>JAPEVW010001089.1:0-16132 GCA_027921565.1 Artemia sinica | reverse complement strand
AATAATAATAACAAAACATGGAGCCGCATGGCCTTTACTATAGGCAACACTACAGCGTTGCCTCTGATATACAATGTCGGGTGGTTGATTCTAAAAGGGACAAAAATAAAAAATATACTGCCTATTTTCTAACGTCATGAATTGATTCAAAATTAAAATATTCGTCTTCATAAAGGTGGTCTTTGCTGTTTCGACACGTAATTTTACATCCGATCGGACATCCCTATATTAGTGGTTTCAAAAATTTACTTATCGGAAAAAAAGACCCAAGAAATTTCCATCTGGCCTTTTTTTTTCCCATTTTTGGCACAATTTTTTTTTACTTTTATTTTATTTTGCCATTCTCTTATCCGGTTTATCAAATTAAGTATTTATTTTGGGGTGAGATCATACAAGAATGGAAAATTTTAATAAATTCATTTAAATAAGTTTGGTGGCACTAGCTATTTGGTTTGGAACAGGAGTTAATGGTGCAACTCGTTAGCTCAGCCAAAGTCACCCCAGCTCTAAAATGGGTACCACGAGAAATCTGGGGGGGAAAACACGGGAAGCGTCGGAAAATTTACCCCCAATCACGGATTGCAATCCCAACCAGAGGCATTGAATCAGGTGACCAGTACCTGCACAACAAAGACCATTGGTCAACATGCGAAATTTGTTTAAATAAGTTTGATTTCCTCAAGCAAAACTCAAGTATTCGCGGCTCTGAAAAACCAAATTAGCCTACTTGGGCAAAGCAATTGATTGATTGGTAGATTTATCTTACCAGATCTTTCTAAGAAGGTTACTAACGGAAATGATAGACCTCAGTAGTTGAATTAGAGTTTTTTCTTCCAAATGCAAAAGACATTCATCTAATAAGAATAAAACTGATAACAAGTTTCCTAAGCCTTTGAAAATCATCTTCTGTGTATACACTGTATAACTTTTTTCAATTCACAAGTATTTATTTTCACCGCAAACCTATTTAAATCCATAATTCCCCGTTGAATAACGCAACTATTGTTCAGTCAAAGATACTAGATGCAAAGATACTAAGCTACTCGGTTAGTTGACACTAGTTTACTAGGGTTACTAGGTTACAAGATACTAGGTTACTCAAAGATACGTGGTTTTACCTTTGACTCTGCAGCTTCATTAGTTCACTTTTTGTTACTTCTAGTTCAGTCAGAGCCCTTTGCAAGAGCATATCTATGGCCTGCTGTTCTGGAGGCTCAAATTTAAAACTTTGCTGTTGACATGCCTCAGCTTCTTTATCATGGCTGAAGCAATGACTAGAGTGAGGCATCTGATTTCCAATGGTTGGACAAAGTTTGTTCTGTTTTTAAAAACAAAATTAAACAAAAAAAAAAAATGGTGTAAGTATGCAGGATTCTAGTTCAAAAGGGGCTTAAGCTCATTAAGAAAGAGAAATTAACACAAATAAACAATCACAACAAAAAAACTATAGTGAAAACAGAAATTCTAAAACATGAACATTTCTGATAGGATGGGCTGAAGAACCCTCCTTTTTGTTTGCATTTCAGTTCTAATGACTCCTTTTTTCAAAGGGTCAGCTAAGAACAGATTGAGGATCCAATTTTTCATTTTCCTGCATCCCAACTTTTACATCCAAGTCACCAGCAATCATGTTGGCGAACTGGATGTGAAAAATGCAGGATGTTTGCCTTTTGGACCTCATACAATCTGATGAAGTAAAAGTGCTTTCAAGTCATGGCTTTCAAGAAATCACGAGAATACATTGGCGTCACCCTTCTACAACACTTCAGATAATCGACACAAAATATTTGTAACCTTTTTTTCCAGCATTCAATACTCTTTTTTATTTAAATGCATTATTTTATACACGATATATCAAAATATGTCAATTATACAAAATATACATCCATGGTTATAGAATAAAAATATTAAATTTAGGAATACTATTAAATTTCCTTAAGTTTATAGCGAAGAACGTATTATTGCATTAAATAATTACTGATATCAAACAATGTTCATAATACTAGTTTTTTTTTAAAAATAATTTTTTTCGAATGGAATCAGGAACTGACTCAGGAACTTAAAACAAACGAAATTTTTTACTGTAAAACTTTTGCGGCAAGTATTCATAAGACTAACCCAAATAAACTGACTCGTGATATTTCCCCACGATTCAACAGCATTGAAAAAACCTGGCGATTTACTGAAAACACATGCATCACCCCCCCCCCCCCCCCCCCTACAAAAGATATTGTTTTAGGATTAGAGAATTCCTTAAGTAGCGTGTAAAAAATAAAAGGATAATTATAAGATTCCCAGAAACCTTTCAACAGCCAAAAATTTGATACCGTTCAGTTTATAATTTTAAATTTCCAAAAAAATAAAAGAAAATTATCTTTATAGTTGAAAAGTCATTAAGGAGCATACAAAAATGAAAGACTGATTTATAAGGAACTCATTAGTCTTGCCATTTGAGCTATCAATAGAAACTAACACTTTACTTTTTTGACACTGGAAATACACTTTAATATTAGTCCAAATCGAAAACTATAATATCATAGCAACCATAATATAAACCTTAGAAATCCTGTTATTTCTACCTATAGCACGGTGAATTAATACTATGTTGCGAATTTCTGAAGTTCTTAAATTAACTAGATACTTTCACTTCTGATTTGTCTGAAAAACGATAATCAATAAGCACTATATTCAGCAAATTCAAATCACATAAAACACCCAAAAGTCTTTTCTTCTAGTGTAAAAAGCATAATGTGGCGCTTTTGGTTCCTTCTCTGTAAAGTCAATTTCTTTTTTTTTTAAGCATAACACTGGTTTCTCAAATCCTAAAAATACAGGAAAAATATCATAAACCGGTTTGTTCAGGTAGTTTTATAGATGTGTGTTGCATAAGCTCTGAAACAATAATTGCCGTTCCTCTTCAGTTGCAACTTCACTCTCTACTTTTCATTGGAAAAACTTATTCTTTTTAACTAATTTTTGCCGCTTTTGTAATGTGCAAAATAAACCTGACAAAATAGATATTTGCCAAACTGAGGCAGTTATAATAAGAATATCAATGTCAGTTTTTTATTAAAACAGGATTGTAAATGAAGGCTTTACATCTTACCTCTCTAAGTCTTTCAGAGGGGATATGCAAAAACATCTTTACATAGATAGGATTACCCAGGGATATATATTTTTTATAGAGGGCGTGAATCTCAGTTTTATTGCACATGCAGACGATTTGTTACTCCTAAGCAGCACACTAAGGGATTTACAAGAGAATCTTCACCTCCTAGTGACCCTATACAGAAGAAAAGGACAACGGGGTCAGCATTGAAAAACGGAACTTATTGTTTTTAACGGTGCTAATTCAGCAGACGTTAATCTCGTCATCGATAGTATTAGAATCCAGCAATCCCAGTCTCTAAAATACTTGTTATCGCTTATGGCCCAACGCTTAGATCCACTAGAGATCTGTTGACCGATTCAATCTGTAGATCTATTCGATCAGCTTATGAAAATAGTCAAATGCAAGAGGTCATTCATCGTTTCATTGTTTCAAAACTTTTCAATGCCGTTGTCTCTTCCGTAATTTGGTATATATCACCCTTGTGGGAAATGTTGTCTCTCACCGAAGGTTGAAAAATACGGAGCACTTATTACCGATACGTAAAGTTTTTTGCTGGGACTTCCACTCAGGTTCGCTAACAAAGAGAACACATCGATATACGCAATGTTCCATCCATCAGCTAAAGTGATCAACATAGAGCTTAGAGCTTTCGTGCGATCTATCAACAAGCTATACGATACACCGCTGGCTCAACTATTTATGTGATTATGTTTATGTGATTATTAGATTTAAGTTTTAGCGTTAGCTATGTTTTTTTTCTTTATTTTTCTTTTTTTTTTTTTTATTTGGTACTCTACTTTTTTTTTTTCATTTGTGTAATAAGCAGGCATAAATAAATACATATATTATCAATGTTATCTTTGAGAAAGTGCAGAGGGTAAAATCAATTATTTATGCCATGCCGGCTTTACTCACATTATATTTTTCCTTACAATGGACGCTCAATACCGAAAATGTCATTTTGCGGTTTTTAACGTCGGCTGACAGTCTCAAAGACAAAGGAGCCATCATAAAATTTTTCCAGCGCCACAGGGAGCTTCTGAGACAATTTTGGTAAAAATATTTAGTGGGATCCTAGATGTGTCACAATTCGAAAAGATAGCGAGAGGCTAGTTTAAAGCAAAGAAACCTGTAATCTTTTTCAAATTGTTAAGCAAACACGCTGTCTAATCAATGTGGGTACCACATAAATACTCGGTGTCCCGTGCCCGCAAAAATTTCAATAAAATCAGTTAGCACAACAGGAAACTTCTAAAGCTGTTAAAGGATTCAATGACACTTCTTTTGAGCTGAATTTTTAATGTTTTCCAAGCAGCTAAACTAGAATATTTTAAGGTACTACCCTTTCCACAACTTAAAAAAAAATATTTTACACCGCTCAATCAAAAAAAAGACTAAATTTTCTAATGTAAGTTTCATTAAATCTGAATATCTCCATCTGTGGCACAAAACGGGAAATGTTAAACAGTTTTTCTAGGATTTCTGGGAAAGTGGGTGTCAGCTTTTAATTTTTTCTGTCATTTATTCCAATATCTTGTCAAAGCTATACAAGTTATGTCAAGACGGCTCATCATCAATTCTGAATAGTTTGGCCAGACAAACTAAAAAAGGTGTAATGGACGAGATAGGGTGTAATGGACGAGATAACTACCTCAACTATCATCTTCAAATTATTTAAGACACTTCGCCCAGAATTTATTTGTTTACCTGAGAAACTATAAAGGAATTAATTCTCACAAATGATTCTTTCACTCGTTTGATTAGAGAGTTCTCTTTGTAAGACTTAATCGTCGAAAATTATTATTATCTCCAGATAGACCATCGAATTGTATATTGCAGTACGGTGTTTTTTGCAGCAATCTTTTTTTCCCCTAAATTTGTGGCACCAGGAACTTTTAATTATCTGGTAATAGCAATCCAACATTTCGTAATCTAGTAATTAGTAATTTGTCTTAACAAGACAAGTTACAAAAACCAAGAAGACATAAACATTAGCTTTGACTTGAACTCTTAAGAATATCTACTTTTTTTTTAGTGTTCACTACCGTTGGAGAAAAAAAAGAGACCCAACAGTGATACACAGACTAAATACAACTTTTCTTCTTTTTTGAAAGGGGGGCGGGGCTCTAATCCTCCAATTAAAGATTTCAAACCACAATCATTCCAATAGTACATTTTCCATAGAATTTAATAGAATGTTTTCCATTTTCCATAGAATTTTTGAGGGGTTTCAAGCTTTTTTTAAAATTACCAAAAATCTGTTTTTGCAATAGAATTTAATTTATCCCTAAATTTGTGGCCCCAGGAACTCTTAATTATCTAGTAATAGCAATCTAACATTTAGTTAGCATTTAGTAATGTAAATAATAGTTATAATTTCTCAGTCAGCCGTAACTGGAAAAATTTACGATATTATGTTGAAATATTTTTAGTTTATTACAAAACAACTTTTTTATACATTCAGTGGTTTATGGGACATGGTTTGCTCTTTACAAGACTACAGCTATAGCAGCAAGCGTTGTAGCTAGCCCTGGTTAATATTTAATCTTTTGTTTCAACATGAAATTGTAATCTAGTATTCTTTATATCCAAGAAAAATTTTCGTGTTCCTCAGAACAAATAGATCAATCCAATCCTTACTGGACAAACTTTCTAGATGAATATATAGCAGATTGGCAACCCTGGATTAAACCTTCGTGGTATAGCCAAATACCCATAACTGGACGTATTCTCAAACAGTTTAGTTGTGAAATTTTCTAGCCAAAAAAAAATTATGGTGTCCAATTATTTTGTAAAATAAATCATTTATGATTTATAAATCTTTTTAAAGTAATCCAAACATATTAATTTATAAATAAATATTTAAAAATAATTTTTGAAAATATTCACGAAAGCTAATGACTTAAGCGAGAATAGAGAAAAGGATAGATTGCTGACTAAACTGCTTCAATGTATTTCAAAAACCATTGTGGTGGTGAATCCGAGTAGACGAATTTGGCAAATCCTGCTTCGACCCTTCTACAAACAGTTTCAAACTTTCTCTCTAATGCATCTAAAGTAATCCTTAGATTAGGCTGGCTTATGTTTCCTCGCAGATTTTCGGTTGAAGTGTAATTACTCCTGTAAATAAAATAGACATTAAAAAAATTGCACAAGACGAAACAGGCTCAAAAACTATGCGGCTGTGATAATTAAAAGGGCGACATATGCCATTTTGGTCAAAAATGAGTTATGTGTATGTCATGGGTAAACCCACACGAGGAATCGAATGGTGAAGTCAGAATTCTCCTATCTCCTACCATTGCGAAGATAAAAAAGAGACACTACGCCACTTTTGGACGCAGATCGCAGCTGGGCCAAAAAGGAGATACGTGCAGAGCACGTGTCTCCTTTTCGGCTGTAATAATTAAAAGGGCGACATATGCCATTTTGTTCAAAAATAAAGGTATGTATATGCAGGACAAGGTGGTAACCGTAGCACGGGGAATCGAATGTGCAGTCAGAATTGTCCTATCTCGTACCATTTTGAAGATAAAAATGAGACATACACCACTTTTGACCTACCTCACATCCGACAACTGTGATAATAAAAATGGCAACATGTGCCATTTTGATCGAAAATAACTTATGTATGTGTTATGGGTAAACTTAGCACAAGAAATCGTATAGTGCAGTCAGAATTGCCCTATTTCTTACCGTTACGAAGATAAATAAGAGACATACGCCACTTTTGGACGAGGACAAACTTTGAAGTCTAAAAAGAGACATGCACCACGGACAAACATTTTTTTTCCGTTTTTTTGGCTCTCCTGAAAAGTTACAAAAATGGCGTATGTCGCCCTTTTAATTATCACAGCCGTATGGGCACACAGACAAAAATCTCTACCGATTGTCAATGTTTAGCTTATGTAAGATAATATGACGCTTTATATGGGATTAAATAAAAAAAAAACAGTTTTTTAACTGAAAGTAAGGAGCGACATTAAAACTTAAACGAACAGAAATTATTCCGTATATGAAAGGGGCTGAACCCTCCTCAACACCTCGCTCTTTACGCTAAAGTTTTTTATTTGTTTTAAAAATAAAGTTGTAAGACAGAGTCAAACTTAAGCGTAAAGAGCGAGAGCCCCTTTCATATACGGAATAATTTCTGTTCGTTTTAAGTTTTTAGTGTCGCTCCTTACTTTCAGTTGAAAAAACTTGTTTTTTTTTAATTTCTGAACGTTTTTGAATTAATGCAGCTTTGATTTTGGCTCACCGTACATGAATAATTAAAACTAAATTTGCTTATTATTTTTTTTTTTTTTTGCTAAATGGCTTTCTCGAAATTTTATTCTATCGTAACTTACGAATTAACTTACGTAACGAACTTCAATATTCGTATATTTTTATTAAGTATATTAGGGGGTTAACCATATAAGAGAGTTCAACCCCTAGTCAATACCTCACTCTTTACGCTAAAGTTCAAATTTTGTTCCAATTCTAAAAGAATCCCCCTTAATCACAATGGCCGTTAATTAGAATACATAGCTCTGATGAAAGTACAAAAAAAAACTTTAGCGTAAAGACCAAGGTAAAGACTAGGAGTGAATCCAATCATATACGTAATAATTTCTGTTCGTTTTAAACTTTGATGTTGCTCCCTTCTTTCAGTTGAAAAAATTGTTTTTTTTTTACTATTCAATTCCTGATCGTTTTTAAATAATGCTGGGAAATCCGGCGCCCCCGTCATAGCAATGTCCTTTCCCCATGAAAACTTCCTCCATGAAAAGATCCTCAAACGTATCCCCAGACCCACCCACCCTCCCAACTACCAGAAAAAATCCCCCAGAAAACTTTTGTATACTTCCCAATAACCAATACTATATGTAAAACATTGGGCAAAGTTCATAGCTTGCAGACCTTCCCCCGGGGACTGTGGGGGATTTAAGCCATTCTCAAAGACATAGTTATTGTGTTTGTTATTGTATTCGACTATGCTGAACAAAATGGCAATCGTAAAATTTTGATCGGGTGACTTTGGGAAAAATGAGCTTTCGAAAAAAGGGGGAAAGACCCCCTAAAAGTTTATAGAACCTTAATGAAAATCACACCATCATATTCAGCGTATCAGAGAACCCTACTGTAGAGGTTTCAAGCTCCTATCTACGAAATAGTGGAATTTTCCATTTTGCCAGAAGAAAGATCACAGATGCGTGTTTATTGTTTTTGTTTTTGTTTTTGTTTTTTTTTTCCCAGGGGTGATCGTATCGACCCAGTGGTCCTAGAATATCGTGGGAGGGCTCATTGAAACGGACATTAAAAGTTCTAGTGCCTTTTTAAGTTCTAGTGCCCTTTTTCCCAAAGTCAGCTGATCCAAATTTTTAGATAGCCATTTTGTTCAGCATGTTCGAAAATTATTATAAGTATGTCTTTTAGGATGACTTACTCCCCTGAAGTTCCCGGGAAGAGGGGTGAAAGTTATGAACTTTACTCAATGTTAACATATAGTATTGGTTTTTTTTTATTGGGAAGTATACAGTACAGACGTTTTGCAGGGGAGATTTTTTACTGGTAGTGTGGTGGGAGGGGGGGGGGGGGGGGGGTGGGGGGTGGGAGGGGGGGGGGTGGGGGGGGGGGGGGGGGGTCGGGCACGGACTTACGAATGGGGGCCTCCAGGCCCGGCCCCCCCCCTCGAAATCTCACGATTTTTTCATTTTGTCCATAATTTTTCTGATTTTTCTTCACAGAATAATGGGTTTTTGAAGGATTTGGCCCCCCCCGAAAGAAATTGCCCCCCCCCGTAAAAAAAATTCCTGCGTACGTGCCTGGTGGGTTGGAGGTTATGTATGGAGGATCTTTCCATGAAGGAAGTTTTCATGGGGGAAGGGGACGCCGGACCCCTTCCAGCATTATTTAAAAAAAGATGCAGAAATTAAATATAAAAAAAAACAAGTTTTTCAACTGCAACAGCAGCAACATCGAAAACTTTAAACGAACATAAAAATATTACATCTATGATTGGGTTCACCACCCCCTAGTCAATACCTCACTGCTTTAAGCCAAAGATTTTTTAGTACTTTGCATAAGAGCTATTTATTCTAATTAACGGGCTTTGTGATTAAGGGCGGTTTTTTTTAAAGAATTGGAACAAAATTTGAACTTTTGCTTAAGAGCACGGTATTGACTAGGGGGCGAACCCCCTAATATACGTATTAAAAATATATTAATATAGAAGTTCATTACGTAAGTTAATTCGTAAGTTTACGTATATTTATTACTAATATAAAAACGTTCGTAAATAAAATGAAACAAGTTTCGAGAAAGCCATTTAACCAAATAAAAGTAATTAATATGAAAATTTAGTTTTAATTATTCATGTACTGTGAGCCAAGATCAAACCTGCATTTATTCAAAAACTTCAAAAATTAAATAAAAAATAAGTTTTTTTTAACTGAAAAGTAAGGAGCGACATTAAAACTTAAAACGAACAAAATTTATTCCGTATATGAAAGGGGCTGTCCCCTCCTCAACGCCTTGCTCTTTACGCTAAAGTTTGACTTTCTCACAACTCTAGTTTTTTTTTTAAACAATAGAATTGTTGTTTGATTTTTTAGCGTAAAGAGCGAGGCGTTGAAGAGGGACAGCCCCTTTCATATACAGAATAATATCAAGACCTGCATTTATTCAAAAAACGTTCAAAAATTAAATAAAAAAACTTGTTTTTTTTTTATTTAATTAGCATATAGTATTGGTTATTGGGAAGCATACAGACGTTTTCAGGAGGTTTTTTTTCTGGTAGCGGAGGGGGGGGGGGGGGGGGGGGGAGGGGGGGTCGGTGATTATGTTGGAGGATCTGTCCATGAAGGAAGTTTTCATGGGGGAAGGGAAATTGCCATGAACGGGGGGCGCCGGACTTGCCATCATTATTTATTGGTTATTGGGAAGTATACAGACATTTTCAGGAAGGCCTTTTTTTTTCGGAGGGGGGGGGCCTGGAGGAGGGGGTTAATCGGGAGAATCTTTCCGTGGGAGGATGTTTTCTTTGGGGTAAGGGACATTTCTATGAAGGGGGCGCCGGATTTCCAAGCATTATTTTGAAAAAACAATCAGAAATTAAATTAAAATAAAAACAAGTTTTTTCAACTAAAATAAGAAGCAACATTAGAACTTAAAAGAACAGAAATTATAACGTATATGAGGGGGTTCTCCCCAAGTCAATACCTCGCTCTTTACGCTACAGTTTTTTTTTAGTGCTTCACAAAAGAGCTGAATCTATTTCTAATTAAAACGGCCTTTGTGATTCAGGGGTTTGTGAATTAAATTTTTTTTTTAACTTTTAACGTAAAGAGCGTGGTATTGACTAAGGGGAGAACCCCTCATATAAATAATAACATATACGTAATAAAAAAAAAAACAATAAAAAAAACAAGCGAATACGGCTCTATGAAGTAATCGAAACTTTTAGAAAAACGCCTCGCTCTTACGCTAAAGTTTGACTCTGTCTCACAACTTTATTTTTTAAAACAATAATAACTTTAGCGTAAAGAGCGAGGCGTTGAAGAGCGGACAGCCCCTTTCATATACGGAATAATTTTCTGTTCGTTTAAGTTTTAATGTCGCTCCCTTACTTTCAGTTTTAAAAACTTGTTTTTTTCATTTAATTATCAAGAAGAATCACCCCGTCATCAAAAGGTTAATAATATATTCTACTAATCTAGTCTTTAAAAGTGATCGGCTATTAAGATTTTTAAATTTCCTATTTAATTTTAGCCTATTTGCTATAGAAGGGGATTTGGTATTTTACTGAAAATTTATCTCTTTCACAATTAATCAGAGGGATTCTATAACGCTCGAAAAACGAGGCCGACGAAAAAGCAATTGAGCGAATAGGGAGGGGTAACAAAAAATTGTGATTCATAAAAATAAACTCGCCGGAGACTGAATATCATAATGCCAGAGCGATAATGGCAATTCCCTAAGGTTGATTAAGATTTAAATATATGAAGAAATAAAAATAAAGTTTTTGTGAAAAATAAGTTTTTTTGTAATAAAAGAATAAATAATAAAAAAAACACGCATCCCGTGATCTTTCTTCTGGCAAAAAATATAAAATTCCACATTTCTGCAGATAAGAGCTTGAAACTTCTATAGTAGGGTTCTATGATACGTTGAATCTGATGGTGTAATTTTCATTAAGGTTCTATGACTTTAGGGGTGTTTCCCCCTTCCTTCAAAAATAACGCAAATTTTCTCAGGCGCGTAACTTTGTGAGGGTAGCCGGTACACTAAACTTGATGAAACTTATATATTTGAAATCAGCATAAGAATCTAATTCTTTTGATGTATCTATTGGTACCAAAATTTCATTTTTTTAGTGTTTCGGTTACTATTGAGCCGGGTCGCGCTCCTTTACTTACAGTTCGTTACCACAAACTGTTTGATATGTGATGAGAAAAAAGGAAAGAAAATTTATTTGTTGAGGCGTTGCGTGAACCTCCCTACTTCCTTTCAGTTAAGGACAAGGATTGGTTATCAAAAAAAAAAAATCTTTTTTTTTTTCAATCATTTACTTGGGTAGTACCCAAGTAAATACACTCCAAGGGGAGGTCGCTAGTTAAACACAATGGTAAAGGGTCTATAAATGGAGTCTATAAATGGTCACGAAAAAGACGTTTGACATATTCAAACTATGTGGACAGAATATCCGAAATTCAAAAGGCATCTAGTAGAAGGTTTCTAGGCATATAAGAAAGGTCCTATGAAACAAAATAAACTTTTAGAAAGAAAAGGAAATTTAAAAACCAAATCAAAAATGTGAAATTGTGATATTTACTCTCTCATGATTTTAAAGGACCTAGTATCTGGTCTATGCTGTTATTATGAAAGTAAAGAGTAACATTAAACCCCAAAAAGAGCAGAATTATTCCGTGTGGGAGAGAGACTTTAGCCCCTCCTCATCCACAAACCTCCCCCTGATGGTCAGAGAAACTTTGAGGGTGCTCATTAGACGAGAAATTGAGAGTTCAAGTCCGTTTCTTTTATAAGTTCGTAGTGATTGGAGATTAACCAGACTGCGGGGGAAATGAGTATTTTCCGAATGAGGATTTTCCTCGGGAGGTATTTTCCGCACAGGGTGTGTATTTTACGGGGGGGTATTTACACGTGGGGGGGATATATTTTCTGGGGGAAAGGGAATGTTTTCTGGAGGACTATATTTTGGAGTGGGGCAAAGACCATCCACCGTAGTAAAAATCCCTGATAAACTAACTAATAATTGATGGGGGGATTTTGAAACAAGAAGAAAAACAACCAGCTATACTTCTTCATTGCTATAAAAGAAAAAGAGGACTAAAAACAATGTTTTTTCTGCTCCATGCAACTGTTTCGGGAGCAGGAAGATCGTTTTCCCAGTATGCCTAACTTACTATGACTAAATTATAATTTATATTGTGAAATTGAGATTGCTAAATACGACTACCACTGACATTAAAACTGGCTTCCACTATCACGAACTTTGTATAAAGTAGACCCGAAGCCGCGCAGAAAAGTCGGCGGCGCGTCGCCGAAAAAAAACGGCGGCGCGCCGCCGAGCTTGCATCAGCGCGCTGATGCCGCCGCTGATTCTAACCAGGGCGGCGGCGTCCACTAATACGCCTTCGTTTTTTTCTCTATCTTTTTTGGTTATCGATCGAAGGGGGAAAGACCCCTTAAAAGTAATAAAACCATAATGAAAATCACACCATCCTATTCAGCGTATCAGAGAACCCCACTGTAGAGGTTTCTCAGCTCACCTATCTACAAAAATGTGGATTTTCCATTTTTTTTGCCAGAAGAAAGATCACGGATGCGTGTTTATTTGTTGTTTTTTTTTTTCTTTTTTCCCCAGGGGTGATCGTATCGACCCAGTGGTCCTAGAATATCGTGGGAGGGGGCTCATTGGAACGGAAATTAAAAGTTCTAGTGACCTTTTTAAGTGACCAAAAAAAATGGAGGGCAACTCGCCCCCTCCCAAAGACCCTCATTGTTTTTCCGCCAAAGGTCACCTGATATCAAAATTTTTAGGATGAGCTATTTTGTTCAGCATGTTCGAAAATATTATAATTGAGTATGTCTTTTAGGATGACTTAATCCCGGCCCGAAAATCCCCGGGAGGAGGGCTGAAAGTTTGAACTTTAACCCAATGTTAACATATAGTATTGGTTATTGGGAAGTATACAGTACAGACGTTTTTCAGGGGGAGGAATGTTTTACTGGTAGTTGGGTGGGGGGGGGGGGGGTCCGGGCAGGGAAGTACGGCAAAGGGGGGGGCCTCCAGGCCTGGAGCCCACACCAAAATCTCACGATTTTTTTTTCGTTTTCATATAAATTTTCTGATTTTTCTCACAGAATAATGGGTTTGAATGATTTGGCTCCCCCCGAAACAAATTGCACGCCGCCCCCCCCCCCCCGAAAACAAATCCTGCGTACGGGTGCCCTGGGGTCGGGGTTATGTAGGAGGTATATTTCAATGAAGGAAGTTTTTTCATGGGGGAAGGGACATTGCTATGAAGTGGACACGCCGGCCTTCCCAGCATTATGAAAAAAGATCAGAAATTAAATATAAAAAAACAGTGTTTTTCAACACGGCAACAGCAGCAACAATCAAAAACTTTAACCGAACAGAAAAATCTTACATATATGATTGGGTTCACCCCCTAGTCAATACTCACTTGTTTTAAGCCAAAGATTTTTTAGTACTTTTCATAAGATTTATTTATTCTAATTACGGCGTTTGTGTTAAAGCGGGTCATTTTTTAAAGGAATGTGGAACAAAATTTTGAAATTTTCGCTTAAAAGGCAAGGTAATGACTAGGGGGGGCGAACCCCCCTAAGTATACGTATTAAAATATACGTTAATATAGAAGTTCGTTTTACGTAATTTAATTCCGTAAGTTACGTTGGATATTTATTGACTAATACAAACGTTTCTTAAATAAAATGAAACAAGTTTCGGGAGAAAGCCATTTAAAACCCAAATAAAAGTGAATTATCTGAATTTGTTTTATTATTCTGTAATGTAGCCCAAATCAAAACCTGCATTGATTCAAAAACGTTCAAAAATTTAATAAAAAAACAAGTTTTTTTGAACTGAAAGTAAGGAGCGACATTAAAACTTAAAACGAACAGAAATTATTCCGTATATGAAGGGACGGTCCCCCTCCTCAACGCTTGCTCTTACGCTAAAGTTTCGACGTTTCCTCACACTCTAACTTTTTTTAAACAAGTAGAAAACTTGTAGTTACAGCGCGAGGTGTTGAGGAGGGGCAGCCCTTTCATATACGGGTAAGATCAAAACCTGCATTTATTCAAAAACGTTCAAAAATTAAATAAAAAAAACAAGTTTTTTTTAACTGAAAGTAAGGAGGCGACATTAAAACTTAAACAAACAGAAATTATTGCCGTAATGAAAGGGGCTGTCCCCTCTCAACGCCTTGCTCTTTACGCTGAAGTTTGACTTTCTCACAACTCTATTTTTTTTTAAACAATTTAAAAACTTAGCGTAAAGAGCGAGGTCGTTGAGGAGGGGACAACCCCTTTCATATACGGAATAATTTCTGTTCGTTTTGAGTTTTAATGTCGCTCCTACTTCCCAGTTAAAAAAACTTGTTTTTTTTATTTAATTAGCTATAGTATTGGTTATGGGGGAACATACGACGTTTTTCCAGGAGGGTTTTTTTTACACACTGGTAGTGGAGGGGAGGGGTCGGGGTTATGTTTGAGGATCTGTCCATGAAGGAAGTTTTCATGGTGGAAGGGAATTGCCATGAAAGGGGGCGCCGGACTTGCCTCATTATTTATTGTTATGGGAAGTATAGCAAACATTTTCAGGGAAGGATTTTTATTTCTGGAGGGGGCTGGAGGAGGGGTTTAATCGGAGAATCTTTCCGTGGAGGTGTTTCTTTGGGTTAAGGGGACTTTTCTATGAAGGGCGCGCCGGATTCCAAGCATTATTTAAAAACAATCAGAAAATTAAATTTTAAAAAAAAAGAAGTTGTTTTCAACTAAAATAAG
The DNA here is from genome assembly GCA_027921565.1 of Artemia sinica. Taxonomy (NCBI): domain Eukaryota; kingdom Metazoa; phylum Arthropoda; class Branchiopoda; order Anostraca; family Artemiidae; genus Artemia; species Artemia sinica. The sequence continues at coordinate 987 of JAPEVW010001089.1, read as the reverse complement.
AAGCAACATTAGAACTTACAAACTAACAGAAATTATAACGATATGAGGGGGTTCTCCCCCAGTCATACCTCGCTCTTTAAGCTACAGGTTTTATTTAGTGCTTCAAAAGAGGCTATCTATTCTAATTAAACGGCCTTTGTGATTCAGGGGGTTTGTGGATTACGAATTTTTTTTTTTACTTTTAACGTAAAGAGCGTGGTACTGACTAAGGGGAGAACTCCCTCATATCGTATAACATATAATAATAAAAAAAAACAAAATAAAAAAAACACGCGATACGGCTCTATATGTTCGAAACTTTTCAAAACGGAATTTTGATGTCAATAGATGTATCAAAAGAATGGGTTATAATGCTGATTCCTCATATATAAATTTTAATTAAGTTAGTATTACTCATCAAAGGCTACGATCCTGAGAAAATTTACCGATTTTTTTAAAGAGGGGGAAACATCCCCTACAAGGTGCAAAGACTTTGAATGAAAATCCACAACCGTCAGATTCAGCGTATCAGAAACCTATTACATAGGTTTCAAGCTCATATCTGCAAAAATCTGCACTTTTTGTATTTTTTGCCAAAGAAAAATATACGAATATATAAGTTAGTTACGTAAGTTAATTTGTAAATTTACGTCATAACCAATTTAAGAGACATCCATTTTAACAAAAGAAAAGTAATAATTTTTATGCAAATATTTGTTTACTTATTCAGTATGACGGTGAGCCAATAAAAGAGGCATTAACTCAAAACCATCAGAAAGTTAAATTAAAAAAAAACATTTTTTTAACTGAAAGTAAGGAGCGACATAACACTTAAAACGAACAGAAATTAGTACCGTATATAAAAGGAGGACTGTCACTCCTCAACGCCAGTCGACTCTTACACGCTAAGCTTGACTCTGTCCCACCGACTTTATTTTTTAAAACAATAAAAACTTTACAGCGTGAAAAGCAGCGAGGCGTTGGGAGCGGACAGCCTTTCATATTGAT
>JAPEVW010001088.1:0-16164 GCA_027921565.1 Artemia sinica | reverse complement strand
GGGGTCTAATCACCTCCAGTCCTATGATCACTTAAAATAAAGTAACTCAAATTGTTGGATTTTCTTAAATGAAGCCATCTCCTGATGATTGTTGTCCACTGAGTGACTATGTGGGCTCGTTGACAATCACTGCACCGTGGGGAACAACTGTGATGCGGACCCGTTCCCGTGATCTCCCTTCTCGGCTGAAAATATAGATTCCATAGTGGTGTTTGTTAAAGGGGGGGAGTATGGGTGCGGAACGGGGTCTTGATCACACCTCCAGTCCTATATCACCTTGAAAATAACTCAAAGTTATGTTGTTTTGCTTTGAATGACCATCTCCTGATATGTCAGATAACTATTGGTTCGTTTTGAATCACTTTGACATAGAACTCCTGGGAAAAAACATTGACAATGTGAAGCACAACTCGGTCATAGTGTGGGGTACCCTGGCCCATCTAGTCTGAAAGATATAAATTTTCCAAGGGTATATCTTAGGCGGTATGGTGCGGGATGGGGTCTAATCACCTCCATATCCTATGATCAACTTAAAAATAACTCAAATTGTTGATTTCTTAGAATGAGCCATCTCCTGATCTTCTAGAACTTTGTTTCGTTGCAATCTCCATAGAACTCCCTGGAAAAAAGATAAACCCTCGTCCTTGATCCTCATTCTCGCTGAAAATATAAAATTTCAAATTTGTGGTAGACATAAGGCTTGACAAGTGGGCAATCTACAAAAAAGATCTTTATATTTTTCATGCCGTGCTGCTCGGATAGCATGATTTTTCATAAGATTTGCTAAATTATTGGTGGTGTGGATCAGTTCCCCCTCTTCAAAAATTCCCCCGTTCTAATTATTATGAAGGGGTAAGATAGCTATTCTGACAAATGAAATTTGAAAACTTTGCAGCAGTGGAGTTTCTACACGCCCATGAGCAAACCCCAATAGTATAGTGTCGTGACAATCATCTCCCTATATTATATTCCATCATTAGGAGAGACCTACGTAGAATGCCCAGCTCCATACACTTAGTATATGTACAAAATGAGGAATTTGTTCCTTTTTTCCAGGACAGAACCACGTGCGTCCATATTATTTTGTTATTCCAATCACATTCAACTAGTTTGGGCTTTTTTGATGATAACTTGATTCATTTTGTAGATAGTCTTGTACACCTTTTTAGGCATTTGACACCTTGACTTTGGAAAGAGTGGTGGGGGACTTTAAACTTCCCACTTCACCAATATTTATAAACACCTTTCAGAAAACTTCACCAGTTTTGAACGAAAACGTTTACATGTAACGTCCCGCTGCTGCTGGAACACAGTTTACGAGAAGGGAATGAAGATGAGATCGTAGGTTTGGTTGGTCGGAGCATTTGGAAATCTAATGCCCCACTCATATCGTGAACAAAGTAAACGACTTCCATAACATATCATCATGGAAAGTGTCAAGATCATATTCAGGTTGATATAAGAATGGTAAAGGGATTATAATTCAGGCAAAGATGCTGAATCTACTTGATTTAACGTATACATGGGTTACAAAATCGTGAAAGGACTAATTATCATTGTGACGCTCATACTAATAACAACTTTTCTAATACATTAACTTCCTTCCCCAAAAAGCCTTATTGAGCAGTAAAGCAAACATCTAATAAATGAAATGAACTTCACACTCACCATCATTAAAATATAACATGAAGAAGAGAAGAAGATTTTAAATCAATCTTGGAAAAAACCTGCACACAACCTAGTGGAAACTTGAACAATGATGATGAGGACAGCACACACCATTGATAGCTTCGACAAAAGCGAATACGTATCAATTCAATGTCACCACCCCCCATCGCCAACACTGTATACAAAAGGGGAGGGCAGCTTAATTTCCCTTTTTGTGGATCATAATTCCCCTCGATTATGCAAATCAATTTTGTCCCCCCTTCGTTGATCACATAACCTTGAATAATTATAACCTGTTCAGCGTTTAGAGTAGACTTAATTATAGATGCCAGCACGGTTTTCGCGCCACTAAACTCAATGAGTCCTCCCTACTAAAAATCGTATGTAAATCTTAGTTTGTGCCAGAAAATATTAATAAGCCACTATCTTTTGGCACCAATCTTTCCCAGTCATTAACGAACGTTCATTCGAGCTTTGAATTTATATAACTCTCTACTCTCTTCCGGCAGAAGTCTGAGGAGATGCTCTTTTTTTTGTGATCATACCACTGGTCTTCGCAAGATAGGGGTATAGGTTTGTCCACTCGGCGAAGGTGCATCTTGAAGTAAAAGCAGTTTTTTTTTATCATCCTCATATTTTCTCGTTGTCAATGAATTTTTACTCAGATTGTTTCTCAAAGTGTTTCCACGGGTGAGAGAGCGAATTATTTGGCGTAAATTTATAGGGTTTGCCATTCGCTAGAGAAAACTGTTTACGAGTCCTGCAATTATCGGCCAGTAAAAAAGTGTGAAAAAGCTAACTACCGCCAGCCTGAAAAGACGTTTCCTTTAAATGCTTCCTTGTTTTTAGAGCCAATGTACGTACAATGTAACGATGTTGCCATTGTCTTTGCTTAACTACTTCTGGCCAGTTGGAACATTAGCCCTCGGTCAATTTAAACAAGTTCGGTATTAGATTAATGAGATCCATTTGATAGTACATGTTTGAAGTATGGCTTTCCTAAGCGAGGGTTTTGAAGTGCTTTAAGAACTGAAAATAATGGGGGGTTCCCCCCCCCCCCCACCCCCCCCCCCCACCCCCCCCCCCCCCCCCCCCCCCCCCACCCCCCCCCCCACCCCCCCCCCCTAAAAATTTTTTTTTTTTTTTATGGTATTTTTCTTCAGTTCATGATAGCCAACTATAGTCCTTTTTACTGTTTCACGGGGATATATACTGTAATTTCATTGTCAAAAAATATCTGTGACTACACGCAGAAATCCTAATGTGGATAGTTTGAGTATAAATCCAATAGGATGTACCCGTAAGGGTTTTATTCTGTGTTCCTGATTGTATGCTGAGAGCAGAAATTTAAGGTGGCGCCCGTTAATATTTGTTTATTGAGAGTTATTAGCGGCTAGAACACGAGACAACTCCTTAGATGAGTATAGATAAGGTGCAGTTTCCATGCAAGTGTTCGCATACATTTTGCTCTGGTGGAAAGAGATTGTGTAGAACCAGATAACGGATCTGTTCATGAAGAGAGGCAAACAGTGAACAGAAGTGTGTAGTGCATTATCCTGGAACCATTGTCAATAGATTCCAGACCAGATCGTCAATAATCAGCCCAAAGAGTTTTCGGTTCAATAATGCTGAAAACGTTCCTGTAATGATTTGTAGCTGCAAACTAATCCCGATGACATAGGCCAATTGGGCTTTATTTTATCGTATGCTCCTGCCAAAATCTGTAAAACAATAGTTAAGATTTTTCCTTTTCCCCCAAACCTTTTTATCGTCAATGTAATTGGGAATTATTTTTATAGTTAAGCAGTGTTATATATTCCTGACATTGAGTTGGCCCACCACAGAAACGGTCTGAATGGTGTTTTTAAATTGATACATTTCGATCCATTCAACAGTTCATCTACAACTAACTGTAGACTATAGTTGTCTAATGCCTAAATAATGTCCCTGTTGCTAGTCCGATTCCAAGATATGAGAATAAGAATACGAAACAAAATCATAAAGAATCATATTTGATTTCAATTTATTATCACATAAAAGTTAGCAACTTATAAATACTAAAGAATCTGAATCTCATGACTTTCGCTCTCTTGGGCCCCTAAAGAGTACGTTCCACGCCAGGTTTCTATAAACACTCATGTCGCAATTATTAAAGTTTGTAACCAAAGTGTGTAGGTCCCCCCCTTGCAAAACTTTTTCTATAGGTCCTTATGTGGTGCGTGTGTTCAATTACACGGGGTATACTTTCTGTGGTTTTGCACCAGAGAACACGGTAAAAAGCCCATGGGATATCAGATCGCTATACACCAGCGGTATAATTTCGAATTTTTAAAAACGATTAAGACGAATGTGTGTGTGTAATTGTGTGGTAGGCGCTTGGCGGTTTCAAACTACAGACTGTCGGTGGCTAGCGGATTCAGTCCCAATTGGGTGCAGTCCCATGTCGTGACGTAAATATAATACTCACCATTTTCTCCGCCAAGTCACATAATTGCCCAGGAGATTTGATACGACTTTATAACTTAACAGGATGAATCAAGTAATCAACCCTCATAAACCACTGAACTTGTATCCCTCAATCGGCCACTATACCTTGCAATAAATTATATAAAAGGACACTGAGTTTTTTAAGATATATTAGTTATTGCACTCCGCCATGCAATATTTTTATTTAAAACATGTTAATATTCTTCTGGCGCTTTAGGAGCACCATAATCAGAGTTCTAATGATTGGTGAAACCGATGTGAAGTATTGGATCCGACAAATAGATTCGAAGGCACAAATCTTAGGGGATGGGTTACAATGTCACAATCGACTTCTGTTTCGGTTCGCTTCGCGCATTTTTTACAACCACGGCTGAGTTCAAAATGAGTTTATTAGACTTCTTTTTTTCAACTTTCGTTTTCGCTTGTAACGCTTAACTGACAAAGGTGTCAATAACATTTTTTTTTTTTGGTTTCCCCATGTAACCTTTTGATCAAATTGGGAGGGCTCTATTAATCTTTGTGACTTTGACTAACCGAAAGGACCCCATCCATTTCAATAGAACACGAGATGAGTGAACAACGATATTGTCCTGTTTCGGGTTGAGGTCGACAATGTAACGGTTTTTTGGTTTTGAAGGTACCCAAAAAGGTGCAATACTCCCATCCTCTACTAAAGTAATTGTAGGGGCTCGGAGAGTCCCTACCACACCCGGTTCCCCTATTTTGCACGGAAAAACAAAGTCTTTTACCGAGTCATAGATTTCCATATTTATAGTCACCGGAGTCAGATTGTGAAAACAAACATCCCTGTGCGCGCCATTCTAACCTCAAACGCTAGCACTGCGGGGTAGAATAAAATCGAAGCACGAATGGGGATATGAATTTAGCCTTTATAGTTGCCACAACGGCAAACGTAGTAGGACAATTGCCGTTGGGTAAAGGGAATTCAAATCCAAAAAAACGCGTCTGACTTTCATCGGTGTGCTGTCCAGTTGGATCGAGATTAATTCATATCATAACGGGCCCCGTTGAAAACATACCCAACCCTCTTGATCTCATCTAAAAAACAGAATGCCTGATCCAGCAGTTCAAATGCGGATCATGTGACCGTTTTCGCTTTCTTATTCTGATTTTACGTATCATCCATCAACAGTGAGGAAGTGGAAAATAATTTAGGAGATTGGTAAAAAAGCTCTGTTCATGGGCGTATGGAACAACATCGAGTCTATGCCTACACTGAGTCCGAAAAGCGTTGTTAGAATAAGATGCATGGATGTTATATATGCCCTTACACGTTAATAAAAAAAAAAAATAAAAAAAAAAATTCACTAATTTCATCATCGTGGAGGAGCGGCTGTTTGTTTAGGAGAGGGAGGGCTGGTGGCACAAACATTGTCACTAAAGTTTCTGTACCTGAATCAATAGATAGCTGTGTAAGGTATTTTGAGGGAAGGGAAGCTGAAAGAGTCTAAAATGAAACGAGATGTTTAATTCGAGGCACGTGTTACCCTTGGATGTCAACTGGTTTCCCACATGATTTCATAGCAAATGCAGTAGCTTTCTCCAAATATATTAGTGGGTATGAATATTTATATGAAAAAGAGATGTGCATCTGGTAGTCAAAGCGTCATCGAAAACGGCCATGTCTTTGCAAGATAGCGGGGCCAACGCACAGTGATTAGAACAAACTAAGTCCCACCCCCACCCCCCCCCCAGTAAAAAAAATTTATAGAATTGTAAGTATAAAAAAAAAACCAGGTACGAAAGTATTGTCTGTCTTGACACGTTTTAAAATTGCACGACTGATTTGCTACCCCTCTAAAGTTACAGCCGCCCCACCCCCCCCCTCCCGATGTAAGACTTTCCTGCCACAAATGATTATGGTCGATCACCTTCGCTCCTCCACAGTTCCCAACACCATGATCATGTTTTTTCCTTGTGAACCCAACAAGTTTAAAAAAAAAAGAAAAAAATTAAAAAAAAAAAAAACAAAAAAAACAAAAAAAAAAAAAAGAAAACAAAAAAAATCTAACGTAAAGAAAAAATTACGGATTTTTTAATAGATTCAATGTTTGGCGATATGGTGATAGGAGCATAATAGTGTTTGTGTCTCTCCGAAGTGTTCTTGCTGCGATCTTACCGTCTCCACAGAGCCCTGGTAATCAGCATTACGTTTGTACAGTGTTTTTGGTGATGCTTTACTTTAATCAGTTCCAAAATCGGGACGGGGCATGTCGGACAGTACTAACGTACACTCCCAAATTTTTTTACCCTCACTTAAACCCTACTACATATCTGTAATTGGATTAGAATGTCCTAATTGAAGGATCAGACTATGTGGGTGGCGTGTATAGGATAAGCCACAACCCAATGCTCTCACTGAATGTCCAATTGACGACTCCTCACTGGAAATAATACGCCCTTTTCTTATCGGACGGTGGCCCTCCCTCAAATTCTGTTGTCATGCTGCAACACCGTGACACTAATTCTTTAATGTGTGCATTAGCCGCGCTCGAAAATATCCTTATTTTTCGTTTTAGTAATTGGCCAGGTAATTGACCATTTAACAATAAAAAAAGTCTTACTATGAGACTTTAAAAACCCTGCCCTTTCAATTAAGCTGCTAATTCGTCCCCACTTTTGTCATTAGATAGGCCGTCTTTTTGAAGGGGGTGCTGTAAAGGGACACGTCCAATTATAAAAAGGTATACTTGAAAGCACCAGTGTAATCCTAGTATCGAACAGATTCGTATCATACTCCCCCTAACATGCCCCTCCAAATCTGAATGAATGTTTTTAACAAATCACTAGTTGCCTCCCTGGAAGTGCTCCCCCGTCCCCCCCACTCTTTAAAAAAAATCCTTTTTTTAAATCTACAAATATTAAACGTTTTAAACTCTCCATAAATAAAAACCACAGACCACTACCCCCAGTCGTTATAATTAGCCACTGTTAATATTTGTGGAAGTACTGATAGTCTCCAAAATCATAGAACAAACCTCCGTCATAATTGGATAATATTCAGGGGCGACACAATGTCAACATCTCTGTGTGCAAGTATTTCGAAGTAGCAGTTTCGCTCGGAGGCATTTTCATAAAAGAAACAATACTTGTTAGGTGAGGCTGTTGTGGATGTGGAGCTTTGTTGTAGACCTAGACCTCCCCGACAGTGGAAAGAAAACCCCCAATCTAAATTGATTCAAAAAGAATGGCCTCGAAGTCTTGTTTATTATATAAATGTGTGAGAGTGGTCCAGGGGATCTGTGGTTATTAATCCCCTGGACCTAGAGAGTTAAATAGATTCACCGATTGGTGCGTGTAGACCTTTGTATGGTGCAAGACAGAGTGTGGAAAGAAAAAATTGGAAGTGGGGATACTTGTGATGATGGTTAGTAAGTCATTATTAGTGTTCTAGTACTACCGGTATCATTAAACCAGAATGGTGTGGTGAGCATAGGAATTGCCAAGTAGCACCACCTCCGTCCCTGAGTTCAATTGCTTAGTGGACTGGGCATGAATCCCCTAAGCTAGTTTAATATGTCTGTGCCAGGGGGGGGTGTTTGGGGGATATTTGATCAAGCCAGCCTGTTTGTCCTATGACGGGGAAAGTTTCTTTATGAGGACCAGGTTTAGATGCCCTATACTACTAACATCACCTAAATGCTCTCTCATAAATTTATCTTTCCATTCCGGGGCCTCCAACATGTCCAATGTCAGCAGGTTAGGTATCATCTAGGCATGGCCAGTGTCCCTAAAGACAATCATTTAAAAAACCTCTATGTCCCTCCATAAGTATCAAGAACTAGTGTTAGCTCACCCTAAAAATGGTCCTTGGTGGTGCGACCGATTGGTTCAGAATCCACTAAAATGACGGATCCTAGTCCTGACCTGATGGTGTGGGCGCTCTATTCATTAATCTTTAGAATAGAGAATGGGGTTTATGTCTTATGTAAAATAACCAGTTAGTTTATAAAGGTGTAAAAAACTATGGTTCATGATTTATCACAAAAACGGGGGCCGTACTGCCGTTCGAAGAAGTCTCATTAGATCCGTGCCCCCGGGTCGCTATGTGTCAAATTAATGACTCACTAAGATACTTGACCACCCCAAAACCCTCTCACCTAATAAAGTAAAAAGAATAACGCCAGTAATAGAGCGTTAGTATTCATTCTAATTTCACCTCTTTGTGTTTTATGTTGTATTAATTAGCACAACTGGAAAAAACTTGAACATCTAAAAGCCTCCGATATAGAATATTTAGCTATGATTTGGTGTGCTAGCAACAGTATGAAAAGCATGTATATTTTGAACTATAGTAAAAGTAAAATAAATGAAAATATTTGTCCTAAGAACTGCGATTGAGTTCAGAAAAAAAAACAGCATAGCCTTTTTTCCAAAACTCCTGAAGCATTTTATAAGTACAGTGTTTAACCGGGTATTGAAATATGTATCTGCATTTGTTCCAACACCCCCCTCAAACTTACATTATCCCCCTTCCGTAGAATTTATAGTTCATTAAATACTTGCCCCTGACACCTCCACCAGAAAGTTGTCAGGTAGAAGAAGCAATAGACTACTATTTCGTCTGCTGAAGGATAATTTGTCAAAGTCAGATGTTTAAAACCGGAAGGAGTATAGAACTAAAGTATCATTTTTTTTCACCTCCCAATCAAAACTTAATTTCCACCACTCCGTTGCATTTATTATATAACTATAAAATAATACTTGGCCCACAACCTAGAACCCTCACTTAACATTCATATAAATATAGTCAAAAAGAGAGCGTAGCCAATTCTAAATGTCACATACTTTTTTTTATGTTTATTAATTTACAACCTGAAACAAATTAACACTTTTAAAAAAAAAAAAGCCCCGATAAATATTCACTAGCTTTGTGTGGCAATACACAATGCCCGTTTTTGAACTAATAGTAATAAAGTAAATAAAAAAATATTTGCAAGGAACTGCAATTAGTTCAGAAGAAGCCGATATATCCCTTATTTCTCCTGAAGCAATTTAAGGTCAGATGTTTACAGGGTTTATTAAATAGTACCATTTGTCACACCCACTTCCCCTGACAAACAACTTTATTGTGGCTTCCCTTCCTAGCTTATATTCACTACAAATACTATGCGCCCCAAAAATACCGACCATCGCCCCAATGAATAGGTGGGGGTCTGGGTGGTGGGTTTGTTTTTTTCATAAAGAAAATCAAGTAGTCTATTTCTCCTGAAGCATTTCAAGTCAGTCTGTTTACCGTGGTATTAAATAAGTAGCATTTTTAAAACATCCCTCAAAACTTAACCTTTCCCTCCCTTCCTAGCATTATTGTTAACTGAAAATACTTGCCCCCCACGTCCCAATCACTTCATATATAAAGTAGTTCAAAAAGTTCAGTCAAAGAGTCAAAAAGTGACTTTTAGCCAATTCTAAATAATTTCACATTTTTTATGTTAATTAATTACACTGAAAAAATGAACATCTAAAAAGCCCCCCGAAATAATATTCCATAGTTTGGTGTGGCATAACACAATGCAATGTTTTTGACTAATTATTAATTAAAGTAACATAAAAAAGATTTTGTCAAGGAGGAGAACTGCTATTAAGTTCATAAAAAGAAGCAATAAGCCTTATTTCTCCTGAAGCGATATTTAATCAGATGTTTACCGGGTGGGTTATATAAATTAAAGCAACATTTTTACAACCCCCCCTCAAACTTTAGTTTTCCCCCTTCCTAGCAGTATAATTTCCACATAAACATACTTGCCTCCCCCATTGGGACTGTCATTGTCTTGAGTATTTTCATGATTTCTCATAGGCCGCTGTGTCCGTAATTTTGGCATTTTGTGTGATGCCGCCTATGTTTTGTGTGCGGGTTCCATTGTACTGGAACCCGGTGTAAACTGAACCCCAAGCAACTAACCCGCCGTTTGCATCTGAACCTTCCGTGCAACCTGATCCCTCTTTAACTGAGCCATCGGTGTCAAACCTCAAAACCCCACCTGCAAAACTCCAACCCCATATTAAAAAGCCTTGTAAAAACCCCGTGTACTGAACCCCCACGTGTGTGTTTTAAAGTGTAAACCTCCGAGCACAACTGAAGCCCCCTTTGCAAGCCGAACCCCCCTCCCCCTTCATCTGAACCTCATGCAACTGAGCCCAGGTCTTTAGACTGAACCCCTCATGCAACTCAACCCCCCGTGCTAATCTCCATCCCCATATTAACTAAATAACCCCGTTTGTAACTGAACCATCCTATGCAAGGTGAACGCTCCGTGCAATCATATGAACTCCACCGAATATACCCGAACCCTCAAGTACAACTGGAAGACCGCCACCGTATAATCGAAACACCATCGTTATTACATAACCCCCATACACAACTGACCCCCCTTGTAACGCGAACACCCCGTTGCATCTGAACACATCATATGGAAAACCCACACCCAAAACAAAACAAAAAAATAGCACTTGTAAGAAGCCCTTGCTTTTTGAACTGAACGCCCCTCATAAGCAACTCAACCAACCCCCCGTCCAACTCCACCCCATTTAACTAAACCCCGTGTAAACTGAAAACATGCATGCTCGTGAAACCTCCGTGCAAGTGAAACTCCCCCGTATACCGAACCGTCGCCGTGAGCGACTGAACCGGGCCCTGTGCACACTAGAAACTCCCCGTATATCGAACCCGGCACCCGTTATAACCTTAGACCCCCAACAAGCCCTAAAAGACCCCCATAAAAAAACCAGCAAAACTGAAACCCCCTGTGAAACTGAACAAACCCTGAGCTAGCTGATATAAACGGTGCGTACCATAAAAAGAAAAAAAAAAAGTTTACAGCTAGCTCACTACAAGTGGTTCGTGGGGCATAGTGAATCACGCTTTCCTCGCTCCTCAAATTCCTGTCCAGTGGGCCTGCCAAGTCCTATGATTTGATTTTGTCAATTCGTTTTGACTGACTGCCTGAAATATCTTAGATCCTGGAATAAAAAAATCAATTTTTTAGTTTATTCACGTAGGTATTTCAATACGAATGTATGAAAAATAAATACAATTTTCAACCTATTAGCCCCTTTTTTGTTTTTAAAAAAAAAAAAAAAAAAACAATTTGAAATTTAGTTCAGAATATAATTGGTGGGCACCCCTATCCAACCCAATCCTTTTTTTTTTTTCTTCAGAATTGACCCCCTTTGAATGTAGAGTTTATACGCTACATACAATGATCGTCCCCTCATTTATAATGACCCAGAAGATAATTGCTATGCCTGTTTTGAGATATATAAAAATAGAAATTGTTGGGAACGCTTGTTTAACACGAGTTCCTTTAATTACCTGGCCCATCTGCTTTTGAAGCTAGCGAAAGTATAGACGATCTGAAGCTTTTCAAAGGTCAGATGTTTACTGTGATTTAGGTTTAAATTAATAAACCGATTTTTTGAAAACACATCCTAGTAGTTCAAGACAACGAATTCCCTCTCCTAGGCATTAGTGGTTTCGAACGTCCATTTACTAAGTTCGGTTAAGCTGTGAATGTGCAGTATAAAAATCCCATAAAAGGTGCGGATTTGGGGTGTGTAGAACGCATCATCACACACCACTCCCCTAACAAATGCCACAGACAATGAGCCACCGGAATGTTCATATCAACAACTTTTTTTTATATACGATATATGAAAAATATACAATTTGAACTTATGAGCTACCATTTGAAATTTTATTCAGAATATTAATGTGGGCACCCCCTTTCCCCAACTCCTCTATTTCTTTTCTCTACATTAATTACCCTTGATTATTGGCTGAGTTGGGACAATCAGTCTTATCATTAAGTTTGCTTTAATTAACAACGCAGTGAAAATGAATATCTACGAAGAAAACAGCCTTACTAATAAAAAATATCTAAACCGTCTGTTATGGACATGTGAAATTGATCGTAAGCTTCGAGAATTTACATAATTAGCAGAAAGCTTCCCCCTTTCCTGTGTGAAACTCATAATGATAGGAGTAATTCTGATGTGGAAACTCATAATTGATAAGGATAGGAACTAAAAGTTAGTTTCTTATATTTTTCGACGAATAATGTAATATTTACTTACCAATATAAATTCCCTTTTATTGGCCATTAGAAGTGTAGTGATGATTGATTCTTATAGTGTATTATAACTTCTACTAATCAACTGACTACAGAATGAACATTCTGTTCAATAATATATCGGCAAAAAAGAAAAAAAAAACAAAAAAAAAAAAACAGTTATGAATCATAACCCTGACTGTATAACCAGGTATTTCTGAGAAGTGAGACCGATATCTGTTTGTGATTACGCAATCTGATAATTTCTAGTTTTGCTGTTCTGTGTTAAAACTAAATACAAATAAAAAATAAAACACGTTATGATGAGAAGTGTCGTCTCAACAACCGTCTTGCTTTCGTTATAAAATCACAATTATACAATTGTCCAGAAACATGTTGTGATCACTTTTATAGGTATATAATATGAAAATACGTGTTTTGGTCCAGCTTTGCTTTGGCTGCACTAATGTTGCACGTCAAGTACTGCAGTGTGTCCCGTCAGCGTAGGTTTTTCTTGTAGGGTTAATAATATAGTAGACGTATCACACTACGACACTGTTTTTGGTGTCTGCATTGTAAAAATATAATAATAACTTATGATACAAGAAATTTGAGGAGGACTAGTAAAATAACCAAAAACAAAATAAAAAAAAAACCACAGTTCGCCCGGGGGGTAGAGGGCTGTGACAGTTATGAAACTTTTGCCCAATGTTTTACGTATATTAGTAACATTGTCGAGAGGGTGACTTTTGTCCTCGTAGATGGGGGGGGGAATGGGTCAGGGGTTATCAGGGAGGATCTTTCCATGGGAGGAATCTTTTCATTGGTGGAAGGTATCATGGCTATGTAATAGGCAGGGCATGCCTGGTTTTCGCCAGCCATCATTTAAAAAACTATCAGAAATTAAATAAAAAAGAAACAAGTATTTGTTTTCAACTGAAAAGGTAAAGAGCAACATCTCACACAGGTATACGTAACAAACATAAATTATTACGTATATGATTTGGTTTGCTCGACCCTGAGTCAATACAGTCAAGCACTCTTTTGCGCTAAAGTTTTTTTTAAAAAAAAAAGGGGTACTGGTTCACAAGAGCTATTTGATGTCTAATGTAACGGCCGTTGTAATTAAGGGGGTCATTTTATGGTAAGAATCGGAACAAAATTCGAAAGTTTAGGCGTAGAAGAACGCTAGGTAATTGACTAGGGGGGGCAAACTCCTCCGCTGTATATGCGTAATAGAAATATACGAATATAGAAGAGATTATTTGACGTAAAATAAGCTTCATTCGTGAGTTATTACGTATATTTATTACATAAATAAAAACGTTTCGTAAATAAAATTAAACAACATTCAAAAAAAAGCCATTTAGTCCAAAAAAAAAGTTAAAATATTGGAATATGCAAATTTGTTTTAATATTTATTCATGTAGGTTGAGCCAAAATCAAAACCTGCATTATTAATCTAAAAACTTTCACAAATTAAACAAAAAAAGTTTTTTTTTTTAAACTGAAAGAATATACCGGACGTCGAGTTAATGTAAACGTATATTTAACTAATACGAACAGTAAATAAAATTATTCCGTATATTGGCAAAGGTAAAGTATCTTTAGCGTCAAAAAGATTAGCGACTTGCAAATTGAAATTTTTTTTTTAAGGAAGTTAGGATGACATCAAACTTAAACCTTTCCGTATAGGAAAGGTAAAGCTTTAGCGTACGTTGAGAGGGGACCCCTTTCATATACGAATAATTTCTGTTCTTTTAAGTTTTAAGTGTCACTCCTTACTTTCAGTTAAAAAAAAAAACTGTTTTATTCATTTAATATATCAAAAGAATCGGCTAATGTTGTGGGTTTTAAATATATAAAGTTTTGTATGTAATTGTAACCGCATCAAAGGCTACAAGCTCTTGAGAAAAATGTAATTTTTGACAAAAAAAAATGGGAACACCCATAAAAGTCATAGAATCTCATGAAAAAAATAACACCATCAGGTTCAGCGTTTTTAGAGAACCATTGTAAAGGTTTCCAAGCTTTTATCTGAAACAACGTTGGAATTTTGTACTTTTTGCCACAAGAACGATCAGGGAAGCGTGTTTATATTTGTTGTTCTGTTTATTTTTTTTTTTTTGGGTTTATCGTACCCGGGGTGATCGTACCGACCTAACAGTCTTAAAATACTGAAAGGGCTCATTCTAGCAGAAATCAGAAAAGTTCTAGCGCTCTTTTTAAGTGACCAAAAAAGATTGAAGGGCAACTAAGGCCCTCTTCCAAGCCCCTTTTTGTTCCCAAAATCGTCTTATCAAAATTTTCATTATATCAATTTTTGTTCAGCATAGTTAAAAAGCCGAATAACTATGCCATTGGAGATATCATGACCCCCAAAAGCCCCCTGGGAAAGGTCTTTTAGTTATAAAATTTGCCCATTGTTTACGTTGGATAGTATTTGTTATTGGGTAGCATGCATACATTTTTTTTTGTGGGGAAGGGGGATCAAATTTTATGCTGGGGGATTTTCTACGGGGAGAAATTTTTGGGGAAGGAAAGTTTCCAGGGGGTTAATTTTTCAGGGGAAATTTTACATTGGGGAGTGAAATTGCCAGAATTCCAATACACAATTCTTCAGTCTTGCTTTCTCTTTGCTGACTCAATTTTGCGCGTGGAGATCTTAAGGGCAATCGGTCGGGATAAATTTTCACCATAATTGAAATTTCAAGAGAATGTATCTGTGGAGAAGTGGGATTTTTCTGTGGAGGTGGAGCCCCGATTTCCTGGCGTTATCTAGGGAAAACGATAAGAAATTTTCAAAAGTTTCAGGAGGTTTTTTCAAAGAAAAGTAAAGTCCTACATTGAAGTGCCATATTACACACCCAAGATCAAATAGTCTTCATTTTACCAATAACAAATCCTGCATTCTAAAAATGGACAAATTGCATAATTTATGTTCATTGCAACCGGGGGCTGTGGTTGTTTGAAATCCCCAGAGGCGTAGCAAGTAGGAACTTGTTGTGACAATTTTGAATAAAATATTTTTTTAAGATTCTTATGAGTATCAAGTGGGAATCTAAAAGGGACAAGAGGGGGTGGAATAGTTGCAATTCATTTATTTCAGAATCCCTCTCAAAATGCTTCTAATTTTTCAAGTTAATACCCATAGTGATTTTTTAGATATTTCTGTGTGTGTGTCCTTTTGTCAACCCAAACTACGTATAGGGTATTTTTCTGGTATTTTAATTTTATTTGACATCTTTCTCAACAATTTTTAAAGTTTTATCTTAATATTCTTAACCCTTTTTTTGGAGACTTTTAGGATCAAACATGCCCCCTTTTTCCCAATAATCAACCTTATACTTTAAGCAAACATTGGTTAGCTTGCGACACTTGCCCCAGTCTCCAAAAGACTACGCTGTATCCGCCATATCAAGGCCGTATCCAGGGGAGCAGGGGGTTTTTTTACTATCCCCCCCCACCCAACACCCCCCCCCCCCAACATGTTTGTCCGACTCGTAAAAACATAACAAAAATGAATATATATAAACAAATTCTTGATGCGTTTTTTAAAGTTTTATTTTTGTAAACCCCCCCCCCCCCCCCACGAAAAAAAATCATTATGTAACTCCCTCCCCCCCTCCCCACCCGAAAAAAAAAATCCTGGATACGGCCCTGAATATAATACATGAGCCGCTAATGGGGCATATCTGATGAACAGCTAGGGATATTAAACTGAAGTCTTTTAAACCTCAAACAAACATGGAACAGATTGTGTGCGGGTAAAAGGTGTGGAAGTTAATCCTTCATCTTCCTCCTGTAAACCCAGTCTGAATGATGGGGCTGCATTAAAGCTTAAAGCTAGCAGAAAATTATTCAGTATAGGAGATCCAGTACGATTCCGTATGTGATAAACATCGTTCGAACAGCTGATTAAATATTTTGATCACTGGTA
>JAPEVW010001087.1:0-16213 GCA_027921565.1 Artemia sinica | reverse complement strand
AACATCTATACTGTTTGACAGCCTGGATACAGTTACGCTGTTTTGATTTAGTTAGATTGTTAGAGCAGAAGTAAAAATAGTACTATCCCTGAAAGTTTTAACTTTATACCCTAAGTTGTTCTTGGGATATTGCTGAGATATCTTATTGGGCAACTAGCATATACACTGTGCGTTTTGATTTATGTTTTAAAGGAAAATTTATTTTAAAGTATTTTTAAAGCATAATGGACAAATTGCATAACTGTGGGGGCTTAACTTACCCAATATCCCTACAGACATAGCTACTGAACCAATCAATTATGCTGAACAAAATGGCTGTCTCAAAATATTGATTGGATGTGTTTGGAAAATTAATGGGATCGGGAGGAGGGCTGCTTGCCCTCTCATCACTTTCGACTCTTAAAAGGACACTAAAATTTTTAATATCCAATCGAATTAGCTCTTTTAAAAATTTCAACGATATTGTTAGCTATGATAGAGCGGAGCTTCCTATTATATTGCTTATGTGCCCTTTTGAAAACCACAATGCATGCAGTTTTTTTTTTTCGTTTATTTGGTCTTCCCGTCTAAGCATTCTCTTAAAGCTAGAACTTAATATACCTCAATTCATTCTTGAGATACGCCCTTTTGGCATTCTTCATCCACATAGTGTGTTTTGATTAGTTCAAACTCCCCTTCAATATTCTGTCAAATTTTCACCTTCATACGTGTAGCCTTAATAGTTCTAGCAGGTATGATTTAGTTTTTATTCCCTTCCTACAATAGTATTTGCTAGCCATTCAAATAAACCTGACATTTGAAGGGATTGAAATTCAGTCCCAAATTGCACCATGTTTAAAACGGAACTTTGTCAATAGAAAACGGCCAAACAAATGCTAAAATTGTTGATTAGAGAGACAGGTAGCCATTCGCTTCCGATATATGTTCCTTAGGAAATTAATAAGGAGAAAAAGCAAGCATATTCCTTTCTTCTATTTTCGTTATGGTTTCTTTGTTTTGCTTTGCTTTATTTTCTTATTCTTCGCTTTGACTAAGTTAACGTGTATCCATCTTCCCTATAATACAGTATTTTTCTAATATTATATATTTCTGCATAAGTTTGTTCCTAAAATTCATCTTAGACAATTTCTCTTTAGAAATATTCTAATTTTTTTGTAAAGTTCGTAAAGCATCTACGTTTCAGATCCCTTCTTACAGCCGTCATCATTGCTTCCATACAACCCTCACACCTGATAAAATTTTTATTCAACTTCTTAATCTTGCGAAGCGATTTTTATTGTAAATTTATTCTATTATTATTAACTATACTAATCATTTATGTAAAAATATACTGATTTTATTGTAGCTAACATCATAATTTTATATTTACTTTTACGCAACATGTGGTTACAACCTACGATTATGACGTCATTCATCAATCTTGTACATGAAAATTGCAGTTTTTTGTAAAAAAAAAATTGATTCTATTTTGAAAATTATTTTTGTTAATAACAAAAGGTTTTTAAATACACGAATTTTCAGTTATAATGCGTGAATCAAGTTTATGTTCTCTGTGAAAGTTTTGGTATGTTATTTTTTTGTTCTCCTACAGTTTTGAGCTCAGAATGAAAAACGGAAATTTGGCTATTATTCCAGCTAAGATTCTGTCCCATCCACCTACCGAACTAATTTTTTGAAATTCAGTATACAGTATTTATTTATTTTTTTTTTTTTTAAATACGTTATAAATTTGTTGAAAACCGACGAAAAAAGGGATAATTTTCCTATTTTTAAGCACGTTTAGATCCTTTTCTAAGAAAAAGTCTAAGTAATATCATAATTCTAACTCAGGGAATGGTTTGATCGGAAACTAACCTCTTAATCTTGTAAAGGGAGTTTTTGTTGTAAATATATTTCTTGTCAAAATCTTTGGGCATGTATATTCAAAAAATAGTTTTCGGAACAGTATAGGCATTTACGCTGCGATAAAAGTGACAGGAGAGAAGTAAGCAGAAGGGGTGAGAGAGTTGTCTGCAAGAGCCGTGGTACCCGCTGGGCTTGCCCCTTAAATTGCGGGGACAAGGTAGGCAGCCTCCAACGCTTCCCTTACTTCTCTCGTAAGTGAATTTCTGCTATTAATATTTTTGGCTCTGCCCACGGACTGATCTTGGACTCTGTGTGATTACGTTCTGTACGAATATGCCGCCGGATGATACTGGTGCGAAAGAGAGATTGATACGGAATGCCGTGTTGAATTTCGCAGTAAGAGCGTATAAAGCGGGAAACCAGAAGTGCGGATATAATGAGCAAAGCTGCAGAGTTCTTCGAGTTGGATGATATATACGGAATGCAAAGAAATTACTGTGGTCTGAGGCAGGCCAGTCAACTAGGCCAACTAATCGTGACAAACCTACTGACCACATATTCGATATCATAAAAGCACTGAAATACTGCGATGACAAAAACAAAGTCAATTTGCCGTGTTTTGTTATCTATGAGCCTGACGAGGTTCCTATGATTGCCGGAGAAATCTCAGCGACACTGACCAGGAAAGTGAATGAGCTTAGTGCTAAGTTTGACAGTTTTGTGAGATCCGCGAGTCAGTCCCAACCGGCAGCCTCCTCTGTTCCACTGCAAACTGCGACAGTGTCGACTTATGCAGTCGTGCTAAAGAAATCCCCCGAAAGGACTGGACGATCCGTTTTACGAAAGGATTATCTCGATAAAGTATGTGGAAGCAATTGTGGAAATATTGTGGAACTGAAAACTCGCAAAACCGACTGGAAAGTTGTTCTGAACGATCAAGATGCTGCGAAATCAGTTGCACAGGCTATTGCTAAATCCGACTCAAGTATTAAAGCAAAAGTGTCCAGTCCTGCGTTCTTTGGCATAATCAGGCACGTACCCACCAGCGTTAGTGAGGAGGATCTTTGTGGTCTTGTGAATAATTGTTCTGAGGCCTCTCAGATCGGTAAAACGAGATCGTTCAGACTGAAATTTGTGACCAAGCATCATCTAGCCTCCGCGGTGAAATCTCCGCTTATTATAGGCTACGAACGAATTCAGTTGAGGACTTTCATTTTCTCCCGAGGCGTTGCTATAAGTGTCAGGCCTATGGGCATATTGCAAAGGACTGCTCTAATAAAGCAAGATGCTCAAATTGCGGAGGAGGCCATACTAATTCTAAAGACACCCGTGCCAGAACCAGATGAAGTGCGCCCTCTGTGGCTCCAAGAAGCACCCCTGCTACAGTTTCAGTTGTCCAGAAGCCAAAAAGGCCCTATCTAAGCGATGACTAGCTCCAGCACTCTGAAAATAGTGACGTGGAACATAAATGGCGGAGTACTATCTAAATTACCACTTTTAGAAAACCTTGCTGACAAATTTGACATTGTGTGCGTGCAGGAACATTTCCTGTCGGCTGAGGGACTCCAGCTCTTACAACTAAACGAAAACGTAAATGTGTTTGGCATTCCTTCTAGGTCCTCGGGAAGAGGTCGTCCTTCTGGTGGTGTTGCTATCATTGTCCGTGCCTCGCTTTGCGCCTCGACGTTTAAAGAAGCGGACTTTTATGTTTGCAGTGGAAATTGAAAATACTGTAGTGCTCTCAGTCTATATGCCAACGAACTACAAGAATGTTCAATCTGACAATAAGTTTAATATTGCTTGTGGAAAAGTAGCCGCTGTTGCTACATTATGCGCGGCGGGAAAACTTTCATGTATTATTGCCGGAGATATGAACTCTAACCTCTCTGATGCTAATGATCCGAGAGGTCAAATCCTGCTCGACGCCTACCCAAGTCTGAGGGTACTGAGAAATAGAGTAGACTTCACGTATGTGCATAATTCCGGTTCCACGTCCTCGCTCGACTTTCTGCTCTGCTCTCCCGACTTGAGGACTCACGGTGACTGTGAGGTAGATATCGGCTTTTGTGTTTCTGATCACCTTCCAGTGGCTAATACCTTCATTATTAATTACCTCCTGAATATTCCCCAATGATGCTCCAAAGGAGAAAAAGTGGTTCCAGAAGACTGAATGGCAAAAAGCTAATTTAGCCATGTTCTGGTCTGTGTGTGACGGAATCCTGGAAAAGATTAAGGTCCTTTTCCAGCTACTACTCCAAAGCTCACCGATTGCATGTGATGAGAAACAAATACTTCTAAATATCTACTGTAGTGAAATAACTCACGCCTTGCGCTGTGCAGAAAAAACCGCGGTTCCTATTCGTAAAGTGAGAATTGGGTCAGAAGCTCCAGGATGGTCGGAAAACCCAGCTTTGGTTAATGCGTGTCGACAGCTAAAATGTTGTATAGTGTGTGGATTGATTCGGGCCGTCCTAAACATGGTGGTTGTAAACAGTGTTTCGATTGTATACAAAGCGGCAGTTCTCCAAATGGCTCGCCTTGCATCGCTATCGTGTGATTGATTGAAAATAGTGAGTCGCTACGAGTCGATCCAAATAAAATTTGGAAGTTCATCAAAAAGAATCGATCTGCTAAAGCACCTAGTAACGAATCCGCCCCTAGTGAAAGTGAATGGAATAGTTATTTCGCGAGCAAGTTTGCTGCACCTGATCCTGAATTGGAGTGCAAGTTTGAGAGAGATCTTGATCTCTGTTTAGAATCTTTGGAACCGGATCTTGGCCACTCAGTGAGTGTGTCGGATGTTCGTTCGGCTATCCTTAAACTAAAAAAGAAGTACTCTAAAGGAGTAGATAATATCTGTGGTATGCATCTGATTCTCGGTAGTGAACTGTTAATAGTACATCTAGCACTTATGTTCCAAATGATTTTTAGTTGTGGTCTAGTGCCAGATATTTTTTGTACCGGTGTAATCACCCTGTCATCAAGAAAGGTAAAGACCCATCTGAATGTTGTTCTTACCGCCCGATAACCGTTGCTCCCGTTTTTTGTAAATTGTTAGAGTTTATTAGTTATTGAGGAGATAAAGTATGTTTGTAGTACGCCAGACTCGCAGTTCGGTTTCAAGAGAAATATTAGCCGCGAGCACGTGCATAGCCTATTGTCTAATGTTTTGTTGGATGCAGATGCTAAAGGTGAAAACCGTGGTACTTGCAGGCCACGACGTCCGCGGGGCTTTTGATTCGGGTATCCATGCACAACTGCTTGTCTCTGCGTTTAAGAGAGGTCTTGACAGATCTATAATTGCTACTTATAGGAACATGTATATTTTAAGTTGAAGGTTAGAGTAAGGTACTAAAAACCAGAGCCCGACTGTATCCGATTTCCTCATACCAGTACGAAAAGGCATTCGCCAAGGGGCTTATCATCACCGCCTCTTTATAATAACAGTATCATCGAGGCTCAGAAGACGGTGAAAACGTGCTTTATTTTTCGTGGAATTGATTTGTCTCTTGTTAATTATGCCGATGACATTTTAAATCTGAGTAGATCCGTCAGTGGGCATAGAGAGTAATTTCAGAGTTTTGTCTAATGAATATGCTAGCATAGGCCTAGAATTCAACTCCAGCAAAAAGCGAGGTGGTCGTCTTTAATTGTCGTAAGAAAGAGTTGGCACCTGTCATATTTGCACTAGGTAGTAATACTGTTACTGCAGCAGCATCAATGACTTACCTTGGTTTGCCAATTGGGTGTAATCTTAAAGCTACCCGTCCTGTCTAATAAATGATTTCAAACAGAAAGTCCAAAAAGCGTATGGATGATTTTATCATGCAAACGCCTATATAACCGCCGCATTCTAGCACGGATCTTCAATTCCTTTGCCACCCCTCATGTCTTAGCTTTGTCACCTTTCTGGTCTTTGTTCACTGTTGATGATAAAAAAAACAATCCGTACAGTGTTCTATAAGTTTTGCAAAATAGCTGCCTAGCCTTCCCCCCTGGCAAAGAAACCGCCCGATTTCATCACGTTACGGACTCGATGACACCCTTCGTCGTGATCGTGACCAGGAGGGAAAAGTTCCTGAAATCTTTAGACCCAACGCATAGTATGTTTGAAGCTATAGTTAGTACTGTGTAATGGTTGTCTTTTTATGTAAATAGTTTTCGCCCATTGGTTTTTGAAGTATTAATTTAAGTTGCTCGTTTGTTTGATGTGTTGTTGTTTTCTTTTCATTTTCTCT
The DNA here is from genome assembly GCA_027921565.1 of Artemia sinica. Classification (NCBI taxonomy): domain Eukaryota; kingdom Metazoa; phylum Arthropoda; class Branchiopoda; order Anostraca; family Artemiidae; genus Artemia; species Artemia sinica. The sequence goes on along the minus strand of JAPEVW010001087.1, from coordinate 10,130 downwards.
CTACTCCATTTTTACTTTTTTTGTATTGTTAAAGATGGGTAATAAAAATCATTCATTCATTCATTTAAGATTAAACATTTCGTGCTCTTTTTAATCCCCTAATTGGTTTCGTAAGTAGTATGTACATATTGAATTTACGTGCGCCCCTAGGAATTTCTATAATATTTGCCGGGACGTATACACCTTTTCAAAGAGAGTGAGTATCCTATCACATGGCATATTGATTTAACGTGCGCTCCTAGGAATTTCTATAATATTTGCCGGGACGTATATACCTTTTCAAAGAGATTCAGAACTCCCTCACATGGCCTTATACTTCTGGTCACGGCAACCTAAATGGAATTTGAGGGTCGATAAAGTGAAATTATGTCACTATTCTAGTTTTTCTAAACCAATATTGCCTATAACTTAATATATTCAAATATTTTTTGATAACTTGATTGGTGATTGGATTTGAATAAAAGGAATTCAAATATTTTTGCCTATGAAATAGACTGTCGTGTTATAGCATTTCACAGTTTGAATAACTCTTTCAAGGAGTAAAATAGATAAGGAATTCGCAAATTGGACACTATGAACGATATTAATTAATGTTTTGAATAATAGGAGTGTGAATGATTCTAATTAGTGATTGGATTGTATGAAGGTGGACAGAAAAAAAGGATTAAACTGAGAGAACGATGCCACATTCTGTATGATTTGCAAAAAAAGGGGTAATTAGTGATTGGATAATTTTTTAACGTGAAATCTCTGAATAAAATATTTTTTGGAGCATTTACTTGACGATGGATAAAAGGGTTAAGGTGATTAGCAATTACGAGCGAGGATTCCCCCACTGGCTCCTGGCAGTAGGCTACGCATATCAAATTGCTGTACTGTAGGCCGACTTGCTAGCGAAAATGGATTCTATGGGTCGTATAGGAATTGTTCATTTTGAATATCTTTCAATTTTGGAGGGAAAACCAAAAATACTCAGAATCAAAAATAAACGGGGGATCTGCCTCAAGGGAAGGCTCAGAGGCCTTCGTTCCCCCCATTTCTTGAGGGGAGGGGGGGGTCAATTTTGGAGGGAAAACCAAAAATGCTCAGAATCGAAAATAAATGGGATCTGCCTCAAGGGCCAGGCTCAGAGGCCCTTCGTTCCCCCATTTCTGAGGGCAGGAGAAGGGGGGGGGGGTCAATTTTTGAGGGAAAACCAAAAATACTCAGAATCGAAAAAATAAACGGGATCTGCCTCAAGGGGAAGGCTCAGAGGCCCTTCGTTCCCCCATTTCTGAGGGCAGGGGAGGGGGGGGGTCAATTTTGGAGGGAAAACCAAAAATACTCAGAATCGAAAATAAACGGGATCAGCCTCAAGGGGAAAGCTCAGAGGCCCTTCGTTCCCCCATTTCTGAGGGCAGGGGAGGGGGGAGTCAATTTTTGGAGGGAAAACCAAAAAATACTCAGAATCGAAAATAAACGGGATCTGTCTCAAGGGCAAGGCTCAGAGGCCCCTCCTTCCCCCATTTCTGAGGGCAGGGGGGGGGGTCAATTTTGGAGGGTAAATTTTTCAAAGTTCATTTTGGATTTCTTTCGTTGAAATGCAAGAGTTGGAATATTTCAGTAGTGTTTTGTTGTGGTTTAGCTTGTCACAGTTACATTTTCTTGATTTTTCAAAGTTCATTTTGAATTTCTTTTCGTTGAAATGCAAGAGTTTGGAATATTTCGGTAGTGTTTTGTCATGGTTTACCTTATCACAGTTACATTCTCTTGATTTTTCAAAGTTCATTTCGAATTTCTTTCATTGAAATGCAAGAGTTGGAAATATTTCAGTAGTGTTTTGTCATGGTTTAGCTTGTCACTGTTGCATTCTCTCGATCTTTCAAAGTTCACTTTTGTTTTATTTCATTGAAATGCAAGAGTTGGAATATTTCAGTAGTGTTCTGTCGTGGTTTACCTTGTCACAGATACATTCTCTTGATTTTTCAAAAGTTCATTTCGAATTTCTTTCATTGAAATGCAAGAGTTGGAATATTTCAGTAGTGTTTTTGTTGTGCTTTACTTGTCACGGTTACATTCTCTTGATCTTTCAAAGTTCACTTTGGTTTTAGTTTCATTGAAATGCAAGAGTTGGAATATTTCAGTAGTGTTCTGTCGTGGTTTACCTTGTCACAGAAATGGTTTACCATGTCACAGTTACATTCTCTTGATTTTTCAAAGTTCATTTTGAATTTCTTTTCGTTGAAATGCAAGAGTTGGAATATTTCAGTAGTGTTTTTTTTTGCGGTTTACCTTGTCACAGTTACATTCTCTATTTTTGTAAGTTCATTTTGAATTTCTATCATTGAAATGCAAGAGTTGGAATATTTCGGTAATGTTTTTGTCATGGTTTACCTTGTCACAGTTACATTCTCTTGATTTTTCAAAGTTCATTTCGAATTTCTTTCATTGAAATGCAAGAGTTAGAATATTTCCCAGTAGTGTTTTGTCGTGGTTTAGCTTGTCACAGTTACATTCTCTTGATCTTTCAAAGTTCACTTTGGATTTTATTTCATTGAAATGCAAGAGTCGGAATATTTCATTAGTGTTTTGTTGTGCTTTACTTTGTCACAGTTACATTCTCTTGATCTTTCAAAGTTCACTTTGGTTTTATTCATTCAAATGCAAGAGCTGGAATATTTCAGTAGTGTTCTGTCGTGGTTTACTTGTCACAGAATGGTTTACCATGTCACAGTTTACATTCTCTTGATTTTTCAAAGTTCATTTTGAATTTCTTTCGTTGAAATGCAAGAGTTGGAATATTTCAGTAGTGTTTTTGTTGCGGTTTACCTTGTCACAGTTACATTCTCTTATTTTTCAAAGTTCATTTTGAATTTCTATCATTGAAATGCAAGAGTTGGAATATTTCAGTAGTGTTTTGTCGTGGTTTACCTTGTCACAGTTACATTCTCTTAATTTTTCAAACTTCATTTTGAATTTCTTTCTGGAAATGCAAGAGTTGGAATATTTCAGTAGTGTTTTGTTGTGCTTTACTTGTCACAGTTACATTCTCTTGATCTTTCAAAGTTCACTTTGGTTTTATTTCATTGAAATGCGAGAGCTGGAATATTTCAGTAGTGTTCTGTCGTGGTTTACCTTGTCACGGATACATTTCTCTTGATTTTTCAAAGTTCATTTCGAATTTCTTTCATTGAAATGCAAGAGTTGGAATATTTCAGTAGTGTATTGTTGTGCTTTACTTTGTCACAGTTACATTCTCTTGATCTTTCAAAGTTCACTTTGGTTTTATTTCATTGAAATGCAAGAGCTGGAATATTTCAGTAGTGTTCTGTCGTGGTTTTACCTTGTCACAGAATGGTTTACCATGTCACAGTTACATTCTCTTGATTTTTTCAAAGTTCATTTGAATTTCTTTCGTTGAAATGCAAGAGTTGGAATATTTCAGTAGTGTTTTGTTGCGGGTTTACCTTTGTCACAGTTACATTCTCTTAGATTTTTCAAGTTCATTTTGAATTTCTTTCCTGGAAACGCAAGAGTTGGAATATTTCAATAGTGTGTTTTTCATGGTTTACCTTGTCACAGTTACATTTTCTTGATTTTTCAAAGTTCATTTTGAATTTCTTTCATTGAAATGCAAGAGTTGGAATATTTCAGTAGTGTTTTGTTATGGTTTACCTTGTCAGAGATGGTTACATTTTCTTGATTTTTCAAAGTTCATTTGAATTTCTTTCATTGAAATGCAAGAGTTGGAATATTTCAGTAGTGTTTTGTCGTGGTTTAGCTTGTCACAGTTACATTCTCTTGATTTTCAAAGTTCACTTTGAATTTATTTCATTGAAATGCAAGAGTTGGAATATTTTTCCGTAGTGTTTTGTTTTTCGTGCTTTACTTTGTCACCGTTACATTCTCTTGATCTTTCAAAGTTCACTTTGAATTTATTTCATTGAAATGCAAGAGATGGAATATTTCAGTAGTGTTCTGTCTTGGTTTACCTTGTCACGGATACATTCTCTTTGATTTTTCAAAGTTCATTTCGAATTTCTTTCATTGAAATGCAAGAGTTGGAATATTTCAGTAGTGTTTTGTTGTGCTTTACTTTGTCACAGTTCATTCTCTTGATCTTTCAAAGTTCACTTTGGTTTTATTTCATTGAAATGCAAGAGCTGGAATATTTGAGTTATGTTCTGTCGTGGTTTACTTGTCACAGATTGGTTTACCATGTCACAGTTACATTCTCTTGATTTTTCAAAGTTCATTTTGAATTTCTTTCGTTGAAATGCAAGAGTTGGAATATTTCAGTAGTGTTTTGTTGCGGTTTACCTTGTCACAGTTACATTCTCTTAATTTTTCAAGTTCATTTTGAATTTCTATCATTGAAATGCAAGAGTTGGAATATTTCAGTAGTGTTTTGTCGTGGTTTACCTTGTCGCAGTTACATTCTCTTAATTTTTCAAAGTTCATTTTGAATTTCTTTCCTGAAATGCAAGAGTTGAATATTTCAGTAGTGTTTTGTGTGCTTTACTTTGTCACAGTTACATTCTCTTGATCTTTCAAAGTTCACTTTGGTTTATTTCATTGAAATGCGAGAGCTTGGAATATTTCAGTAGTGTTCTGTCGTGGTTTACCTGTCACGGATACATTCTCTTGACTTTTTTCAAAGTTCATTTCGAAATTTCTTTCAATTGAAATGCAAGAGTTGGAATATTTCAGAAGTGTTTTGTTGTGCTTTACTTTGTCACAGTTACATTCTCTTGATCTTTCAAAGTTCACTTTGTTTTATTTCATTGAAATGCAAGAGCTGGAATATTTCAGTAGTGTTCTTTCGTTGTTTACCTTGTCACAGAAGGGTTTACCATGTCACAGTTACATTCTCTTGATTTTTCAAAGTTCATTTTGAATTTCTTTCGTTGAAATGCAAGAGTTGGAATATTTCAGTAGTGTTTTGTTGCGGTTTACCTTGTCACAGTTACATTCTCTTAATTTTTCAAAGTTCATTTTGAATTTCAACTATCATTGAAATGCAAGAGTTGGAATATTTCAGTAGTGTTTTGTCGTGGTTTACCTTGTCACAGTTAATTCTCTTAATTTTTTCAAAGTTCATTTTGAATTTCTTTCCTGGAAATGCAAGAGTTGGAATATTTCAATAGTGTTTTGTCATGGTTTACCTTGTCATAGTTACATTTTCTTGATTTTTCAAAGTTCATTTCGAATTTCTTTCATTGAAATGCAAGAGTTGGAATATTTCAGTAGTGTTTTGTCGTGGTTTAGCTTGTCACAGTTACATTCTCTTGATCTTTCAAAGTTCACTTTGGTTTTCTTTCATTGAAATGCAAGAGTTGGAATATTTCAGTAGTGTTTTGTTGTGCTTTACTTTGTCACAGTTACATTCTCTTGATCTTTCAAAGTTCACTTTGGAAATTTTATTTCATTGAAATGCAAGATCTGGAATATTTCAGTAGTGTTCTGTCGTGGTTTACCTTGTCACGGATACATTCTCTTGATTTTTCAAAGTTCATTTCGAATTTCTTTCATTGAAATGCAAGAGTTGGAATATTTCAGTAGTGTTTTTTGTTGTGCTTTACTTTGTCATAGTTACATTCTCTTGATCTTTCAAAGTTCACTTTGGTTTTATTTCATTGAAATGCAAGAGCTGGAATATTTCAGTAGTGTTCTGTCGTGGTTTACCTTGTCACAGATTGGTTTACCATGTCACAGTTACATTCTCTTGATTTTTCAAAGTTCATTTTGAATTTCTTTCGTTGAAATGCAAGAGTTGGAATATTTTCAGTAGTGTTTTTGTTTGCGGTTTACCTTGTCACAGTTACATTCTCTTAATTTTTCAAAGTTCATTTTGAATTTCTATCATTGAAATGCAAGAGTTGGAATATTTCTGTAGTGTTTTGTTTTGTACCCTGTCACAGTTACATTCTCATGATTTTTCAAAAAAAGATCGTTTATGGTTCTCTTTCCGTGGTTTACCTTTTGCAGTTTACATTTTCTCTTAATTTTTTTCAAAGTTCATTTTGAATTTCTTTCCTGGCAATGCAAGAGTTGGAATATTTCAGTAGTGTTTTGTTGTGCTTTACTTTGTCACAGTTACTTCTCTTGAGTCTTTCAAAAGGCTTCACTTTGGTTTTATTTCATTGAAATGCGAGAGCTGGAATATTTCAGTAGTGTTTCTGTCGTGGTTTACCTTTTCAACGGATACATTCTCTTGATTTTTCAAAGTTCATTTCGAATTTCTTTCATTGAAATGCAAGAGTTGGAATATTTCAGAAGTGTTTTTTGTTGGGCTTTACTTTGTCACAGTTACATTCTCTCTTGATCTTTCAAGTTCACTTTGGTTTTATTCAATTGAAATGCAAGAGCTGGAATATTTCAGTAGTGTTCTGGTCGTTGTTTACCTTGTCACAGAATGGTTTACCATGTCACAGTTACATTCTCTTGATTTTTCAAAGTTCATTTTTGAATTTCTTTCGTTGAAATGCAAGAGTTGGAATATTTCAGTAGGTTCGTTTGTTGCGTTTTTACCTTGTCACAGTTACATTCTCTTAATTTTTCAAAGTTCATTTTGAATTTCTCTTCATTGAAATGGGGCAAGAGTTGGAATATATCAGTAGTGTTTTGTCGTGGTTTACCTTGTCATCAGTTACATTCTCTTAATTTTTCAAAGTGTCATTTTGAATTTCTTTTCCTGGAAATGCAGAGTTTGAATATTTTCAATAGTGTTTTGTCATGGTTTACCTTGTCATAGTTACATTTTCTTGATTTTTTTTCAAAGTTCATTTTGAATTTTTTTTCATTGAAATGCAAGAGTTGGAATAGTTTCAGTAGTGTTTTGTTATGGGTTTACCTTGGTCAGAGTTTACATTTTTCTTGATTTTTTTCAAAGTTCATTTCAAAATTTCTTTCATTGAAATGCAAGAGTTGGATTATTTCAGTGGTTTTTTTGTTGCGGATTTACCATTGTCACAGTTACATTCCTCTTAATTTTTTCAAAGTTCATTTTGAATTTCTATCATTGAAATGCAAGAGTTGGAATATTTCAGTAGTGTTTTTGTCGTGGTTTACCTTGTCGCAGTTTACATTCTCTGAATTTTTCAAAGTTCATTTTGAATTTTCTTTCCTGGAAATGCAAGATTTGGAATATTTCAGTAGTGTTTTGTTGTGCTTTACTTTGTCACAGTTACATTCTCTTGATCTTTCAACAAAAAAGGATTTCACTTGGTTTTATTTCATTGAAATGCGACAGCGCTAGGAATATTTCAGTAGTGTTCTGTCGTGGTTTACCTTGTCACGGATACTTCTCTTGATTTTTCAAAGTTCATTTCGAATTTCTTCATTGAAAATGCAAGAGTTTGGAATATTTCCAGAAGTGTTTTTGTTGTGCTTTACTTTGTCCACAGTTACATTCTCTTGATCTTTCAAAGTTCACTTTGGTTTTATTTCATTGAATGCAAGAGCTGGAATATTTCAGTAGTGTTTTCTTTCGTTGTTTACCTTGTCACAGAATGGTTTCCCATGTCACAGTTAAACATTCTCTTGATTTTTCAAAGTTCATTTTGCATTTCTTTCGTTGAACAAATGCAAGACTCTTGGAATTTCACCTATCAGTAGTGTATTTTGTTGCGGTTTACCTTGTCACAGTTATAAACATTCTCTTAATTTTTTCAAAGTTCATTTGAATTTCTATCATTGAAATGCAAGAGTTGGAATATTTCAGTAGTGTTTTTGTCGTGGTTTACCTTGTCACAGTTACTTCTCTTATTTTTCAAAGTTCATTTTTGAATTTCTTTCCTGGGAAATGCAAGAGTTGGAATATTCCAATAGTGTTTTGTCATGGTTTAGCCTTGTCATAGTTACACTTTTTCTTGATTTTTTTTCAAAGTTCATTTTGAATTTTTTTCATTGAAATGCAAGAGTTGGAATATTTCCGTAGTGTTTTGTTATAGCCTTTTACCTTCAGAGTTGGACATTTTACTTAAATTTTTCAAAGTTCATTTCGAATTTCTTTCATTGAATGCAAGAGTTGAATATTTCAGTAGTTGTTTTGTCGTGTGTGTTTAGCTTTGTCACAGTTACATTCTCTTGATCTCTTCAAAGTTTCACTTTGGTTTTATTTCATTGAAATGCAGAGTTGGAATATTTCAGTAGAGGTTTTGTTGTGCTTTACTTTGTCACAGTTACTTCTCTGATCTTTCAAAGTTCACTTTTGGTTTATATTTCCTTGAAATGCAAGATCTGAATATTTCATCCGTTTTCTGTCGTGGGTTTACCTTTGTCACGGATACAGTTTCAACCTCTTGCAATTTTTCAAAGTTCATTTCGACAATTTCTTTCATTGAAAATGGCAGAGTTGGAATATTTCAGTAGTGTTTTGTTGTGCTTTACTTTGTCACAGTTACATTCTCTTGATCTTTTTCAAAGTTTCACTTTGGTTTTTATTTCATTGAATGCAATGGAGCTGGGAATTTTCAGTAGTGTTCTGTCGTGGTTTTACCTTGTCACAGATTGGTTTACCATGTCACAGTTACAATTCTCTTGATTTTTCAAAGTTCATTTTGAATTTATTTCGTTGAAATGCAAGAGTTGGAATATTTCAGTAGTGTTTTGTTGCGGTTTACCTTGTCACAGTTACATTCTCTTATTTTTTCAAAGTTCATTTTGGAATTTCTATCATTGAAATGCAGAGTTGGAATATTTCTGTAGTGTTTTTGTCGTGGTTTACCTTGTCGCAGTTACATTCTCCTTAATTTTTCAAAGTTCATTTTGAATTTCTTTCCTGGAAATGCAAGAGTTAGGAATATTTCAGTAGTGTTTTGTTGTGCTTTAAAAACTTTGTCATAGTTACATTCTCTTGATCTTTCAAAGTTCACTTTGGTTTTAGTTTCATTGAAATGTGAGAGCTGGAATATTTCAGTAGTGTTCTGTCGTGGTTTACCTGTGTCACGGATACATTCCTCTTGATTTTTTTCAAGTTCAGTTCGAATTTCTTTCATTGAAATGCAAGAGTTGGAATATTTTCAAAGTGTTTTGGTTGTGCTTTACTTTGTCACAGTTACATTCTCTTGGATCTTTCAAGTTCACTTTGGTTTTATTTCATTGAAATGCAAGAGCTGGAATATTTCAGCAGTGTTCTGTCTCTTTGTTTACCTTGTCACAGAATGGTTTACCATGGTCACAGTTTTACATTCTCTTGATTTTTCAAAGTTCATTTTTGAATTTCTTTCGATTGAAATGCAAGAGTTGGAATATTTCAGTAGTGTTTTGTTGCGGTTTACCTTTGTCACAGTTACATTCTCTTAATTTTTCAAAGTTCATTTTTGAATTTCTAATCATTTGAAATAGCAGCAAGAGTTTTGGAATATTTCACGTAGTGTTTTGTCGTGGTTTACCTTTGTCACAGTTACATTCTCTTAATTTTTCAAAGTTCATTTTGAATTTCTTTCCTGGAAATGCAAGAGTTGGAATATTTCAATAGTGTTTTTGTCATGGTTTACCTTGTCTAGTTACATTTTCTTGATTTTTCAAGTTCATTTTGAATTTTTTTTCGATTGAAATGCAAGAGTTGGAATATTTCACGTAGTGTTTTTTGTTATGGTTTACCTTGTCAGACGTTACATTTCTCTTGATTTTTCAAAGTTCATTTCGAATTTCTTTCATTGAAATGCAAGAGTTGGAATATTTCAGTAGTGTTTTGTCGTGGTTTAGCCTTGTCACAGTTACATTCTCTTGATCTTTCAAAGTTCACTTTGGTTTTTATTCATTGCATGCAAGAGTTGGAATATTCAGTAGTATTTTTGGTGTGCTTTACTTTGTCACCGTACATTCTCTTGATCTTTCAAAGTTCACTTTGGTTATTATTTCATTGAAATGCAAAGATCTGAATATTCAGTAGTGTTCTGTCGTGGTTTACCTTGTCACGGGGGGGAAGAAAGCGCTTGATTTTCAAAGTTCATTTCAAATTTCTTTCATTGAAATGCAAGAGTTGGAATATTCAGTAGTTGTTTTGTTGTGCTTTACGTTGTCACAGTTACATTCTCTTGATCTTCAAAGTTCACTTTGTTTTATTTTCATTGAAATGCAAGATCTGGAATATTTCAGTAGTGTTCTGTCCGTGGTTTACCTTGTCACAGAATGTTTACCATGTC
>JAPEVW010001086.1:0-16245 GCA_027921565.1 Artemia sinica | reverse complement strand
GTGTTGGTTCCGATTTATTTTATGTTTTTCATGGATGGTTATGGATGATTTATGAGTTTTTTGTTTGCAGTGAGAATTTGAATAACCGCAGGAACTTTTCCCACCCTCACATTTATGTCTGTTTTTTTATTTAAATGGTTTTTTTTTTTTTGGGTCAGTGAAAATGAGAAAAACAGGAAGCTTTTTCCCTCCTCTCTCTCCCCCTCAGCATTTATGGATGATCAAACATCAATTTATGTTCCTGTTTTATATGTCTGTTCGTTGTCAGTGAGAATGGACATGCTCGACGCGAAATGTTATGGAGATTGTTGGCTAACCTAACCTGAGAACTTGATTTACATGAATCGGCGGGGAAATTATTGATTCACGAAGGGGGGGAATTAAGAAACATTATGGTTTCATTGATCTTTATAGGCGAACCTAACCTGAGAACTTGATTTACATACTCGCGTAGGGGAAATTATTGAGTTCATGAAGGGGGGAATATTAAGAAACAGTTATGGTCTTCTTTGATCTTTAGGGGCGAACCTAAACGCTGAGAACTTGATTTACATAATCGCTATGGGGGAAATTATTGATTCCACGAAAAGGGGGAATTAAGAAACATTATGGTTTCTTTGATCTTATGCGAACTCTAACGCTGAGAACTTGATTTTTTACATAATCGGCGGGGAAAATTATTATTCACGAAGGGGAATTAAGAAACATTATGGTTTCTTCTTCTTCCTTCTTTAATCTTTATGCCTGAGGGATTTATTTATTATTGTTGTTTTGGAACAAGTGCAGATGCTCCATGGGATGAATGTCAAGGTGTGATCGGGACTGGAATAGGAAACCGGAAGTACATGAATGCATCCTTCTGACTACAGAAAAAAGACAACCAATACATGCATCCTTCTCAGCGAGTCAGCGGATACATCCTCCCTTCTCAGCCAATCAGAGAGCTGGTTTACGAAATGGTTTTCCCCCCGGTACATAACAATTCACCCTTGATATTTCGTATATAATAACGGGCGTGTCAATGTGATTTTTAAATTATCAAGAAAAGTATTGTGACACAATTGAAACAACAATGAATGTTATTGATGAACTTGAAGGCCTTGGCAGCACAATAATTAGGCAATTGAGTTTACATTTTCATTTTTTATTTTCAAATAAAATGGTTTTCCGTGGTTAACCCCTCTGCTATATTCAGGTAAATCCCCCCCCATACAATACAAACATCACTTTTACAATCTTTATACTCGATGGAAAAAACGTTAAAAATATGTTCTTATTTTAAAAGAACCCTCAAAACCTAACCCCCCTCACTGTTTTACACAAACAACCAAATTCTCGCAATGGAAATAATTATCTTTTCGTTAAATTCCTGTTTTTTATTTTCAAAATAAAATTATTTTCTTGCTCACCCTCTAGTATATTCAGGTAAATCCCCCCCCCCCATACAATACAAACATCACACTATACAATCTTTATACTCGATGGAAAACGTAAATATATTCTTTTTTACCCTCGAAACCTAACCACCCCCTAACCCCCCCCCCCTCAACTGTTTTACAAAACGCAAATTCTCGCAAATGGAAATAATCTTTTTTTCGTTAAATTTTAGCCTTTCTTCTATTGTGATTTAAAGTGTCTACTGACTTCTGTCATTTTTTTTAAATAATGATGAATGCCGCTCTGTTTTGACACAATCACTCCAGTGCGAGGTTAAAAATTAGTTATCACCCTTTTCCCTCTGTTTTACGAACGCAGCTTCCAAAGTCAATGGAACTGTTCTTCGTCAAAATTAAAAAACACTATGATGCAATAATTAAGCATCAGAGACGTAATGCTCTATTTTGGAGAAGTGGAAAACAGATTATTTTCAAATTAAGGTCTAACAATATATTTAGGACTCATTATGTAAAAGGGGGGGAGGGAGGGGGTAATGTCTCAGCTTCTTCTAAAAACAGCTTCGAAATCATTGTAAGTAAATTATGTAAAAGGGAGGGGGCAATGTCTCAAATTCCTACCAACAAACCGCCATCATTTGTAAAATTGAAAACAAAACACTGTGCAGGGATAGAAAGTCTTTGGGAGTTTGCATGAAGCTTACATTATGTGCAAATTGAATAGCATTTAAACCTATGTTTGCAAATTTAGAGTCTAATAGGGGGCCGCTGGGTTAACGATCTAATTTAAGCCTATAGACTGCGAAACATTTATATTTTTCTAAATGGTAAAATAGAAACAGTGGATTCCTATCCTATGGGCTATAGACTACTGATTGTCTAATAAAAACGTTTGATTTCTAAAAGCCTAATATCTATTTCTCATGAAATTTTTAACTTTTTGCTTACTGAAAAGAGATAAATGCTTTCTAAAACAAAATTATATGGATGATGATACTAATTTTCTGCTCTTTAAAAAAAAAAGGGGCAAATTATTTTGAAACTACATTTTTTCTCTTCTTTTTAAGGCAAATTGTGAAGAATGCCCGTCGCCACTACCCAGTAAGAGAGCAGGTATGTTAATAATGCGGGCCCTGCGATGGCTACTGTCATGCAATATGGGTCGCTGGCCGAAGCCTCCCTAAACCAAGTGATGCCTACCCAAGCCATATTGGAATGTGGACAACGCTAGGCACAGCCGCTCTCCTTGGACCTCTAATAGCTGCCCCATCAACGCTAGGTCAGGAGGTTACCCTCCAGCCATGCTATTGTCAGATCCATCCGACATCCAAGTCCAGACGGATTTTGCAAATGTAAGCATTTTTTCCTACCTATCATATATAGAAATATCTATCCAATTTCTTCCAACTTTGTTTTTAGGCCTTTCTACATGCATCATTGTGCGAACACTGTGTAAAAGTATAATCCACCGACATCTCAGCGGATATTGAAAGATTTTTTCTCCCCAAGGAAATATAATGTTCTCCAACTTTTGAATCATTTCAAGTGGCATGCATTCACCCTTTGTATATCCTCTAAATTAGATTTAGTGAGCCCAAAAAAAAATGATCTATATCCATGGCTCATAATAAGTGAGGGCCAAAAAGCAAAATCCATTGCATTATAATTGCTTTATTAGCGAATGGTTCACCTTTGCCTCTACAAATATTATAACAAAAAAAAACTTTTTATATCTGAATGAGTGTGGTATCATGAGGACGGAGATGGCTATCCATTTCAAATCATGTTTTTGTTGTTTTTTTTTTTTCCCAGAGCAGATAAAGAGTATTAATATGAAATTTATTTTGGAGGGATTGTTTGAACAATATCAAATTGCCGCCTTCTATGTCATGCGACATTTTAGACTGTAAATATCTATATACTAATATAAGCTATATGCTATGGGCCCGAGAAGCGTCCGCAGGAAACGCTATGTGCCCGAAGAAGCGCCCGTAGGAATCGTTGCAGGGCCCGAGAAGCGCCGCAAGGATGCGCCAAGGGCCAGGAAAGCGCCGCGGGAAGCGCTGCGAAAAAAAGCGCCGCGAAAAAAAAAAAAAAATTGAACACTTTGAAAAATAAACGAAACAAATTGCCTGTCCCCCTTCTATGTCATATCTTAGATTATCTTAAGTTGGAACCTTCAGTTGAATTAACCAAATGTTATTAGCAAATAATCCAAATTTTAACAGTAGGGAAATGATTTGAACACTTTGAAAATAAGCTATTTTCATTTATATAGGTTGGTGCAATTGGTTCCCATACTCACCATCGAGTTGAAGAAGAGGAGGAAGAGGCAATGGAGTTTCAGGACAATTCAGCCATCAGTGACGTGGCACGTATTATTAATTCAATTGATGTACCATCTAATACTGATGATTTTTTAAAAAATTTTCTTTTCAATGTAGAAGCTAGCACAGTTGAGCAGGCGGACTTGAGTCCAAATACCCTACAAATTTTAGAGATTTTACAGGGAACCCTCCTCCCATTGATTACCTACATCAAACAACTGAAGTGGAGCATTCGCCAGATATTGTTGAACAACTTGGGGGAGGGGATAATATACAAAGATAAGTGCCGGAGGGGGGAGGGGGGGTACAACTTTTCCCGATTTTCAATTGACCAAACAGAATTTTAAATGCAATAGTTAATTACACTGCGACGTTTGGTGACCCTTTATATACACTTATGGGGGTACGAAAATTTGTTTTTGACCCCAGTAGAAATTGTGCACAACTATGTAGATAAAATTCGTGCACTTCTGGAGAACCAAATTCAATTGTGGGGGAGGGATTCAATTAAGGTTTCTATTGTTTTAAAAAAAAAAGTGTTCTATTTAAATGAGGGGAAAAGTGAAGTTTATTATCGTTATGATACATTCCGAGATGCGTTTGGTTTATTTTTTCGAATTTAGAAAAATTTGAGGGTGTTTTCCATGGATTGGGTAGATCAAATTATAACGCATCTTGAGAAACTTTAACGAAAATGGGAGTGGATCTCTAGTTATTTTTGTTGAAAATTTAAGTTGTAAATATTTGTAAATTTAAGAAAGATTTTATTTTAAGAGGGGGGGGAGGCAGGTGGGGAAAGGGCAGTAGTTTTAAACTATAAATCCAGATCTAGTAAGGTTGTCAAGGATTGTCCAGCGGATCCGTTTTGAAACAGGTCAAATGTGTTTCAGATATGCTTTCCCTCATATCAGCATTTTAAGCCATCTAGCAGATGACGCTACCAAGACAAATTTAGATCATTGGGAAATATCATTGGAAATATCCTCGGGGGGTAGTAATTTTAGGGGGGTTGCGCATCAATCGTGTAATTTAAATGTTAGCCAGCAGTTTTTTATCCCTGTTTTTATCCACAACTCTAATTATGACTTAAAATTTATTTCACCGGCACTGGCACGTATGCAGAGGGGAGTGAGGGGGAGTAGATAGTCCATGGGTAAATAGTTCATTTACCTATAACATTATCCCAAATCGGCCCCGAGAAGTTGTTGCTTCTCGAACTGAAATGGCAAGGCAATGGATAATGGGCATTGGTGCTGGAATAAATCAGGTTTTTTAGATTCCTTTAGTTTTTTTTTCCAAGGCATTGAGTCAATTGATTCAAGTGCAAAAAAGCGACAATTTTGATAGCTTTCCCTTGCTTAAAACAGCACTTCCCAGACAGAGAAATGTATGACACTGTTGACCTGCAAAGGTATATACGCATACGACTATTACTGTTCTGGCGCTCGCTTAAGTGAGGTGAAACTACCTCCAATTGAAGCTTTTTACAATTCACTGACCAACAGTGAATGCACAGCCGAGGAGTATGAGTTTGCCAAGAAGGTGTGGTCCAAGGGGGGGGGGGATTGTAAAATGGGTCTGGGTGGGAGTATTGTAGGACTGTACTTGGCGAGGATAGTGACGTTCTAACTCTGTTGGATAGTCTGTAAGAACACAGACCAAAATCTATTCAGAGTTCGGGTTAGATATAGGCTATTATTTTTTCCACACCCCATTTAGTGATGGATTTGATTTTAAAAATTAGCAGGGAGGAAATAGGCCTAATCGCCGATGTAGATCAGCACCTTTTTGTAGAGCGTTCAATGAGGGGAGGGTATGTTTTTCATGGGGACCGGCGTCTTATCATCCGATCCGAGTGGACTAAGCACCGGTGTGTAAAGTCAAAATGCAGTGTTCTTGGTCATGAACTCATTGTACCCCCTCGGCAATGTCACACTACTCTTTGCCGTGTGGGAACTATCAATGGCTTGAGAATCCTTGTGAGTTCCCCAACATTACCACCGTCGAGGACAATGGGCCACAAGGATGGTTCCTTGAAATTGACGGTCACATTCCACTGGTTGCTTCACGACTCAGTCAAAGATTTTGTCTTTCCCTGTATCAATCGAACCCGTCCCGTGAGCAGGGACTCTCTGAGCCCTACAATCGATCATTGGTTGAGGATATGGGGATGCACTGACTCCCTCCAAACAGAAACTGATTGCTTGATTTGGACCCTAAGGGAGAATATCGTTGTTCACCACGTGCTTTTGCACTGGATGGTGAACAATGGTTTCAAGATCACCAAAATACACAGGGTCCTGCAGTTCAATCAGCGACCATATTTTAAAACGTTTATCGACACCTTTGTCGATAAACGCTCTAGGGCAAATTCAAAGGTGGAGAAGGAAATGTATAAGCTCATTCTAAATTCAGCGTTTGGCAAAATGTGTGAAAGCGTTCGTAATAGATCTCGCTGCGACGTCGTGACTGACCCTCTAGAGTGTGCACGAATTATTGCCGACCCCAATTTTACATCGTTCACGAGCATAGAGACTGGCATGGTTCTTCTAAACAGGTGAAAGCGAAATGTGGTACTGAACAAGAATATAGCAGGCGGCAGTTCAGTACTGGGAAATTTCAAAAAGCTCATGTTGTCGTTCTTTTACAATGTGTGCAAGGTGCAATGGCCACGGGAGGGGGAGGTTCAAGTTTACTATGGGGATACAGATTCTCTACTGTTAAAGGTAAATGGGACTGAAGATTTATTGGGTGATTTAGAAAAGGGGGAACACATCAGGCTCGCGGATGGATTTCAACCAACTGGAATCCATCACTCTACCCCCGAGTTGGTGATGGGAAACGTCAAGCCCCCGACCAACTATTAATTTTAAAATCAGAGACGGGGAGTGATTTGATATCCAGGGGGTGTTCCCGGGTCCCAAAGTTTATTGCGTTTGAAACTCATAGTGGGGATGAAAAGAAGGCGTGTAAAGGTGTGCCTACACATTTTGTAAAGAGCAATTTTCAACATGAGCGTGTACAGAGACTGTGTAGAAAGTAGCCTTGTGCCGAGAGCACAAGTGCTTGCAATTCGCTCTCTACAGTATAGAAATTATACTGTGAGAGTGGAAAAAAAAGAATGCAATGTCCTGTATATACGACAAAGTCTATGTGCTCGAGAATGGTGTGAGTGTCCTGCCTCATGGCCACTACCATATTTCAGACCGAGTTGAATGCATTGACTATCGCAATCAACTTGGTCTGGATAAATTAACCTAACCTGAACTAACCCAACCAACTAACCACTAACCACCACCACCAACCTGTTCATAAATTAACTAACCCAATCTAACCACCTTAACTCAACCTCATCTAACCAATCTAACCACCTTAACTCAACCTCATCTAACTCGATCTAACCACCACCACTAACCCAACCTTAACCCTGCCGCAGTAACCTAACCTAGGGGGGGCCGCAGTGACGGGGCGGACAACTATTGTAGTATTTTTTCCAGGGGCGCGGGCTCCCGGGGGAGGGGGGGGGGGGGGGGGGGGCGGGGCGGGGGGGGGGGGAGGGGAGGGGGGGCCTTCCCGAGGCCGGCTGTGGCCTGGGGTTGGGGGGGGGGGGGGCTGGGGGGGGGGCGGCGCGGGGGGGGGGTGGGGGGGGGGGGGGGGGGGGGGGGGGGGGGGGGGGGGGTGAGGGATCCCGCCCGCGGCCGGCCGGCCTTCGGCCCTCCCCCGGGGGGTGGGGGGGGGGATCCCACCTTTAAATTCACTGTAATGTTCAACTGTGCTATCCCGTGATTTCAAGTGTTTTCTGTTTTTTTTTTGTTGTTGTATAGAAAAGTGTTTTTTTTTTGTACAGAAATGTGTTTAAAGACAATAAGGGCTGTTGATGGACAGAAAAGTGTTGTACAGAAAAGTGTTATTGTTTTTTTTTTTTTTTTTTAAAGACAATAAGTGCTGATGATGGACAAAAGTTTTTTTTTTATTGCTATTACATAGAGTGTTATCATTGCAGTTCATGTTGAACAAATAGAGTTTTCATGTTGACCATGAAATTTTGTCAACTGTTCTTGTTGAAACAAGTGTTATTTTTATCGTTGCAGTTCATGTTGAACAAATATTTGTTTTCATGCAGTGCCGAAATAAATGCTGCCATGAAATATTGTTTTTTTTGTTGTTGTTCTTGAATAGATAGATCAATGGGAAAATTATTGCTACTACTTATTCATTGGACACGTATGATTTACAGTTAGTTGTAGTCCGACTGTTGTCAAACAGCATGTATCAATTTAAAACACCCTTCATATCGTTTCTGTGTGGTCCCTCAATGTCGGGGAAAACAACACTTTTAGCTAAAATAATTCAAAATTGCGATAAAAATGTTTTTTGAAAAGCCAAAAAAATCTACTATTGCTATAGTATTTGGCAGGAGTCCTATGATAAAATAAAAGCTATTGCCACAACCATACCAATACAATTCATACGGGGACTTGATGTTTTCAATAGTATTGAATCGAACTCGTGGTTGATTATTGATGATTTGGCTGAATCCATTGAACAGTTCTCACAGGGAAATGCTACAACTGTTCACTGTTCGCTCCCACCATGAACACATTTCCGTTACTCTGGTTCTACACAATCTGTTTCATCAGAGCAAATGTATGCGAACCCTTGCTTTGAATTGCACCGTCTATATTATCTATCGAGTTGTTCGTGATTCTAGCTCACTCATAACTCTCAATAAGCAGATATACCCCCGGGCGCCCCTAAATTTTCTGTTGTCAGCGTACACTCAGTGATCAGGCGACTAGCAAGCCCTACGGTTACATTTTGCTGGATCTTAATCAGAGCACGCCCGAGGATCTACGTGTAGTCACCGACATTTTCGACAATGAAATTACAGTATATCTTCCGGTGAATAGTAGAAAAGGCTATTAGTTGCCATTATGACACTGAAGAAACTACGGCGAACAATGGCATTTATTTTTCCGTTTTAAGCACTTCAAAAACCTCCGCTTAGGAAGGCTATACTCAAACATGGTGTTGACAATGATTTCATTAATCTAATATCTGAACTTTGTTTTAAATTTAACTGAGGGCAATGTTCAACTGCCAGAAGGTGTTAGACAAACAGACACAAAGCAACATCGTTCCACTGTACGCGCCTTGGTTTGTAAAAACAAGGGAAAAAAATTTAAAAGAAAAACGGCTCCTTCAAGCAGGCGGTAGCTTTTTCACACTTTTACTGCCAATAATTGCAGGACTTGTAAACAGTTTTTCTCTAGAGAATGGGAAAACCCTATAAATTGACACCATTTGAACTTGTCCTCTCGCCCGTCGAAACATTTTGAAGACAATCTAAGCAAATTCATTAATGATGAGAATATTGCCGATGACAAAAAACTGCTTTTTTACTTCAAGATGCATTGGACGTGTGGACAAACATAAACCTTATCGTGAGAGACCCACCGTCGCCGCCGCCGCCGCCGCCACCACTGATCCCTCTAAACAGGAAACATCTCCTCAAGATTCTGCACAATCAAAGGAGAAGGAATTGAAATTTCAATTGTATCAAAAATTGGAAACCTATTGCCAGTGACCTATCGAGAACAGAGTAAAAGAGTATTATCTTATCTCATCGTTTTGGAAACTGCTGATGAACATCAAGTTCAAGTCGATAGCACAGGGAAACGAATTATAATTCAGGGAAAAAGTTATAATCTAGTTGATTTAAATTGTGATATGGTGACGAATCGTAAAGGACTTTTATCCTTTGACAATAATCTATACACCTTTCTGTGTGTATCAAACTTTCCCAAAAGTCTTATTGGCAATAAACAAATTCTAAAGAAACTAAGAGAATATAGTCCTCCATCAACCCCAACACCAACACCACCATTTAAAAAAGAAGAAGAAGATTCAGTATTTGAAAATACTCTCAGTGCCACTGATTTTACAACACCTGTGGCTGCTAGTCAAAAGCGAAGACGAATTGATTCACCCTCCAGTGTGCAAAAGGGGGAGTGGACATTACACTACATGTTTTACGCTCAAAATGGATGAAGTTCTGAAAGGTGTCTATGAAAATATTGGTGAAAGCGGGAAGTTTAAGTTCTCCCAAAACGCTTTCTAAAGCTGTCTCCGGCACCACCCACCACCACATTGAAAAAAGCAAAAGAGTATCTAGAGAATGAACCGAGTTACACACTGCATCGGAATCACAGGCTTCGCAGCAAACAATATCGACAAACTAAAGCCTTTTTTTTTTTTTCCCTCTGCATATAATGCAAACGGATCTTTTAACTTTAGACGCAATTTCAACAGCGTCACAATGCACCCTACAAATATATTCTGGTGGCAATCAGTGTCTTTAGTCGCTATGCCTATGCCATTCCACTGCGGTCAAAGAGAGGTGTTGAAGTTGCTCGGGCCATTGAAAGTATTCTAGAACAGGATTCATATAGAAAAATTCAATCGGATCGTGGCAGTGAATTTGTTAATCCCCATGTGCAAAAGGTTCTTTTGAAATATAATACAATACTTTATCATAGTCACAGCCCGATAAAGGCTGCATTGGCTGAACGATTAATAAGAACGATTCGTCTATTAATTTCAAGATATTGTACCCTGAAAAATACATCGGCTTTTTATTCATGATTTAGATAAAATCATGCAGATATACAACCATCGACCCCATCGATCTCTGTCCAACTCAAGCCCTCGGGATGTTCACTACAATGAAAATACATTTGATGCTTTTCTAAAGCAATACTCCAATGGTGAAAAAGAGAAAAAAATGTGAAGAAGAAATTCAATGTTGGTGATACTGTTCGAATTAATAGAACCACCAATATTTTTGAAAAAGGGAATTATTTATGGAGCACTGAACTTTTTAAAGTGTCCAAAATCCTGGACACCGAGCCCACGACATATCGACTGCGAGACACCAAAGATGACGAGATTCTCGGCGGTTTTTTTATGAATATGAACTGCAAAAAGTTAGAAACACTAGCGAAATTATCAAATTGAAAAGATATTAAAGAGTCGTACACGCCATGGCAAGAGACAGTTGCTTGTTCGCTGGCTAGGATACAACTCAGATTTTTGATTCTTGGGTCAGAGCTGAAGATATTGACAATGCCCAATGATTTCTATGTGACTTTCATGTCCAATGTTTCTGATCCTCTCTACAATGACTTGATAGAACAAGTGATTTTTGGACGAAAACTCTCCCCCACCATCAAATTCGACGACAATGGAAAGTATGAAGTGGCTCTTGTCGACTGTATTCTCAAAAATACCTACGACATCCTGAGAAAGGATCGTAAATATGAAATAAAAATTAGACCCTATGATTGGCCGCCTCCACCATCCTCAAGTGATCAAGAACAAATTCAAAAAATCAAATGGATGGATTATCCATATATTGAATTACCCTACGAGGAACTCACCTGTATGAATGATTTATGTCGTTCTATTAATAAAAGAATTTCCGCTCGTAAAAAGGGAGCTTTTCATTTCAACTATTCAAAGGAGGAGGGCAAGATCTACATTAGTTCACCTATTGCCAGTGAAAAGGTTATTCTCAATGATAATCTAAAGGATGGTCTTGGCTTAAGCTCAATATAATCAATGGTAAAAGTGCCGGAAACACTAATTTCATTTTGCTGACTATCCGCCTGCCTTCTCCACGGACACCTGTATATTTCTCTATGCTTCATTTGTGGAAACATCTCGGGTTGGTAATTTCAAAATGTTCCCCTCCTACGAGTTCTTGAACGAAAAACCAATCAAGAACATATTCACCACTACAATATAAAGCATCTTCAGTATATTCCCGTAAACACTTCCTATTTGGAACTCTGTCAGTTAACACTAAGAACCGAATTGGGTGATCCCATAGCAATTTCAAAAGGTTTGGCTGTGATTACATGCCATTTTCGACCCATCGTTCAAAAGCAAGATGTCTAATAAAAAAGTGGTATTCACTTGTCCTGATATTGACTGCTATGTTGATACTCTTGGCCCAAGACAACAGGGCAATGGAATGGACTATTACAAAGGACGCTCGTCAATGTCTGGCTACGGTCTTGGCAGTTGGTCTGCTAAGCTGTTTCGCTCTTCACTACCACTGGCTAGAAAATATCTTGTACCGGCTGCGACAGATTTTGCATCCTCTACACTATACGATTGGGGCTCTGGCAAGGATTTTAAAAAAAGTTGCTTCGGAAAATCTTAGGTCCAGTGCGCGAACCCTTGGCGAGAGATTAAAACAAAATGGTAAAGGCTTAAAAAGGTCAAGAAACAATGCATCCCTCATCAGTCTCCACTCAGGTCGGAAACGAAAGACATCATCCCTCTTGTCAAAGAAAAGAAGGAAAAAGCCGACACGTGCTGTAAACAGAAGAAGAAGTCCCAGGAAGAAAATTGTTAGATCGAAACTAGATTTCTTCTCCTAAAATGTCCTACCTACCGCATAAGGATTCTCAACCTTCAATCACCGCCTCATTGAATCTATTCAATGCTGAAAATGTAGATGTGAGTGTCAAGCATGGATACTATGAACAATTTTATCCACAACAACCCCTCTCCGATAATATCCACTTTCAAATTTATTCCAATGAAGACTACTTTATGGACATGTCTTCAACATTTATAGATTTGTAAATGAAAGTCCAGAAATCCGATAATACAATGCCAATTCGGGCCGATGGAATATCCTATGAAAATTGTATATTACATAATTTATTTCGTCAAATTAGTGTCTACATCAATGGCACGCTGGTGAGCACAAGCAACAATCTCTCAAATTATACAAGCTATATGCAATTCATGCTGATGACACCCCAAGTCATACAAGGAATTGAGAGGCACCTCCAATGGATATGAATATATTACTAATACTGATAGTACAGATGCACTTAAAAATGCTACAACTAGTGAATTACATCTAGTTGGAAAAATATATCATGAAATATTTAATATACCCCCAATGGCTGCCACCCAATGTTAAAGTGGATATAAAACTAACGCTTGCACCCTCCAATTTCATATTGAGAAAAGAACTTGCTGCCAATCCTGATGTAAGTCTCTCCCTCACTTCGGCAATACTTCATGTACGCAAACAACAGGTCATGAGTTTCTGTTGCTTTGGCGTGGAAAAACTGAGAGCCAATGGAAATAATATTAAACTACTTGTTCCTCATACAATCACCAATCAGCGTCATATTGCAATGGGCTCACGCACCTTCACCGATTCATCCTTTATCAATGGTGAAATTCCGTGAAAACTTGCTTTGGCATTTGTAAAAAGCGCCAGTGCAATAGGATCATGGACTGAATGCCCACATAAATTCGAGATGTTTGGACTTTCATCTCTTGTGTGCAAAGTAAACGGCATCCCACTCTACAATCTATCTTTTGATAAATCCTATAGAACATTGTACGAGTTGACCATGCAAACCCTAGATCATGAATCTCAAACTATTTGAAAATGGTATAACCGAAGATATGTTTGCTAAAACACATGGTATCATTGTACTGGATTTGTCTGGTACACAGGATATGAGTATAGTACGTACGGGAGTGTGCGTTTAGAGTGTACATTTGCCGACCCATTGGCTGAGAGTATTGCACTAATCTCACTAAATCAATATGAAACCTATTGGGAAATCACTCCCGAAGGCAGTGTTCTACTAGACTTAGCGCCATGAACACCAGTCAAATAATCAATGTATTTAATATGGACCCTACATGTCCCAGTACAAATCCTATTGTCTGCCCTCGGACTTTCTTGGAAAATTCAAAGTGTCAACAATACCTTGATTATTGTTAATAGCAGTCCGTCGACTGTGCTGACGGGTCATTGGCTGTGCATCTTTCAAACAATGAAGACGATTGAATTTTTTGATCCTGCTTGGTCAACCCTATACATTCTACACACACCTCACATCAGCAACTATATTGAGAGCAGTGGGAAAACTATTATTCAAAATCGGGAAGAGGGTTCAGGATCTAACGACTAAAAGCTGCGGCTTCCATGCACTACTATATTTTGTGTTCCGATGTCGCGGCTATACTTACAAGCAGTTTCCTTTTCTCCACATTTATGTTGACAATCCACGTCTGAATGACTTTCTAGTGGAAAATATCCTCTCAGACCTATATAGTATTGATTTCATTGCCCTAAGAGTAAAGTGCTTAAAAAATGTTTGTGAATTTGTTTATTAATAAAATGCATGTATATATACAACAATGTCTTTAAATCTTCACTTTAGATTTCTTCATCTTCGATGTATAGGCAACTGTCGTGAACCGCTAATGCTGGTAAATCATTTGGATTCACTGTATATTGATCTTGATTGACTGCAAAGTCAGGGTCACATTTTCTACAGTAAAATGTAACTTCACTCTTGTCATATCTCTTTGTATAGTCAATGATACTATTTGCATTCATATTATGAAATTCACGAGTTTCAATCTGTCTATTTGAAGCAATATCACATACAATGTTTTCAAATGGTGAATCACATTCGGTAACTGCCAAATAAAAATAACTTGGTTTATAGTCATAGTAGGTAGTGTCATCACAACGATGACGTAGAAACCAAATTGTCTTGTTACCCCAACAGTTGAATCGTAGACCAGATTCCTCTTCCCAGAATAATTTAAATCCACGACGATACCAATCTCGTAGAAATAAACTAAAATCACGTTTGGGATTCTTTCCAATCATCAGCGGGGTAAGTATTCTCCCACTGATCACATTTATCATAGTGACAATTGGAGCACAGGTGCCCTCTAGGATGAGAGTCACACACCTCCTCAAGACATGAATTACATCCTTTAATTTGTACTGCATAGCCTCTATGTAATTTACAAGGATTACAGAATTTACACTTTTCACTATAGTCATCTATAACTGTACAATTCTCACATTGAGTCCAACTGCCAAGAGTGTACATGCACAATGGACATATATAGAACATTTTTCGGTTTCCGATGTCAACTCGCTCACAGCTAAAACGAAACTGATCATCCTCGCTCCATAAATTCAATGAGAGGGAAATGGGGGAGAGGAGTAGCTCTGTAACGTTACCTCTTCGAATGACGGGGGAGCCATCTACATTGAATCCATTGGCAATATTTTCAAAAGTATATCCACAATATGATTCTGCTTTGTTCCAATTAATATATCAATAAATTGACTATAAGCATTTGAATCACATTTTAAAAAGTTTCATACAATAGTCCAATGGGGGAGAATCACTCCTCATTATATTGTCAAGTGTTCCCTGACAAGAGAATATCCTGCGTTTAAGAGATAAACTCGAGAAAATCATCATCCAAATCAAATGTTTTTCCATAAACACTAGATTTGATCTATTTCTCTCCCTTTCTCAAATTTATTCATTTTTCAAACCTTTCACTCCGACTGCTGACTCTAGACTGACCCTGATTCGTTAGCCCCATAGCCTACCAGAAAAGAAAGAAAACATTTTCGATTTCGAAACAATTTTATTGAATAATTACAACAACATCAATAATACAGAGCATGTACAATTAGCGATACTGTTTATTGTCTTCAATATGTTTCACCAATGCACTTAAAGCACATTGAAGTCTATTCACATGTGCTATATCAACTTTAGCGGCAAAACATAATTGATCCTCCATTTTAAATTTGCTCAAGGATATCACATATCTTGCATATACTGCATCCCATTCCAGACAAAGACGTGATCCTTTCGTGATTTCCACCGCAATGCTTGGTGCTCTTGTACTATTATCATCAACTCCACTATCAACTTCTAATAGGGTAAACATTCCACTCGTCATCATCATCATCACAAAATATATATCCAAATGAGTAAAGTCAAACTGTTCTTCTTCTTCTCACTCCTTTGAATTCTATTCACAGACTAATAAAACTTTAGCAAAAAACCCTTTCCTTATATTCCCTCCGCCGCTAATATGTAGCCACCCCTCTGATTGGCTGAGAAGGGGGATGTAACCGACTCGCTGATTGGCTGAGAATGGAAACACGTGATCTAACTGTTTCCTGGAAACTCATAACATTCGCGTCGAGCATGTTACATTTCACTGACAATGAATCATAAAACGAACATAAATTGCTGTTGACATCCATAAATGTGACAAAATTCCGTTTGTTTTTCCATTCTCACTGACAACGAACAGACATAAAACCATAAATTGCTGTTGACATCCATAAATGTGAGAAAGTTCCTGTTTTTTTTCCATTCTCACTGACAAAAACCATAAAAAAAAACAGACATAAATGTGAGAAAGTTCCTGTTATTCAAATTCTCACTGACAAAAACCATAAATCATCCATAACCATCCATGAAAAACACCAAATAAATCGACCAACACTCATAACCATCCATGAAAACATCCATAAAAGTGAGAAAATTCCTGTTTTTTCCAAGTGAGAAAATTCTTGTTTTTTCATTCTCAGTGAGAAAACCATAAACCACGTGGTGATCGTCGGACCTCATGAGGCCTTTCTACTGATA
>JAPEVW010001085.1:0-16255 GCA_027921565.1 Artemia sinica | reverse complement strand
TAGTAGTAAGTTATATAAAGGTTTCACGGGTGATTGCGTAATATGACTTACCAGGGTCAGTCACCTATTACTACGAACGGTAAATGCCTTACCAGACGGGTTTTCTAAGGTAACACCCATTTTTTTTGGGGTAAATCAGAGAGAGAGCGGTGGTTACTCCATATACAGTAACTTGATTAGTAATTGGATTCAAATATAAGGAGTAATTTTCATTGTAGTTCATATTAGTAAGAGAATTGAATTCAGAGAGAGAATAGTTTATTTGAGAGGATATTAGTGGAGAAAAAAATGAGTGGTGCATTTACATTACTGGAGATTAATGATGGAACCGACAGCAGCAGCAGCAACGATATACGAGTACCCAATGTAGCTGTGGAAATAACCGCTGGCCGTAGACTATGCCTTGAATGCGATAGTATGTATGCTAGATACGTGAGATCATTAAGCAAGTTTAAGCAGGAGGAGCAACTATGTTTTGCTGGAAAAGTGAATATTCTCCATATAAATAAACTTCGGTCAGCATTAGATGTCCTATCGAAATATATTGATGAGAACAAAATGCATCAGTGAATATTATTATTGTAATTATGTTCAATAAAAATGTTTCTGAATCAATGGTATTTTTTTCTTTCTATAGTAGACTAGCGTATATTTTCTAGAGTACAAAAAGAAATTCTGGTTAGTCTGAAGATGGTTGTGAGAGAGTTAGGACTCTAAAAATGGATAGATTCGAGAAAGAGCGAATCATGAGGAATCTAGTTCTTATGGAAAAACGTTTGGTTCTAGATGATGATTTTCTAGAGTTGTCTATTCAAAGGAAGATATTTTCTCGGGGAATGCTTGTTGATATAATGAAAACTGATTCTCCATCATTAGACTATTTTATGAAGCTTCTACGTCGTGGTCCAAATGCATTTACACAATTTATTGATATATTGATCACGACACGGCAAAATGATATTGTGGATATGCTTTTAAACATTAGTTTTGAAATTTAGGACTTTTTTCATGAGAAAGATGGTGCTCAAGGATGATTTACTCCTCTCTCTCTCTATCTCAGACAATTTTTGTTGTTGCTAGCTCAGTTTCATTGTGGTAGTGAGAGTGTCAACACATGACAAAATGTTCCATACATGTCCGTTATGTATGTACACACTGGGCAGCTGGTCATCATCATGTGAGAATTGCACAATGATTAATGAGTATGATGAAAAGTGTAGATTATGCAACCCGTGTAAATTGCATAGAGGATATGCTGTACAAATTAAAGGTTGTAATTCCTGTCTTGAAGAGGTGTGTGACTCTCATCCTAGAGGCCACCTATGCTCCAATTGTCATTATGATAAATGTAATCAGTGGGAGAATACATATCCCGGTATGATTGGAAAGAATCCTACCGTGATTTTAGTTTATTGCTACGAGATTGGTATCGTCGTGGTTTTAGATTGTTCTGGGAGGAGGAAGCGGGTCAACGATTCAGCTGTTGGAACAAAAAAAGAATATGGTTTCTACGTCATCGTTGTGAAGACACTGGGTGTTATGATTATAAGCCCACTGATTTTTATTTGGCTGTGACGGAATGTGATTCGACACTTGAGGACACTGTTTGTGAAATTGCTTCAAATAAGCAAATTGAAACATGTGAATTCTATAGAATGAATGAGAATAGTATCATTGACTATACAAAGAGATATGACAAGAGTGAAGTCAAACTCTACTGTAGAAAATGTGACCCTGACATTGCAGTACATCAGGATCAGTACACTGTGAATTCAGATAATCTACCTGCACTAGTTGTTGTCGACAAATACCTAGTAGTGGATGAAATCTAAAGAGTAGAAAAGTCGTTTTATCATGTATATAAATTGTTTATTAATATACAATTTCACATACATCTTTAGAACATTTTATTCTTAGGGCACTAAAATCAATATTAAATACACTTGTAAGTACATTCTCCACTAGAAATTGAGGTAAGTCAACGTAGATGTTGAGAAACTGCTTGTAGCTGTAGCCACGACATCTGAACATGAAAAAGAGTAGTGCATGAAAGCCACATGTCTTAGTCGTTAAATCCTGTACTCTTCGTTGATTTTGAATAATGGTTTTCCCCCTGCTTTCAATAAAGTTGCTGATGTATGGAGCGTAGAATTTATACGATAGACCAAGAGGATCAAAAAAATTCAACATTCTTCGCTGTTTGAAAGATGCATAGCCAAGACCAGTCTTCAAAGTCGATGGACTGCTATTAACAATGATTAGGGTATTGTTAACACTCGGAATTTTTTCAATGAAGTCCGAAGGTATGCAATAGGACTTGTACTGGGACATGTATGGATCCATACTAAATACGTTGATTATTTGGTTTGTGTTCATGGTGCTAGGTCTAGTAGAACACTGCCGTCGGGTCGTGTGATTTCCCAATAGGTTTCAAATTGACTTAGTGATATTAGCGTGATACTCTCAGTCAGAGCATTGGCAAATGTACACTCTAAACGTACATTCCCTGTTCGTACTATGCTCATATCCTGAGTCCCTGACAAGTCCAAAACAATAACCCCATGATTTTTTGAAAACATTGAATCGGTTATTCCGTTTTCAAATAGTTGAGAGTCATGATCTAGGGATTGCATAGTCAACTCGTACAGAGTTCTATAGGATTTTTTGTCAAATGATAGAGTGTACAGTGGAATACCATTCACTTTGCACACAAGGCTAGATAGACCAAAAAAATTAAAATCGTGGGGGGATTCAGTCCAGGATCCAACGGCACTACCACTCTTCACAAAGGCCAAAGCCAATTTTGATGGGATTTCTCCATTGATAAATGATGAATCGCTATAGCTACGAGAGCCGGTGGCAATGTGACGTTGATTGGTGATCGTATGGGGAACAAGAAGTTTAATGTCGTTACCATTGGTTCTTAGCTTTTCCACTGCCAATGCAGCAGAGCTCATAACCTGTTGTTTTCGGACGCGGAGAATTGCCGATGTGATAATGACATTTGCATCGGGTGCTGCAGGAAGTGTTTTTATCAAAATGAAATTCGATGGGGCCATCTGTAGCTTTATGTCAATCTTGACATTGGGGGGTAGCCATTGGGATATAAATATCTCATGATTTAATTTTCCAACTAGATGATACTCCTGGGTCACTGCAGTAGTCAACTCACCGTCAGTATCAACACCTGATCGATATTCATAGCCCAATGATTGTCCTCTCAACTCCTTGTATGCCTTTGGCGTCATCATCATAAATTGTATGTAGCTTGCATAGTTTGATAAATTATTGCTAGTGCTCACCAATGTTTTCCATTAATAAATACATTAATTTGTTTGAATAGGTTGTGTAGAATACAGTTTTCATAGGAGAGACCATCGCCAGCATTTGGAGTTGTATTATCTGACTTTTTCTTCACCACAACATTTAAATCAATAAATGTTGACGACAAATCAATGAAATAGTCTTCATTGGAAAAATATTTGAAAGTGTATATTTTCGAGAGTGGTTGTTGGGGGTGAAATTGTTCATAGTAGCCATACTTGACACTGACACCAACATTTTCAGCATTGAATAGATTCAATGAGGAACTAATTGATGGATATGATTCCTTGTGGGGGAGATAAGTCATCTTAAGAGAAGAAATCCTTCTTTGATCTAACAATCTTTTTCTTTTTTCTTCTTCTTCTGCTTATTGGTCTTCCTTGTTTTATTACTCAAAGTCCTTGTTGATGTCCTTTGCTTCCTGCCTGGTGGAGACTGATGAGTGAATGACGCGAACGCATCCTTTTCAATCCCTCCCCATTTTGTCGAGATTTTAGTTGCTCACCAACGGCTCTTGCTGAAGATCTAATATTTTCCTTACCACTCTCCTTGAAATTCTTGCCCGACCCCCAGTCCTGTAGTGTGGAGGCAGCAAAATTTGATGCAGCAGGTACAAGATATTTTCTGGCAAGGGGTAGTGCAGAACGAAATAGCCTAGCAAACCAGCTACCAAGACCATAGCCAGAAATTGTAGTACGCCCCTTGTAGTAGTCCAATCCATTGCCTATTTGACGTGGACTCAAAGCACCAACACAACAATCAATATCGGGGCAGACAAATGGAATTCTCCTATTGTTCATTTTAGGCGATTGTGCTGTCGTTGACAATGGGTCGAAAATGACAAGTAATCACTGCTAAGCCTTTTGTTATTGCTAGAGGATCACCTAATTCAGTTCTTAGTGTTAACTGACAGAGTTCCAAATAGGAAGTGTTTACGGGAATATACTGAAGATGCTTTATATTGTAGTGATGAATATGCTCTTGATTGGTTTTCGTTCAAGAACTCGTAGGAGGGGAACATTTGAATTACCGACTCTCGATGTTTCCACAAATGAAGCGTAGAGAAATATACAAGTGTCTGTGGAGAAGGCAGGTGGGTAGTCAGCAAAAATGAAATTAGTGTTTCCGGCACTTTTACCATTGATTAGAACATCCTTTAGATTATCATTGAGAATAACCTTTTCATTGGCAATAGGTGAACTAATGTAGATCTTGCCCTCCTCCTTTGAATAGTTGAAATGAAAAGCTCCGTTTTTACGAGTGGAAATTCTTTTATTAATAGAACGACATAAATCATTCATACAGGTGAGCTCCTCGTAGGGTAATACAACATATGGATATTCAAATGAATTGATCTTTTCAATTTTTTCTCGATCGTTAACGAGTGGCCAATCATCATGTTGATCGCTAATGAGTGGCCAATCATGGGGTCTAATTTTTATTTCATATTCAAGATCCTTTCTCAGGATGTCATAGGTATTTTTGAGAATACAGTCGACAAGAGCCACTTCATATGCACCGTCAAATTTGATGGCGGGGGAGAGTTTTGTCCAAAAATCACTTGTCGTATTCAAGTCGTTGTAGAGAGGATCGGAAAACATTGGACATAAAAGTTACATAAAAATCATTGGGCATTGTCAATATCTTCAACACCGATCCAAGAATCAAAATCAGAGTTGTATCCTAGCCACCGAACAAGTAACTGTTTCTTACCCCTGTGAGTACGAGTCTTTAATATCTTTTCAATTTGATAGATTTCACTATTATTTTTAACTTTTTTGTAGTTCATAGTCATAAAAGCCGCCGAGAATCTCCTCATCTTTGGTATCGCGCAAACGATAAGTTATATGGGTTTAGTGTCTAGGATTTTTGCCACTTTAAGAAGTTCGGTGGACCATAAGTAATTCCCCTTTTCAAAAACATTAGTTGTCCTATTAATTCGAACAGTATCACCAACATTGAATTTATTTTTCTTCTTGACAATCGTTTCATTGGAATACTGTTTAAGAAAGGTGTCAATTGTATCATGATCAGAATGATGAACTTCCGTTGGCGTTGAGTTGGACAATGATCGATGAGGGTCGTTGATTATAAATCAACATGATTTTATCTAAATCATGAATAAAAGCCGGTGTATTTTTCAATGTACAATATCTTGAAATTAAAAGTCGAATAGTTCTTATCAATCGTTCGGCCAATGCAGCCTTTATAGGACTATGACTACGATAGAGCAGTGTACTATATTTCTCTAGTACTTTTGCAACATGGGGATTAACAAATTCACTACCATGGTCCGTTTGAATTTTTTTATATGAATCCTGTTCGAGAATACTTTCATTGGCCTGAGCAACTTCAACGCCTCTCTTTGATCGCAATGGAATTGCATATGCATAGCGACTAAAAACACTGATTGCAAGAAGAATGTACTTGTATGGTGTATTGTGACGTCGTTGAACCTCATCTAGAGTCAGGAGATCTGCTTGCATTATATGCAGTGGGTAAAAGGCTTTAGTTTTTCGATATTGATTGGCACGAAGTCTATGATTTCTATGCAGAGTGTAACTTGATTCATTTTGTAGATTGTCTTGTACACTTTTAGTGTGAACACCAGTGACCTTGGAAAGAGTGGTGGGGTGAACTTAAACTCCCCACCTCACCAATATTTTCATAAACACCTTTCACAACTTCAACCATTTTGAACGTAAACACGTTGTGTAACGTCCACTACCCTTTTGTATACTGGCGGTTGGTGGTGGTGGTGACGTTGACTTGATACGTCTTCGCTTTTGTCTAGCTATCAGTGGTGTGCTAGTATTTTCTAAAATTGATTTAAAATCTTCTTCTTCTTCATATTTTAATGATGCTGTTGTTGGCAATGATGCATGTTCATTTAATTTTTTAGAATTTGTCTATTGCTAATAAGACTTTTGTGGAAGTTTAATGTATTTAGAAAGTTGTATAGATGAGCGTCAAATGATAATAGTCCTTTACGATTTGTAACCATATCATAGATTAAATCAAGTAGATTATAGCTCTTGCCCTGAATTATAATCCCTTTCCCATTGTTCTCAACTTGAATATGATCTTGACCACTTTCCATGAGATAGGTTAGGAGTGGTTTACTTTGTTCACGATATGAGTGGGGCATTAGATTTCCAATTTTCATTACAATTGAATCCAATTCCTCCTTCTTTAATTGTGTTCCACCAGAATCCTGAGGAGATGATTCTTTTTTGTGATCAATAGCAGCAGCAGCAGTGGCCTTCACATGATAAGGCTTATGTTTGTCCACTCGGCGAAGTGCATCTTGAAGTAAAAGCAGTTTTTTATCATCCTCAATATTCTCATTGTCAAGGAATTTACTCAGATGTTCTCAAAGTGTTCCACGGGTGAGAGAGCGAGTTCTATTGGAGTCAATTTATAGGGTTTTTTTGCCATTCTCTCTTTAGAGAAAACTGTTTACTAGTCCTGCAATTATTGGCAGTAAAAGTGTGAAAAAGCTACCGCCCGCCTGAAGAAGTCTTTTCTTTTTAAAATTCTTTCCTTTCTTTTTAGAGGCCAATGTACGTACAATGGAACGATGTTGCTTTGCCTGTTGCTTAACTACTTCTGGCAGTTGAACATTACCCTCGGTCAAATTTAAACAAAGTTCAGATATTAGATTAATAAAATCATTGTCAATACCATGTTTGAGTATGGCTTTTCTAAGCGGAGGTTTGGAAGTGCTTAGAACTGAAAACAGATGTCTATTTTCATGTAGTTTCTTCAGTGTCATGATAGCAACTAATAGGTCTTTTTAGTGTTCACGGGGAGATATACTGTAATTTCATTGTCAAAAATATCTGTGACTACACGCAGATCCTCAGGTGTATTTTGATTAAGATCCAATAGGATGTAGCCGTAGGGTTTATTAGTTGCCTGATTGTATGCTGAGAGCAGAAATTTGGGTGCGCCTGGATAGATTTGTTTATTGAGAGTTATTAGTGAGCTAGAATCACGAACAACTCTGTAGATGATATAGTAGGTGCAGTTCAATGCAAGTGTTCGCATACATTTGCTCTTATGAAAGAGATTGTGTAGAACCAGAGTAACGGAAATCTGTTCATGATGAGAGCGAACAGTGAACAGTTGTAGCATTTCCTGGGAGCATTGTTCAATAGATTCAGCCAGATCTTCAATGATCAGCCAATAGTTTGGTTCAATAATACTTAAAACATCAAGTCCCTGTATGAATTGTATCTGCGCCAATCCCATGGTGGTGGCAGCAATTGCTTTTATTTTATCGTATGACTCCTGCCAAATACTGTAACAATAGTAGTTTTCGGCTTTTCCACAAACATTTTATCGCAATTTTAATTATTCTAGTTAAGAGTGTTGTTTTGCCTGACATTGACGGTCCACACAGAAACGATCTGAATGGTGTTTTAAATTGATACATGTTCCCTTCAACAGTTCACCTAGACAACTAACTGTAGACTATGGCTGTCTAATGACTAAATAATTTCTCTATTACTACTACTACTCCTTCAAGAACAATAAGAAGAAGAAGACGAATAAAGAATCATATTTTCTTTTATTATATACATAAAAAACTAACAATACTTTTAAAAAATATTACATTGAAAGCACATTAAACATGAAAAATACACTTTTTTAAAATTTATTTATAATAAAAAATACAACATTTACATAGGCACAGAGAAAAAACACTTAAATAAATACATTTTTTTTTAATTTATTTATAATAAAAAATACAACATTTACATAGCACAGAGAGAAAAAAACACTTAAACAAATACACTTTTTTTGTTTATTTATTTATAGAAAAATACAACATTTATTAGAATTAAGCACTTGAAATAATAATATCACTTTTATTTACAGCATTTTAAATTTTGGAATCCCCCCTCCCCCCTGGGGGGCGGCCGCTGCGGCTGCCGGGGGCGGGCCGGGAAGCGCCGGGTGCTGGGAAGCGGGGGCCCGCTGCGGCGGGCCCGGGCCGGGGCTGGCATTAAATAGTGGAAATTGATCTGCCTTGCACACACACACATACATTGAAAATTGTGTTGTGATAAAGAAAAAAAAGAATTTAAAAAAAAACACCTAATTACCCAAAAAAACCCTCCCCACCCAATTTATACTTTTTTTTTTAATGAATTTAAGTTAATTTTTCTAGACCGAGTTGTTTTCTGTACTCTACACATTCAACTCGGTCTGAAATTAAATAATGACCGTGTGGTAGTACCTTCACACCATCCTCAAGTACATAGACTTTGTCCGATATGGCAGACATGGCGTTTTTCTCAACTCTAACTGTGTAGTTTTTAAATTGTAAAGAGCGAATCGCATGACTTTCGCCCTTGGCACTAAACTACGTTCCACACAGTTTCTATACACACTCATGTCGAAATTATTTTTTACAAAGTGTGTAGGTACCCCCTTGCAAACTTGTTTGATATCCTTGCTGTGCGTTTCCACACAGTATACCTTCGGACCAGGGAAACACACCACTGGATATCAGATCGCTACCCGTTTCAGATTTTAGCATTAACAATTGATTTGGGGACTGGCTTTTCACTAGCTCTGGGTAGAGGGATTCGTCCCAATTAGTGTAGTCCATTCGTGAGCTAATGTACTCGCCATTTTCCAAATCATTCAATAGATTTTCAGTTTTGACTTTTAACAGGAGTGAATCAGTGTCCCCGTAATACACTTGAACTTGTCCCTCAATCAGCCACTGTACCTTGCATACATTATAATAAAATGACAACATGAGTTTCTTGGATATTTCAGTTATTGCACTTCCGCCTGCAATATTTTTATTTAATACAATGTTTCTTTTCTTGCGATGTAGGAGCACCATATTAGAGTCTATGATTGTGAACGATGTGAAGTTTGGATCCGCAATGATTCGAGCACAATCTTTGGGGTTGGTTACAATGTCACATCGACTTCTGTGTCGTACGCTCTCGCACATTTTACCGAAATCTGAGTTCAGAATGAGTTTATAGACTTCTTTTTCTACTTTCGTTTTCGCTTGTGAACGCTTACTGACGAAGGTGTCAATAAACGTTTTCATGTAAGCCTTTTGATCAAATTGGAGGGCTCTATGAATCTTTGTGACCTTGAAACCATTGGACACCATCCATTTCAATAGCACGTGATGAACAACGATATTCTGTTTCGGGTTGAGGTCGGCAATTAGTTTTTGTTTTGAAGGTACCCAGTGCAAACTCCCGTCCTCTACTAAAGATAAATTGTAGGGGCTCAGAGAGTCCCTACCCACCGCTCTATTTATGCACGGAAAAACAAAGTCTTTTACCGAGTCATGGATTTCCATGGGTATTTCACCGTCAATTTCAAAAAAAACCATCCCTGTGCCCCATTCTCCTCAACACTGGCAATGTCGGGAAAATTCGAAGCACACGGATTGTCAAGCCATTTATAATTGCCACACGGCAAACAGTAGTGAGACATTGCCGATGGTAAAGAGAATTTATATCCAAAAAAACTGCGTCCGACTTTTCATCGGTGTGCTGTGCACTCGGATCAGTTTTCATCATACGATCCCCGTGAAAAACATACCCACCCTTCATTGATCTCTCTACAAACAGATGATGATCCACATCGGCGATCAGACCTATTTCTTCTTTGCTGATTTTAAGTATCAAGTCCATCACCAAATGAGGAGTGGAAAAATAATAACCTAAATTCAACCCAAATTCCCATAGATTTTATCCGTATTTTTGCACACAATGTCCAGAAGAGTGAGTACGTCACTGGCCAAGTATAGTTTACAATAATCCCACCCATTTTTACGCCCGCCCTTTACCCAAACCCTCTTAGCAAATTCGTAGTCGCTAGTGGTGCACTCACTCTCAGTAAGAGAATTGTAAAAAGCTTCAATGGGCGGTAGTGACACCTCATCTAGCCTCGAGCCAGAGTTGTAATAATCATATGGATATATACCCTTACACGTTAATAAATCATACATTTCATCATCAGGGAAGTGCTGTTTGAGGAGGGGAAGCTATCAAAATTATCACTTTTCTGTACCTGAATCAATTGACTTAAAGATTTGGGGAAGAAGCTGAAGAGTCTAAAAAAACGGATTTTATTCAGGCACGTGTTACCCTTGTCAACTGTTTTCCACATGAATTCTAGCAGCAGTAGCTTCTCCGATGATTTGGGTATGATATTATATGAAAAAGAACCATCTATCCATGCGTCATCTACAACTCCCCCTTGGCAATGCGGGCCAACGCCGGAAGAACAAACTTTAAGTCGTAATTGGAATTGTGTATAAAAACAGGTACGAAATATTGTTGTCTAACGTTTAAATTGCATGACTGATGTGCTACCCCTCTAAAGTTACTCCCCCCCGATGTAATTTCCTGCCACAAATGATCGTGGTCGATCACCTTCCTCCTTCCCTCATTCCCAACACCATCATCAAATTCTCCCTTGCAAACCCAACACATTTTACGATTTTTAATGGCCACTATGTCATCTGGTGATAGGAGCATAGGATAGTTTGTATAACGAAGGCGCGAAATTGCACCGTTCGCTGTTTTGATTAGACTGACCAATGCCGAGCGCATGCAGTCTTCACCGTCACTCAACATCTCAACTACATCCAGCACTTGCATGGTATTATTGGAATCTCGTTGCGCGTGAGCGTAAGAGACCCCTATGGCTCATGTATTTTAACACGATTTGAATTTGACGGATCGCACACGTCTGTCAGTTTAGCTTCGCAGTCCAAAGCGATCTTATTGCTCTGCAGGAGCGTGTTTTGAAATTTTTAAAACGTAAGATCGCTCTATCTCCGCTTACCGTCTCCACAGCCTGGTATCCATGACGTTTACAGTGTTTCATGTGATGCTTTAACTTTAAATCAGTCCAAAATCTTGAGAGGCATGTTGGACAGTAATAACATACATTCCGATTTTTACCCTCCCCAAAAACCCTACTAATATCCGTAATTGGATTGAAATGACCAATTGAATCGGAGTCTGTGGGTGGGGTGTATAGAAGCCACACCCAATGTTCTACTGATTCAATTGAAGGAGCTCGCACTGGAAATAATACACCCTTCTTATCGGAACGCTGACCCTCTTCAAATTCTGTTTCATACTGTAACACCGTGACACCAATCTTTAAATGTGCATTAGCCCGCTCAAAATTATCTATTCCTTTTAGTGTCACGGGAAATTGACCATTTAAACAATTAAAATCTACTTTGGGGAACTTTGAACCCTCCCTACCATTAACTGCCATTTTATCCAACTTTTTCTTAGATGCATCATCGCGCAGAGGTCTGTATGCTGCAATCAAAAATGCATACTTGAAACACTGCAGCCTCGTATCGAAACAAATTCGTTGTATCCCCCTACACCCCTCTAAATCTGAATGATATTTTAATTCAATATACCCCGCTCCCCCTCTTACAATAAAATCCTTTTTTAAACCTACATATATTAACATGTAAACTTTCAATAAAAATAAAACCACAGATCCACTACCCCCCTCGTTATAATTTTTCCCACTTACTTTGAATACTATTAGCCCAATTTAGAAAAAACCTCCCCATAATTTGATAAATGCGGGTGAATTGCCAACATCTCTGTGTGCAAGTATTTCGAATACATCTCACCCGCATTTTCATTTAAAAAAAATATTTTTTAGTGCTATTGATGCTTTTAAACTGACCCCCACTCCCCACACCCTCATTTGTTGTTCAAGAATGGCTCGAATCTTATCAGTATATGAATGTGTAATGGCCGAGGGATCTGTTATTATATCCCCCGACATTAGAGAGTTGAAGGGGTCACCGAATTTGGCGCTGTAGACCAATGTGTGGTGCAAGGCAGAGTTGGACAGAAAAAAATCTGGAAGAGGGGATACTGGTGTTGTTGTTGTATTACTGCTAGTACTAGCTATATCATTAGGTGGAATGGTGGAGGGTGACAGGGAATTGTCAATAAACACCACCACCACTCCCAGTCTGTTCAATAACATTGGTTGGAGATGGCATGAGGCAGTCCCCTCGTACATATTCCAAGGTGTTTGGGGACAATTGGTCGAGCCAGCCTGTATTGTCCTGTGCTGGAATTTCGTTATGAGGACCCGGTTCAGATGCACTAGTAACATCTCCTAATTGCTCACGCATAAAACTATCTGCCTACCCCGGATCCTCAAGCATGTCAATATCACAGGTTAAGTCGTCTAGGCTAGCCATTTCCCCAAAAACATCATTAAGGAATCCCCTATGCCATTCCATATTCTCTAAACTAATGTAGGCTCATCACTGAACTCCGTGGTGATGAAAGAATTGGTTCTGTAAATTCAGTTGTTTCATCACTCAATGGTGGCGGTGGTGCTATATCATTAATCTGTAGAAAAAAAAGTTTTATTTTTTATGTAAAATAACCATTATTTTTATAAAGTTAATAAGCTATGTCAATTTTTCATAGTCATTGTCCCACCACCTGAACAATTAAAAGAAGAAGAAAAAAAACTTGCATTGGCATATGTCTTTCATAATGACAACTGAACATGTTAAAAATATATATTGTTTTAGTCAGGAAAATGAAGTCTTATTCTTAGAGGATAAGTTAGAACAAGAAAATGATATATAAAACTAATGGTTTTATTCCAAAAATTTTCAGAATAAAAACGCAAAATAGCTTCCTTCGGGGGGTAGGAGGATCGAAGCCCTTTCGAGTTGGGTATTGGACTTCACAACACTGTTCAAATAGAACTTGTGTATATTATAACGACCCTAGAGTTTCAGCCTCAAATTCTTTTCGAAAACATCTTTTAAAATGTCCCTAACTGTTTCGTCGAAATAATTGCTTGAAATGACCAAAAACCGTTTCGCCCAAATAATATTTTTTGACATCACTGCGACGACATATTTGGAAATTATTAAAAAGCCTTTTTTCCTGTGTTAATATCTTATCGAAGATAAACATCCTGTTATATGGAACCCACTTTGCAAGGAGCGATTAAAATTCAAATTATATCTGTCGGATTAAAAATTCAAGCGTCGTGATGGGACATTTGATAAGAACCGGATACGCGCAAAAGCTTAGTGCAAAAAACATATCCCAGTTTAAGAATGATTGTTCAATTGTCAACTGTGAAATAGTGATTTGTTATATAGTTAGTTTGTTTAAAGAAATAATGGATTATTGCATTAGAAAACATCTTGCTTAAAAGAGAAGTTACAGGTAAGGTTTTATAGAAATGTATGATAAGCTATTTGCTACTTCAGTGTTATAACCATTCTTTTATATACTGCTAATTTGGTTAATGAAAGAAAATGAAAGTAGGATTATTATAGAACAGTTTAGAAACAAATTTAAGTTTTACTCATCAAAAGTTATGCGCTTGAGAAAATTTACCTTATTTTTGAAAATACGGAAAGAAAAAAAAGTTATATATATATACTTACAAATTCTGAATGGGCTTCTACACCTGAAGTCCCTGGCAAAGCATGAAGGGTGTCAACCTCACGATCTTCAGTAGACTGGGCTGAGGCATTATGAGAAGCCGCCCACTCTCTTTTCAATTTCCTCCCAGGTTGCGTAGAGGTTTGCGCAGAGCTAACACTGGCGTGAGAGGCTCCTGGCATTAAAAAGTTGCGTGGTCATTGGCTGGTCCAGAGCATGTATAATTGAACCAGCATATTTGATGATGGAAGGCCTTGCAGCTTGCATCAATGTGGCTTCGTTCCATCTTGGTTTCTTTTCCGGAGGGGGGTAATTGCAAGAATCTTCCTCCACCTTAAAAAAGAAGAGAAAATTTAATAATGTAATAATAAGCCCCCTCTTTTAAAGATAAATTGCCCTCGACCCCCATGTAAACTATACCCCCTTTAACTGAACCCTCGTGCAACTCACCTTCCCTTTTAAGCACTCTCTGAAAGTTCCAACTTAATACACAAATTCCTTAATGAAGAAATAGTTTGTTTTTTCACCTTACAATGGACATGCTAGAATTGATACATTGACCCCTTCCCTGTCTTAAATTTTTATAAAAGCCACTTAATCATCTGTTAAACCCTTTTTGCTTTCATCAAATACATCTCGTTTAATTTGGCCATAAAAAGAAACTCTTGAATCGCGCATACAAGAATCATTTATTTAACTCTGAAAGTTCCAACTTAATACACAAATTCCTTAATGAAGAAATACTTTGTTTTTTTCACCTTACAATGAACGTGCTAGAATTGATACATTGACCCCTTCCCTGTCTTAAAATTTTATAAAAGCCACCTAATCATCTGTTAAAGCCTTTTTACTTTAATCAAATACGTCTCGTTTAATTTGGCCATAAAAGGAAACTCTTGAATCGCACATACAGGAATCATTTATTTAACTCTGAAAGTTCCAACTTAATACACAAAATTCCTTAATGAAGAAATACTTTTTTTTTCACCTTACAATGAACGTGCTAGAATTGATACATTGACCCCCTTCCCTGTCTTAAATTTTTATAAAAGCCACTTAATCATCTGTTAAACCCTTTTTACTTTCATCAAATACGTCTCGTTTTAATTTGGCCATAAAAGGAAACTCTTGAAACGCGCATACAAGAATCATTTATTTAACAGAAATCCACGCTTTTGAATACCCACCAAATAAAGATAAAAACACACAGAATGTGGCATTGTTCCATCTTGCCCCCCCCCTATCAATTCTGAGTTTTGGCTAGAATTAGACAAAGCCCATTTTAATCACCAAGCTTTTTGTTTTCAGATACGTTGTAGTTTGGTTCCAAAAAGGACCCTTTTCTGTAATTATAAACACATATGGTTTTAATCTCTGTGATAGCAAGAGCCTGTGAAATTTGAGTCCCAAAACTGTCACTCTCTTTGTAACACGCAACGCAGCTTTTCATTCAAACCGGAAAAAAATACAGCACGTTTGGAAAAAGGTTGTTTCTGAATGATAAAGAACTGTTTTTCAAAACAATTTAAAACTAGTAAACATAGCTGTGGAGGAGAGATTTATTTACATAATAGAAAAAGCGTGCTTTGCCGTTTCTATCGAATATACTCATAATATTCCTAAGATTTTGTATTGTTGGAGGGGAGGGGGCTACGTCCCCCTGAAATTTGAATTTACTAGTAAAACGTTTTTTTTTTTATTTTTTTTTGGAAATAAAGAATGAAAGTGTACTCACACTGAAAAGTGACGAATCCATTGTTTTCAAAGTTAATAATATGTAGTGTACTATAATCAATGCGTTAAAACATAATGAAAATTGGAATGTAGTGTATGAACATTTTATAGGGTGTTTTTTTGCTTGAGTACATTACACTTTGCCAAGTTTAAAAAAAACCTACTAATCAAAATACTGTATATGGAGTAACCACCGCTCTCTCTCTGATTGACCCCAAAAAAATGGGGTGTTACCTTAAAACCCGTCTGGTAAGGCATGTAATCAAACTCTCAAAACATGCTTGAGTACATTATACATTGCTAAGTTTTTAAAAAAAACCTACTAATCAAGTTACTGTATATGGAGTAACCACCGCTCTCTCTCCGATTGACCCCAAAAAATGGATGTTACCTTAGAAACCCGTCTGGTAAGGCATGTACCGTTCGTAGTAATAGGTGACTAACCCTGGTAAGTCATGTTACGCAATCACCCGTGAAACCTTTATATAACTTACTACTACTTCTTTGTCGAGTGGTGCTAAAATAACACGCTCTTTCGTTCCATTGTACTTTTGATTCGCAAGGCAATCTCCGAATTTCTCATTTGAATTTCAACAGGAAATCATATCCTCAGATAATTTGATTTCATTGGAGTCATTTTTGGGAAAATTTCCGTTATCCATGTTGCAGGATATACTGTGTGGGTGCCTCTCGGTTCAGGATCAACACGCATATTTTTTCTAACAAAAATTTTGAAATAC
>JAPEVW010001084.1:0-16264 GCA_027921565.1 Artemia sinica | reverse complement strand
GGTGGTGACGTTAGCATGTACAAGTAGAATAGAGTCTAAGCAATTTGAGTACGCCCCGTAAAACAGGTTTTTTAGTAGTTACGGTCAGTCACACTCTCTGCCAAAGCCCCTGTACAAAAAGGTCTATAGGTCTTTGCCAAGAGGACTTGCGCAATTTCAAAGTTCAATGTCTTTTTTAGTTCAAAAAACCGATTGTCTCTTCTTTTTACTCGGCCTATTATTTTTTTGTATATAATCATGGTTCCATATTTGATTCTCCATCAGTTTCGAATCGTTTATATTCGAGATTACAAGCATTTTTGTAAAAAACATTTATATAGAAAAAATGGATAATTCTAACCTTTTTCTGGTTAGTAAAAAAATTTTTATTTCGCAGATTATTAAAAGAATTGTCATAAATTAAGAAGAAGAAATTCTTTCTGTTACACTAGAACTAAGGGGTACATTATGTACTTAGAAGCTTTGTTGTTCCTCGTTTTTAGGAGTTGAAAAAAACATCTCTAATTCTCCTATAGGGTTGATTAGAAATTTACGGTGTGATTTTTTATCAAGATCATTGGTCTTTTTTAGGGAATGTTTTTTTTTGAAAAAGTGCTTAGCTTTTCGATCGGTAATTTAGGATTAGAATAAAAATGTTGATTTTTTTTTTTAATGTATTAATTGTTACAAAAGCTCCTTTTTTATCAAGATCCAGTATTTTTTTTTTAGTGGGATGTTTTTTGAAAATACTTCC
Organism: Artemia sinica; assembly: GCA_027921565.1. NCBI lineage: Eukaryota > Metazoa > Arthropoda > Branchiopoda > Anostraca > Artemiidae > Artemia > Artemia sinica. The sequence continues at coordinate 15,531 of JAPEVW010001084.1, read as the reverse complement.
AGGCCAGTCTGCATTTATGGTGTGATTTCTTATCAAGATCAGCGGCAAAATAAACCCCCCCCCCCCCCCCCTTTTTTTTTTTTTTTTTTTTAATGATGAGTTTTGAAAAAAAAGTGCTTAGCTAATTCGATCGTGGTAAATGGGATTAGAATAAAAATGTTGATTATCTTTAATGTATAATTGTTACAAAAAAGCTTCCTTTTTATTACCAGTGTGATTTTTTTTTTTTTATCACGAATCAGTGCGTTTTTTAGCGCGGATTGTTTTTTTGAAAATATTAGTCCTTGACCAGATGCGATCTGCGTTGAAGAATCTCTTCCTGAAATTTAATGCGTTCAAACCCTCACCCCCCATTTCCTCACAAAGAATAAAATTTGTTACCTTATAACCCTATTTAATAAATAGCAAACATTGTTAGCTATCAACCTTTTTATTTAACGGACATAATTAATTCATAAGAGGGATTGACTGAGCCGTGCTAATTGAACTTTTCTCACTTTCTTAAATTTTCTATTTATGTCCTACATTTGATGAAATTGAATAGTTTACTTGACTGTCATATGCAATTCTTCTCCATATGGTGTTTAATAAGTGGAACGCAAATACTTGGCTTTTTAAGTTTGCGAATTTTTACAGGAATACAGTCACGGTAGGAAGCATCGGGACATAGGAGGAGGAGGGGGGGTGGCATTTTGCTAATAAAAGGTCCTCATCTCACTATCAAAACCTCTGATTTTTGAAACAGATGGTCTCGCAAAATAAACTAAATTAATTTCACAAAACATCGAAAATGCATTTTTGCTACATGCTAAATTTTTTTGTTTTTTTTTAAGGAAGAAGAGACGTGAAGTAATCCTCCTTCCGAGAAGAAAGCTAGATATGGCGAACCTTCATAATACAGCTCACAGAGGCGTCCTGTTATCAAAATTCGATAGAAAAGTTACACCCGATCATGCATCAAGCACTCACCTTATAGCGACAGAACCCTCTGACTCCTGCGTTGGGCTCCATGGCAAACCCCCTCAAGTATTTACAAAAGGAGTTCAGATATGAAGGTCCAATCAGAATTTGTTAAGTATATACATATTTTTTTTTTTCTATCCCTATTTTCAAAAAAATAAGGACAAAATTTTCTCAGGCGCATAGCTTTTAAAAACTTAAATATTTTGTTTTTAAGCTATTTAATTTTCTTTCATTAACCAAATTAGCGATATTTATGGATCGTGTTACCTGCATTTCTAAAAATAAAAAAAAACTTACCTCGTAACTTATAACTAAGATGCATTCTAATACAAGTATTTCCTTTTAGACAAAAAAAACTAACTATTTGAAAAAAACAATTGCCACTATACAGTGAACACGCATTTTAGACTGGTATTTTCGTCCCTAATTGCATTTGAATACCGATCCACTATACTTATCAGATCTAAACCACTGCTTTTTATCCGACTTGAATTCTAAGTAGGGTCGCATGCAAATTGGACTTTGCAAAATAGCAAGATATTATATCTTCAATAAGCAATTTACACAGGGAAAAAGGTTTTTTGACACAATTCCAAAATATGTCTTCGCAGTCAATTTTAAGAAAAAAACATTATTTGGATGAAAGTCTGTTTATTGGCCATTCATTTGAAACACTTAGGTGTTTTTCAAGAAAAGAATTTGAGACTATTTGAACAGTGTTGTGAAATCCGATATCCCCTCCAACTCGGAAAGGGTTATCGATCCTCCTACCTCGATAGAAGCCCCCCCGGTTCCCAAGGGTCTCCCTGGTGAGGGGTTTGGGGGGGGGGGGGGGGGGCCCATTCAACATTTTAATTGTTGATCCTGGGGACGGACGAAAAAAGTACTTCTTCTCTCTTACCAGAGTATTTATTTAGCCCAGGTCGAAAAAAATCCGTTATGGCAAAAGACAGAGGAAAATAACCGGGGGGGGATTGTTGAGAAGGTAGCACCACCACGAGCTCGCGACATATGGAGTTCGTTTCCTTTAACTGAAGCCCCGAGGAGCAACTGCTCGTACAACATACGCATCAGTCGAACAATGGTCAATTTCATTCAACAGTTACAATTGAGAAGCTCAAAGAATTGAAAATTGGACTCATATTTTGCACGTTTTTTATTTTAAAAAAAAAATTTGGATAAAACCTATATAATTTTTTCTATCATTCGTCTCTTGTTCGACTTACCCTTCTAATAAGAATAAGAACTACATTTTCCCGACAAAAAAAAATATTTTTTTTTTTTGTTAACATGTCTCAGTTGACATTATGAAAGACATAAGGCAATGTAACTTTTTTTTTTTCTTCTTTAATTGTTCAGTTGGTGGGACAATGACTATGAGAAATTGACAAAAGGTTTATTAACTAAAAAAAAAAAATGATTATTTACATAAAAAATAAAAAACTTTTTTTTCTACAGATTAAAAATATAGCACCCCCAGCGGCAGCACCATTGAGTGATGATGCAAGTATATTTAACAGAACCAATTCTGTCACCACCTTTCAGCAGAGTTCAGGGATGAACCTACACTGGTTTCTAGAGAACATGGAGTGGCATGAGGGGTTCCTTAATGATGTTTTTGGGGAAATGGCCGCATATGCCTGTGCCCGGACTTTAACTTGTGATATTGACATGGTTGAGGACCCAGACCGTGGGCAGATAGTTTTCATGCGCGAATATTTAGATGATGATTGCTACAAGTAAATCTGAACTGGGATTCCTCATAATGAAATTCATCAGTAGGAACAATACAGGCTGGCTTTGACCATCATTGTCCCACAAACACTCGTTAGGAATATGTACATGAGGTGTACCTCATCGTCACAACCCTCCAATGTATGATTTGAAGGCCAACAGGGTCAGGGAACATCCAAAACAGTCCTACGTCCCCCGGATATTGCCTGATTTTGTATCTGTAGACTCTGCTCTAGGGTCATTTGCAAACGCAACAGGTAGATTTTAGATTTTTTAGCCCCTTTGTTTCCCCGAGGAAAACGCATGGCATTATTTATAACATGACCCCGTGAAAAATCTCCATAAGCTATATCGACAGAATTCCGAGCACTTAATTGCTATTCAGATCAGAAATGGATGCGGGCAAGAGTGGCCAGCTATGGTATGGTAGGAGGTCGAGGGGGAATTAAAAAGCATCATTGAACTCAAAACAGTTTTTTTACACAAGGGGACATGCTGGGGACATTTTTTATTTTCATTTTTCGAACGGAGAGAACCAGACTTTTTACCCAGGTCATAACCGAAAAAAAAAAATTTTGAAGACCAACTTTTTGCATACTGGGTAAATAAACCTAATTTCAACTTTGTGTGGATACATTTAATGAGAGGGGGAGGTGGTGTCATACACCATTTTATTACATTGCAAAGAAAAATGGAGTATGAATTCCTCAGTAGATTTAAATCAAAAAAAACTTAGTTTAAAAAGGGTGTGGCACGAGGTATAAGGATAAAATATCGCCACCCATGATCAGTTGTCGCACCATACCAGGAGGTAGTTCAGGGTTTTAGATTGACACTGGACTTCAAATGCTGTTAAGTAGGGCCCCGCATTTTTTAGCAGCGGCCCATTAAAGACACTATAAAACATGAGAGTCACACATATGAAAAATCAGTGACAAACTTGCACGTAACGGCGGGAAAAATTTCCCTAACAAGGTAAATTTTAGATTGTTTCAGATGCACATATCCGGTGTGTCGTGGTGTGGAACCATGTTACCTCTTTTAAATGAAATAAGGCAATAATTTCGAGAAAGCCAAATGAAAATGCTTGGGTGGTCGGAGGTAGTTGTTCTTCCAGTATCGGATACACATGGTGAATTTGTACGATGGCGGAAAAAACTCGTACAAATAATGAAAGTGGTTACGACTGTACTGCAGAGTGAGGCACATCCGATTGTATCTGTTACCCGGTGAGAGAAAATGCATTTAGGAAATGTGTTGTAATGGGGTTTATTTACCAGCCTCACCAAATAGATGTACAATTCTTAATGGGTCCTATTATTCCCCGTTACGGAGCATAAGTGCGACTTCCTCTCTCATAAGGCAAGACCAATAGTGTGTTCAGACGTTTTCGATATGCCCCATGTAGCTTTCCTGCATTTAAAGTCTGAAGGCGAACGTTTTCAGAAATCCACGTGTGTGTGGCATTTGCAAACGTGCAGTGGAAATCAGAAATAGTGGGAATGGCCGGCCAGAAGCAAAGACATTTACCAATTTAAAAAATTTTCAAAATAGTGTCTGCTTCTACACTAGCATATGTATAAAACTGTCTTTGGCGTGTCAAGTATCAGAAGAGTGTTGATGGAAACAAGAGGTTGGAGGTCTCACCCAATCAAGGCCAAATATAGTCAAGGAACACAAACTAGTTGCGTGTTCCTACGGTCACACAGTGCCCTGTCGTACGGCTCGAGCCAAAAAAATAAACAAGTAAAATGCTATTGGAAGAGAGTGATTTTTTTTGACTATGGACGAGGAGGGCAGTATGAAAAAGCTATTGGGTTTCTTTAAAGAAAACAGCAAAACAGAGCAATTTCACGATTACGTCATACTAAATTATCCGAGTGACATTGTCGGATAAAGAAGCGAATTGGCGTTGGAAAAGGGTAACATTTGCTGGTTGTGGTAGGGGTGCCCTTGAACCCAAAAGACGCAGTGGTGCATTGAGGTGGACCACAATTCACACTTATTGACCCCAATTCAACGGGAAAAAGTAACTTTCGGGGGGTGCTCACAATTCGTGTAATTTAAAAATTACAAAACAACACTTTTTCTCCACCGGTTTTTATACATAACTCTAACTACGATCTGAAGTGTTTGTGCATACCAAAACATTAGAAGCAAAAAAACATCTTCAAGAAATCGAACAGTGGATGATGATGCAGTGGGTGATAGACACTTTACGTACAAAATCTATACCTAAGTCATCGGAAAAGTTGCCTTGTTTTGGAATTAATTTATGTGAAATTTGTTGAAGCAGGTGTTGGTAGCAACGAATAAAATTCGCTTTTTAGAATTCCTACAGTTTTTTATTCCATAATCATTGAGCGAATTAATTCAAGTGCAGAAACGATGACGGCAGCAACGCTTTCCCCCTTCTCAAGCAACAATTTTCCAATGATTTATAAGATGATTTGTTAACGGTCAAGGGCATCTATCCTTATGACTTTTATTGTTCCATGTCGAGATTCGCCGAGGAGACTATTCCTTGTATTGAAATCGTTTAGAAAAACGACAGTCTTCACGATCGTAGTTGCAGGCAACCCCCGAGGAATACAGTTTTTGCTAAAAAAGTTTGGGCAGCGGGAGGGTGTAAAATGGATTTGACTACTGCAAGCTGTATTTGTCGAGGGACGTGTTAACATTGTTTTAGACTTATGTGTAAAAATACGGATAAAATCTATGAGGAGTTTAATCTTGATTTGGGGTATTATTTTTCTTCGCCTCATCTAGTGATGGACCTCATCCTGAAATTAGTGGGGAAAAAATCGGGCTGATCACTGACATTGATCAGCACCTGTTCATCGAGAGGTCAATGAGGGGGGGGGGGTTTTGTTTTTTCACGGAGACCGTATCTTGGAAACCGATCCAACGGGGGAGAAGACGGGGACAAATCAAATGCAGTTTTCCTCGATATGAATTCTCTCTACCCCTCGGCCATGTCCCATTATGCACTACCTTGCGGGGCGACTATAAATGGCTCAATGACCCTCAAGCCTCCCCATTTCCCCAACATTGGCGACGACAGTGTTGAGGAGAATGGACCGGTTGGATGGTTTTTTTGAAATTGATGGAGAGATACCAGTCGAGCTTCACGATTCAGTAAAGGATTTTGTTTTTCTCCCGTGTATCAATAGACCTGTGACTAAGGCCTCTTTGAGTCCTCGCAATAGGCGTTTAAGTCGAGGTGGACGGATTGCATTGGGGCGCCTTCAAAACAAAAACTTATTGCTGACCTTCTGCCGCGAAAAAAAACATAGTTGTACATCATGTAGCGTTAAAATGGGATGTGAACAATAGGTTTCAACGTCACAAAGGTTTCCCGAGCACTCGAATTTTAGTCAAAAACCCTATTTGAAAAAAAAAACGTTTGTTGACACTTTTGTCAGCAAACGTTCTGCAGCAAAGACCGAAAGCCGAAAAAGAAATTTATAAACTCATTTTTGAATTCGGCTTTCGGCAAAATGTGTGAGAGTGTTCGTAATAGAATCGTTGCGACGTTGGTGACCGATCCAGAACAATGTGCTCGAATTATTGCCGATCCCAATTACACTTCCTTTACAATCATTGGCCCGGACATGGTACTTTTGAATAGGTAAAAAAAAGACACGCATTGTCCTGAATAAAAAAATAGTGCAGCAGGCAGTGTGCTATCTTGGAGATCTCAAAAAAGCTCATGTTGGATTCTACTAACAATGGTTGGCTAGGGGTACAAGTGGCCGGAAAAGGGCAAGTAGAGGTCTGCTAGGTCTGCTACGGTGACAGCCGGATTCTCTAATTCTCTACTGCTCAAAGTTAAAACAATCAAATCTAAATTGATGATTTGGCGCACGGTGAATTATCAGCTCACGGATGGACTACACCAATTGGAGTGTTGGTCTTTACCCTGAGCTAGTAAAACGTCGGGCGCCCAATCAACTTTTATTTTTTAAAATCTGAAACGGGTAAGCGACTTGATTTCCCGTGGTATGTTTTGTAGGTCCGAAGGTGTACTTTATACAGACACACGACGAGGAATCAAGAAACGTTTGCAAAGGAGTACCCACGCGCTCTATGTGGACAAGATTTCAATATGGACATTTACAGTGAATTGTATTGTTCAAAATACAATTCCACGAGCCAGAATTGTTGGCAATTCGTTCGTTGAAGTACAAGAACTATACTGTAAATGTAGAGAAAATAGCCATGAGTACCATTTCCGACAAGGTCTATGTTTGTCAAGATGGTGTGACCACCCTCCCCCTTGGTCACTATTTAACCTTCAGACCGGACGGACCGAATGTATTGCCCACCGTGAAAGTCTCGGTTTAAAATAAAGTCCTGTAACTAATTTCCTAAAACCTTTGGGGGGGGGGGGGGCCTCGCGGCCCGGGGGGGGGGGGGGGGGGCTCGCGGCCCGGGGGGGGGGCCTCGCGGCCCGGGGGGGGGGGCGGCCGCCGCCAGCGCGGGAGGCGCACCGTCACCAAAGTTTATCTTTTTTTTTTTTTGGGACTTAGAGCAGATTTTTTTTTTTCAAGTGTCATCTCTAATTTAATGTTTTATTTTCCTCTGTAAAAAAAAAAAAAAAAATGTTTTTCTCTCTCTGTACCCATGTAAATGTTGTTGTTGTATTTTTTTTTTTATTATAAATAAATTAAAAAAAAAAAATTTTATTTTTTCAAGTGCTCTCTCTCTAATTTAATGTTTTTTTTTTTCTCTGTAAACAAAGTGTTTTTTATCTGTGTGTACCTATGTAAATGTTGTTGTTGTTGTTGTATTTTTTTATTATGAATAAATTTAAAAAAAAGTGTATTTTTTCAATGTATTGTTACTTTTTTTTATCTGCATATAATAAAAGAAAAAAATATGATTCTTTGTCTTTTGTCTTCTTGAAGAACAGAGTAGTAGGGAAAAAAAAAAATTATTTAGTCATTAGACAATTAGGGTCTACAGTTATTTGTTCTCCAGGTGAACTGTTGAAAGGAACATGTATCAATTTAAAACACCGTTCAGATCGTTTCTGTGTGGGCCCTCAATGTCGGGCAAAAAACAACACTCTTAACTAAAATAATTAAAAATTGTGATAAAATGTTTTGCGGAAAAGCCGAAAAAAATCTACTATTGCTATAGTATTTGGCAGGAGTCGTACAATAAATAAAAGCAATTGCTGCTGCCATGGGATCGATGCAGATACAGTTCATACAGGGACTAATGATGTTTTTCACATTATTGAACCAAAACTCTTGGCTGATCATTGACGATCTGGCTGAATCCATTGAACAATGGTCCCAGCAAATGTTGCAATTGTTAACTGTTCGCTCTCATCATGAACAGATTTTCCGTTACTCTGGTTCTACACAATCTCTTTCATCAGAGCAAATGTATGCGAACACTTGCTTTGAACTGTACCTACTATATCATCTACAGAGTTGTTCGTGATTCTAGCTCGCTAATAACCCTCAATAAACAATCTATCCAGGTGCCCCTAAAATACTTCCTACTCTCAGCATACAATCAGGCAGCAACTAATAAACCCCACGGTTATATCCTGTTGGATCTTAATCAAAATACACCCGAGGATCTGCGTGTAGTCACAGATATTTTCGACAATGAAATTACGGTATATCTCCCGGTGAACACTAAAAAGACCTATTAGTCGCTATCATGACACTGAAGAAACTACATGAAAATAGACACTTGTTTTTCAGTTCTAAGCACTTCAAAACCTCAGCTTAGAAAAGCAATACTCAAAACATGGTATTGACAATGATTTCATTAATCTAATATCTGAACTTTGTTTAATTTGACCGAGGGTAATGTTCAACTACCAGAAGTAGTTAAGCAACAGGCAAAGCAACATCGTTCCATTGTACGTACATTGGCCTCTAAAAAGAAAGGAAAGAATTTTAAAAGGAAACGACTTCTTCAGGCGGGGCGTAGCTTTTTCACACTTTTACTGCCATAATTGCAGGACTTGTAAACAGTTTTCTCTAGTGAGAATGGCAAAACCCTATAAATTGACTCCAATAGAAACTCGCTCTCTCTCACCCGTCGAACACTTTGAGGACAATCTGAGTAAATTCCTCGACAATGAAACTATTGATGATGATAAAAAAACTGATTTTACTTCAAGATGCACTTCGTCGAGTGGACAAACACTATCGATCAAAGCCCACTGCTGCTGCGCTGCTGCTGATCCCAAAAAAGAATCATCTCCTCAAGAGTCTCCTGCTGCTGCTGCTGCTGGAACACAATTAAAGAAGGAGGAATTGGATTCAATTGTATTGAAAGTTGGAAATCTAATGCCCCACTCATATCGTGAAACAAAGTAAACGACTCCTAATCTATCTCTTGGAAAGTGATCAAATTCAAGTTGAGAGCAATGGGGAAAGGATTATAATTCAGGGCAAGAGCTATAATCTACTTGATTTAATGTATGACATGGTTACAAATCGTAAAGGACTATTATCATTTGACACTCGTCTATACAACTTTCTAAATACATTAAACTTCCCCAAAAGTCTTATTGGCAATAGACAAATTCTAAAAAAATTAAATGAACGTGCATCATCATCATCATCAACATTAAAAGATGAACTTGAAGCAGAAGAAGATTTTAAATCATTTTGGAAAATACTAGCACACCACTGATAGCTAGACAAAAGCGAAGACGTATCAAGTCAACGTCTCCGCCACCAGCAGCAGCGGCAGCAGCCAGTATACAAAAGGGTAGCGGACGTTACACAACGTGTTTACGTTCAAAATGGCTGAAGTTCCTGAAAGGTGTTTATGAAAATATTGGCGAGGCGGGGAGTTTTAAGTTCCCCCACAACTCTTTTTTCCAAGTCACGGGTGTTCGCACTAAAAGTGTACAAGACTATCTACAAAATGAACCAAGTTACACTCTGCATAGAAATCATAGACTTCGTGCCAATCAATATCGAAAAAACTAAAGCCTTTTACCCATTGGATATAATGCAAGCAGATCTCCTGACTCTAGATGAGCTTCAAAGACGTCACAATACACCGTACAAGTACATTCTACTTGCAATCAGTGTTTTTAGTCGCTATGCATATGCAATTCCATTGCGATCAAAGAGAGGTGTTTGAGAGTTGCTGCAGGCCATTGAAAGTATTCTCGAAAAGGACTTCATATAAAAAATTCAAACGGATCGCGGTAGTGAATTTGTTAATCCTCATGTTGCAAAAGTACTAGAGAAATATAGTACACTGCTCTATCATAGTCACAGTCCTATAAAGGCTGCATTGGCCGAACGATTTTGATAAGAACTATTCGACTTTTAATTTCAAGATATTGTACATTGAAAAAAAAATACGCCGGCTTTTATTCATGATCTAGATAAATCATGTTGATTTATAATCAACGACCTCATCGCTCATTGTCCAACTCTACACCAACGGAAGTTCATCATTCGGATCATAATACAATTGACACCTTTTCTTAAACAATATTCCAATGAATCAAAAGTCAAGAAGAAGAAGAAAAATAAATTCAATGTTGGTGATACTGTTCGAATTAATAGAACAACTAATGTTTTTGAAAAGGGGAATTACTTGTGGTCCACTGAACTTTTTTAAAGTGGCAAAAATCCTAGACACTAAACCCATAACTTATCGCCTGCGTGATACCAAAGATGAAGAGATTCTCGGCGGCTTTTATGACTATGAATTGCAAAAAGTTAAAAATGCTAGTGAAATCTATCAAATTGAAAAAGATATTATTAAAGACACGTACTCGCGGGGGTAAGAAACAGTTACTTTGTTCGCTGGCTAGGATACAACTCTGATTTTGATTCTTGGATTGGTGTTGAAGATATTGACAATGCCCAATGATTTCTATGTAACTTTCATGTCCAACGTTTCCGATCCTCTCTACAATGACTTGAATACGACAAGTGATTTTTGGACAAAACTCTCACCCGCCATCAAATTTGACGGTGCATATGAAGTGGCCCTTGTCGACTGTATCCTCAAAAATACCTATGACATCCTGAGAAAGGATCGTAAATATGAAATAAAAATACGACCGTTTGAATTCGGTGATGAAGGTGCAATGGCAACTTTTGACTCTAATCAGTACCCTATTGCTAACATCCCCTACAGGAAATACAATAACATGGCATGAACTGTGTCGAGTTCAATCAACAAAAAAATTGCAAGTCGAAAAAAAGGTGGTTTCACTTTCAATTACTCGACGGAAACAAAGGAGAATTTATATTACCAATCCATTTGAGAATGAAAGAATTTTCCTCAATGAGAATTTACGTGAGGTTCTTGGTTTTAAAAAAACGTATTATTAGGACAGAAAATTTCAGTGGTAGTGACCAAGTTATCTATGCAGACTATGCACCCAGCTTCTCCAACGGACACTTGTATATTTCTCTACGCTTCATTTGTGGAAACATCTCGGGTTGGTAATTTCAAATGTTCCCCTCCTACGAGTTCTTGAACGAAAAACCAATCAAGAACATGTTCACCACTACAATATAAAGCATCTTCAGTATATTCCCGTAAACACTTCCTATTTGGAACTCTGTCAGTTAACACTAAGAACGAATTAGGTGATCCAATAGCAATTTCAAAAGGCCTAGCAGTGATTACATGTCATTTTCGACCTATTGTCAACGACAAAGACGGTACAATCACCTAAAAAAATGAAACAATAGAAGAATTCCATTTTTGTCTGTTTTCCCGATATTGACTGTTATGTTTGGTGCTTTGAGTCCACGTCAAATAGGCAATGGATTGGACTACTACAGGGGGCGTACTACAATGTTCTGGCTATGGTCTTGGTAGCTGGTTTGCTAGGCTATTTCGTTCTGCACTACCCCTTGCCAGAAAATATCTTGTACCTGCTGCATCAAATTTTGCTGCCTCCACACTACAGGACTGGGGGGTCGGGCAAAGAATTTCAAGGAGAGTGTTTAAAGAAAATATTAGATCTTCAGCAAGAAGAGCCGTTGGCGAACAATTAAAATCTCGACAAAATGGGGAGGGATTGAAAAGGATGCGTTCGCGTCATTCACTCATCAGTCTCCACCCAGGCAGGAAGCAAAGGACATCAACAAGGACTTTGAGAAATAAAACAACAAAGACCAATAAGCAGCAGAAGAAGAAGAAGAAGAAGATTGTTAGATCAAAGAAGGATTTCTTCTCTTAAGATGACTTATCTCCCTCACAAGGAATCATATCCATCAATCACTTCCTCATTGAATCTATTCAATGCTGAAAATGTTGATGTCAGTGTCAAGTATGGCTACTATGAACAATTTCATCCCCAACAGCCCCTCTCGGAAAATATACACTTTCAAATATTTTCCAATGAAGACTATTTCATTGATTTGTCATCAACATTTATTGATCGAAATGTTGTGGTGAAGAAAAAGTCAGATAATACAACTCCAAATGCCGGTGATGGTCTCTCCTATGAAAACTGTATTCTACACAACCTATTCAAACAAATTAATGTATTTATTAATGGTACATTGGTTGTGAGCACCAGCAATAATTTATCCAACTATGCAAGCTACATACAATTTATGATGATGACGCCGAAGGTGTACAAGGAGATGAGAGGACAATCATTGGGCTATGAATATCGAACAGGTGTTGATACTGACGGTGAGTTGACTACTGCAGTGACCCCAGGAGTATCATCTAGTTGGAAAATTAAATCATGAGATATTCAATGTATCCCAATGGCTACCCCCCAATGTCAAGATTGACATAAAGTTACAGATGGCCCCATCGAATTTCATTCTGAGAAAACACTTCCTGCAGCACCCGATGCAAATGTTATTATCACATCGGCAATTCTCCACGTCCGAAAAAACAACAAGTTATGAGCTCTGTTGCATTGGCAGTGGAAAAGCTAAGAGCCAATGGTAACAACATTAAACTTCTTGTCCCCCATACAATCACCAATCAACGTCACATTGCCACCGGTTCTCGTAGCTATAGCGATTCATCGTTTATCAATGGAGAAAATCCCTTCAAAATTGGCTTTGGCCTTTGTGAAGAGTGGCAGCGCCGTTGGATCCTGGACTGAATCCCCCCATGATTTTAATTTTTTCGGTCTATCTAGCCTTGTGTGCAAAGTGAATGGTATTCCACTGTACACTCTATCATTTGATAAAAAATCCTATAGAACTCTGTACGAGTTGACCATGCAATCCCTAGATCATGACTCTCAACTATTTGAAAATGGAATAACCGAATCAATGTTTTCAAAAAATCATGGGGTTATTGTTTTGGACTTGTCAGGCACACAGGATATGAGCATAGTACGAACTGGGAATGTACGTTTAGAGTGTACATTTGCCGATGCTCTGACTGAGAGTATCACGCTAATATCACTGAGTCAATTTGAAACCTATTGGGAAATCACACCCGACGGCAGTGTTCTACTAGACCTTGCACCATGAACACAAATCAAATAATCAATGTATTTAGTATGGACCCATACATGTCCCAATACAAGTCCTATTGCATACCCTCGGACTTCATTGAAAAAATTCCAAGTGTTAACAATACCCTAATCATTGTTAATAGCAGTCCATCGACTTTGAAGACTGGTCATTGGCTATGCATCTTTCAAACGGCGAAGAATATTGAATTTTTTGATCCTCTTGGCCTATCGTATAAATTCTACGTTCCATACATCAGCAACTTTATTGAAAGCAGTGGGAAAACCATTATTCAAAATCAACGAAGAGTACAGGATTTAACAACTAAGACATGCGGCTTTCATGCACTACTCTTTTTCATGTTCAGATGTCGTGGCTACACCTACAAGCAGTTTCTCAACATCTACGTTGACTTACCTCAATTGAACGACTTTCTAGTGGAGAATATACTTACAAGTGTATTTAATATTGATTTTAGTGCCCTAAGAATAAAATGTTCTAAAGATGTATGTGAAATTGTTTATTAATAAAAAAAAAAAAAATTATATACATGATAAAACGACTTTTCTACTCTTTAGATTTCATCCACTACTAGGTATTTGTCAACAACAACTAGTGCAGGTAGATTATTTGAATTCACAGTGTACTGATTCTGATGTATTGCAATGTCAGGGTCACATTTTCTACAGTAGAGTGTGACTTCACTCTTGTCATATCTCTTTGTATAGTCAATGATACTATTCGCATTCATTCTATAGAATTCACATGTTTCAATTTGTGTATTTGAAGCAATTTCACAAACAGTGTCCTCAAGTGTCGAATCACATTCTGTCACTGCCAAATAAAAATCAGTGGGCTTATAATCATAACACCCAGTGTCTTCACAACAATGACGTAGAAACCATATTCTCTTGTTGTTCCAACAGTTGAATCGTTGACCTGGTTCCTCCTCCCAGAACAATCTAAAACCACGACGATACCAATCTCGTAGCAATAAACTAAAATCCCGGTTAGGATTCTTTCCAATCATACCGGGATATGTACTCTCCCATTGCTTACATTTTTCATAATGACAATTGGAGCATAGGTGGCCTCTAGGATGAGAGTCACACACCTCTTCAAGACAGGAATTACAACCTTTAATTTGTACAGCATATCCTCTATGCAATTTACATGGGTTGCATAATCTACACTTTTCATCATACTCCTCAATCATTGTGCAATTCTCACATGATGACCAACTGCCCAGTGAGTACATACATAGTGGACATGTATGGAACATTTTGTCATGTGTTGACGCTCTCACTGCCACAATGAAACTGAGCTAGCAACATCAAAAAAATTGTCTGAGATAGAGAGAGAGAGAGAGGAGTAAATCATCCTTGAGCACCATCTTTCTTATGAAAAAAAAAAAGTCCTAAATTTCTAAAAACTAATGTTTAAAAGCATATCCACAATATCATTTTGCTGTGTCGTGATCAATATATCAATAAATTGTGTAAATGCATTTGGACCACGATGTAGAAGCTTCATACAATAGTCTAATGATGGAGAATCAGTTTTCATTATATCGACAAGCATTCCCCGAGAAAATATCTTCCTTTGAATAGACAAACTCTAGAAATCATCATCTAGAATCAAAACGTTTTTTCCATAAGAATTAGATTCCTCATGATTCGATCTTTCTCGAATCTATCCATTTTTTAGAGTCCTAACTCTCTCACAACCAACTTCAGACTAATCAGAATCTCTTTTGTACTCAAAATATACGCTAGTCTACTATAGAAAAAAGAAAAAAATACCATTGATTTAGAAACAGTTTTATTGAACATAATTACAATAATAATATTCACTGATGCATTTTGTTCTCATCAATATATTTCGATAGAACATCTAATGCTGACCGAAGTTTATTTATATGGAGAATATTTACTTTTCCAGCAAAACACAGCTGTTCCTCCTGCTTAAATTTGCTTAATGATATCACGTATCTAGCATACATAGTGTCCCATTCAAGACATAGTCTACAGCCAGCAGTTATTTCCACAGCTACATTGGGTACTCGTATATCGTTGCTGCTGCTGCTGTCGGTTCCATCATTAATCTCCAATAGTGTAAATGCACCACTCATTTTTTTCTCCACTAATATCCTTTCAAATAAAAAAACTATTCTCTTTGAATCCAATTCTCTTTACTAATATGAATTGTAAAGAAAACTATTCCTTATATTCAAATCCTAATCGCCAATCAAGTTATACACGTTCCTCTTGGCAAAGAGTGTGATGACCTGTAACTACTAGAAAAACCTGTTTGTACGGGGGGCGTACGCAAATTGCTTAGACCTATTCTACTTGTACAACCTATGTGGCTGCACAGGACCCTGTGCCACCAA
>JAPEVW010001083.1:0-16325 GCA_027921565.1 Artemia sinica | reverse complement strand
ATAGAGCTACAGTAATGACCAAAATAGTGAAGCCCTACAAGAAAATCTACATGAGATTTTTGAGGATTTTGAGATTTTGAGGATTGGATTTGACATTTACTCTAATGGGGGGGTTTGGGTGGAAAGTGATTCTAGTTTTGTTGTTCAGTAATACCTTCTGATAGGGAAGTTTTAATAAGAATTATTTGTTTTTATATTAATTAACTAATTCAGTGGGGAAATTTAATTAAACTCTTTGCCGACGGTTCGCGTGTGGCTTGCCTGAGTGGAGGGCTGGACTTCTGGAGTGGGGAGCTTAATCTAGGAGTACATGTAGGGAGCTTATCTTAACGACCATACTGAGTCGAAATCAGATTGATGAGTTTCAGTTTCCCTTAGGAGCGAGTGGAGCCACAAGGACTAACGAGCTTGAGAAATATCAACGCAAGAGAATAAAATAAAATAGTAATGCATTTATTGTTACTTACATAATAGTCGCAGAGTTCTTGGTTGTATCAACAAAATAACAAATTGCACTGAGACAAAATCACTCAGAGTTTGTACACTACAAAAGTTTATTATAACACAATCATGTAAAAGACTGATCAAGTAAAACTGCTAGAAGACTGGCATAAGACTCCAAATAGACTGCCAAAAGACTGACAAAAAACTCTCAAAAAGACTCATAATAGACTGGCGCAAAATTGCTATGTCCTAACTATCTATCCTCTGCAATTTTGCCGGGGGTTACGTTTAGGCGTTGCCAAAAGTAAATTTTACAATTCCTATTGGTTGAATTATTTGTCCTTCATCACTATTGGGCCGGCTTGCACCAATGGGCTACTTGGGCTTAGTTAAAGTTTATGACTTTTAAGCTATCACTTTGGAATTTTTCTAACAATTCAAAATTTTACACTGCAACATTTTGCTAGCAGGTGTCGCTTAATTTATGACTTTTAAAAGTATTACTTTGGAATTTTTTTCGAACGAACAAAGTTTTACATTGTAATATTTTTCCCAGAAGGGTGTCTCTTGATTTTCAGAAGACTTATAATTTATTTCTGTGAACATTGGTAAAAGCTAACACGATTTAATTACATTGAGATTGCTAGTTCTAAACTTAGTTTCCAGAACAATGCAACAGGGATTATAATTTTTTTTTTACTCTCTTGACAGTTTGGTATTTTCGAGCTCCTAAGATTCAAATTACATTATTCGTTGGCTGTCATATAAGATTTGGTCAAAATGATATTTATTGCGTTTTATTGGCGACACCTGGGCGAATTTATTTATTGGATTTTTCTGTGGGAAAGATTCTTACAATGTTTATTACAAGGTATAATTACAACGTATAATTAGATACATTCGTTTCACTATGTTAAATTGAAAGCTTGAGTCTTGCTCGATTTGTAGGTTACTTGAACTTTCCGGGTTCATATTTTAGGTGATTTTATTCTTTATTTGGGTAACTTAAATTGGGAGATTTTGGGGTTTTTTGAAAATTGATCCCATTACATATCATCCTCCCCATTCTTAACGATGTCCTCATCGTTGTGTTAAGTTACTCCTTCTACACTTTCAAATTTTGATTTTTGTTTTTAAGGATTTATCTTATTATTTATTACTTGAATTAGTTCTGCTTTGGCAAAATTTATATCTTTGTTCCATATCTCCGATTGCTCTATTAGACTATATATATGTGACAACATTACTTTAAAGTCCATCACCTATTCACTCTATTTGGCGAAAGGGCCAAAGAGTCTCTAATGACTAACACATAAGATTATATGATTGCATGATAATTATCATTCCTCCACCTAATATCAAAATTACCTTCACCTGATACGTTTATCTAATCACTGAAAATGGTACATATTTGCCTTTGTTAACACTTGACTATACTTCCACCTGACGCTACATAGGTTTAATTATATTATTATTCCTTCACCTAATATTAAAATTTTTCACCTGATATGCTAATACTTCTACACAGCTCCAACTAGTTAAGTTCCGCTTTTGTGATTACTTTAATGTGGTACATATTCGCTGCTTCTATTTCTAGTTTATACTTCCACCTAACGTTATATTGGTACGATAGTTATTTGACATCAAAAATATTTAACTACATCTAAAACATCTAACTACAATACACTGACATGCTTGAACTAAAAATAGCTTGGAGGAAAAAAAATAATTTTACACCTTAACATTTTTAACTTAATGTTTAATGGCAACACTGGGATAAGGTAGCTTGCACTGGTTTTCATCTGTTTTTGATAAGTTTAACAATATTTATCAAAGTTGCTAGTTAGATACATAAGACTTCACACTTACTTCATCATTCTACGTGTCTATAATACTCACATACGTTATCACTCTTACTTTGGGCTTCCATTCAGTTAATTATTAGGTTGGCTAATTGTTTATGGTTTGTCTTCTTGGTGTTTCGTTTTCTGGCACTTGTTTCTTGGGGTGAGCGTTTACATTGTCCGTAATCAAGACTATTGCACAAAATCGTTCGTGTATGGTTTGTCATATGAAATACGCGGGTTTGACGTCACAGGAATGTTGAAATGTCTATTGGGTACATATCCCTTGGGGAATTGATTACATGAAATGAGCATCTTAACGCTGGTTGGTTAGTTCTTCTTGGACACTTTTATCCTCGGAAAATCTAATACTCGTACAGTCTGTGTGTTTTCCGTAAATCGATTACGTTCAGTTCGTTCTTTATTGTTTACTAGGTATATAACTCTAGGGGAATTGGCTACATGAAATGGGTACTTTTATCGCTGGGCTGGGTATCTCTTCTTGGACACTTGTTTTTTTTGGGAAATTCTTATACTCGTACAGTCTGTGTTTCCCGTAAATTGTTCGCGTTCAGTCTATATCTTGGGCTATGGGCTGTGTTACAACATTTAACGTTAACTATGGCAGGATCAAAACTTGATCTTATGGCCTTGGCTTGACGCATTGTCTTTGATTCCCGGTCAAATGATTTACAATCATTGAGGGCTTAATATGAAGATTAGAACAATAATAACTGGTTGTTTGTCTTCTCCGAACACTTCATTTTGGGAAAAAATTTTATCACGTACAGTCTATATTTCCCATTAATTGATCATGTTTGATTTTTTCTTCTCTTGGAGGATGGTTGGGTTTTGCGACATCTAATAATGATTGGATAGAGTCAAAACTTAACTTTTGATCTTGGTTAGCATATTGTTTCTGCTATAGGGCTTAAGATATATAGTCTTTGAGGGACTGACTCTAGGGTTATTCTTGGTGTTTCAAACATTAAATCTCAAGGCCGTTGCCGTCTAAGGAGTTATCGACGGTCTCTATGTAGTTTTACGACGTTGCGGTCGGGGTGGTTCCCTAGGTAATTATTAATTCAGATGTATACATATAAGTGAGGTTCTTGGTTTTGCCAATATTGCTTGAGATAAGATTACCTGGTACTAGGCTTGGGTGACTTGGAATGTCATCAGGATATTGTCTTAGGGATTTCCTTGGTGAGTACTTGTCGGTGGTTGACGAATGATGAAAGTAGATGCTACTGGGTTGTATCCGTGTTGCCTGCTGGTACACCAATAATTAATTTGCACTGGTTACTCTGCGTCCTAGAATATAAATATCTGGGCAGAATCATATGCTCTTTATAATTACACAAGTTATAACACATACAGCAATAATATACAATTTACATAATACCATGTGGGGACTATTTTTGAAATAATAGTCGTGATTAGACACATGAATAATATCAATTTCAGTATGGATACAGTTAAACTCAACGATAGAGCAACTAAGGGCAACTCTCGTGCTATTACATGCATGTTGCAGCAATCACTAGATTACTGTGATATAAGCAAAGTTATTATAGGACAAATGATTATGTTTACAAAAAATAACACTATAAGATTTTCAAGATTTGGTGACTATATGTATACATGTACCCATGTGCGTTTGACACATGTTCTATATTCAATGCATTTTTAAATGTTATTCAACACTAATCTACTTTGGCATTTAATTTTCTATTCTGCTACTACTTTCAAGATAGATTACGTGGTTTTTATTAGAGGTCTCGATTTACTATAAATTTTTCAAATCTTTTACTGTTTATGCGCGTCCACGCTGCCCAAGAAATATATTTTTGCGGCTGCATGGGCTTGCACAATAAAAAATTAAGTGAAAATTTGGGACTGGACATGGCACGAATGAGGACCTCTACTCTCATTCGCTCGATTATGTCCTCCCTTATTTTTTGCTTAAGGTTTATCAGGGAGTTCTGGGTTTATGTTCTGCGTCTCATTTGGCTCAATGTGATCTTTCTTCGGGTCCTGTCTCCGTGGCCTCATAATTCTTCCATAACTTGGATCAACAAAATCCTCATGGTTGGGGAAATCAATGAGCTCCAGTATCGCAAATGACTAAATATTCCACTTGAAATGAGCTGAAGACGCTCCACGTTGGTTTCTCGTATCTGATAATCTCCGGTCTCCTTGTGAATAGGAGAATTCATACTTCTCATGCATTATGACTATTTTGGGGGTAGTTTCCATGCTTAGGTATGATTCCCTGCCTTATGACGTCTTGGGCCACTGCGTGAACAATGAAAATTATCATGGCCTTCGTTAATCGCACCTTCCTGTCTATTTCTAAAATTAATATATGTTAATTTATCTTGCAATGTAATCTATTCCTAATTTTTGATTTTATTCTTTAGGGTTTTGAATATAGATTGCATTATTACGCGAACAGCTAACATCGTTAGCTACATGGCTTCTAAATATATTGAAGGTACTAATCCTTTCTCGCATTGTATTTTATTCGCAATTTTCCTGTTACGGATCGATATTTGGGTTTATTGCCAATCGTATTCCGAAACTATACGATTTTTCGTCATATTATCTTAAATCGTATTTGACGTTCCATTTTTTTTTTCGCGAAAACTTTTTCCCTTGATTTATTCACTACGATCATTGCAGCTGAGTGTATAACATTTTCTTTGGCATGTTTAATACATGTAAACTCTGTATCAATAATTGCTTTGGCCATTCCTTTATTTTGTCCTTTCAGAACATTTCAGAACAATGGCCAAAAGGAGGCAGTTTCTATTGACTTTTGTCTAGTTTAACTTTTTCAAGATTGGTTATAGTCATGGTAAACTCTAGGTCGAGGTCAAATTACCTTTTCACCGGCATTTCCTCAATACATCGGGTACTTATTCATTCGACCATAATTCGAGTCATCTGAGCTCCATATTAACCAATTTTGAGTGAAAAACAAGGTAACTTCAGGTTGAGGTTGAACTACTTTTTCACCGGTGCCTCCTCGCACCTGGCTATTTGTGTGTTCGAACATAGTTACTACCCTAAAGTTCCGTACTCTAGTTTAACGACTTTGCGGTCGTTTTATAGTCTTAAAAGTATAGAGACTTTTGAGAAACTACCTTCTTGTCAATATATTGATAATGTACTTAGGTCTCGTGATATTTACTCTAATTCATAGTTCCATAAATATCAATACAATACTGGTTTATAATGCATTTTTTTTTTTTTTTTAATTACGATAATAATTGATTTTCATAGTTATAACACTTCAGGTAATATTATAGGGTTCTTTCATCATTTATTTTAACAAGATTATCTATATACACAGTTTCTCCCACTGAGGTTGGGTTTTAATTTCAATATGGGTGCATCATCTGGCAGTGCCGCCTTTGAATTTGGAGATGTAAGCATATTTAGGAGTCGATAATTTTCCCATGACGAAACATTTGGGCTGAGAAACTGGAGTTCAAATAGTATATCATTTTTACCGTTTTTGGGTATGTTTAGGTACATTAAATACACTAGTAGTTGGTTTGGGAGGTGCAGACCTTCCAAAGTGGCGGTTATATCATTCCTTCGCATATTTTGACGAATGACTTTCCGGCACAACTGAGATAATGACAATGGGTCATTTCAATATCTTTACTACAGAGAAACTTAAATTTGCGTGTGATTGGCAACAACATAGTTGCTCACGCACGATTATGTCTAACCCAGGGACTATTTTTCTTCCAAAATTTTCATCTCCTTGGAAGAAATTCAGGTTATTTTCTTCATGTCTTTATATTCTCTTGGGGTAAGTTGAAAAATTGCGGCTCCCATTGAAGGGTTTTATCGGATTTAGATACGTGTTATTTACACAATTGACGTACAAGATTTTAAGAAGGGTTTCACTTTTTAACATATGTCCTTGGTCTATTAATATGGAGAGAGAAATTTAATGGGCCAAATTGTAGTTATATTATTATCATCTTGATCGTACCAAATATTGTTGGTGATATATTCAGACAACGAATTATACATTGATGATGGGATATGTTGTACTAAAATTCGGAAGGCCAGGTTGGCACTTCGTCTAGTGTGCTCTAGTGTTCTTGTCATCTCACGTGCACTAAAATTATAAAGCACTAGGCTTGCCGTTAATCTTAGGATCACTCTTTGTTCCAACCTTGTCTTTTGAGATTTTAGAAGATAATATAGTTTTTGACAGTCAAGATTTTCTACTGCTTTAATAAGTTCCTCTTCTTTCATTAAATTGTTGACAAGTCCCCATTCCCTTAACGGAGCATTAATATTGTCTACGCTATGTCTTATCTTAAGGTTCCAAAAGATTGCATTTTCTTGTCTACGATTATTTAATTGTTGATTGCTTTGGTATTTTATCATGGTTACGTTTTTTCTGATTATTCTACTAGATTTTAGGCTAATATAAGCAACATACCGTATGGTCGCTTGTTTCGGCTATTCCCTTAACCAGTGGTTGAAGGTCTTCACGTACAGTATCTGTAAACGTGTTTCTTATATAAAATTTTTCATTAATTATGAAATAGTGATTACTTAGTAGTAACATATTTCCAAAAATGGTTATGGTGATTTAAGGTGTAATGATGATTATGAAATAATTAAGATAATTAAATAGTTGGCTACACGGCGCGTCGCTTAGCGCTATCAATTTGATGAATAATTGTAATATTTGCTGTTTACTTGCCCCCTTTTTTTTTTGTTATTTAATTTTCACTAGTGCTCTTGCATTCCTTTTGGTATAAGTTGTTCTTCGCAGAGGAAATTACTGTTCCAAAAATAGATCCAACGAGTAACAAGATGTCGGGACTGGAAGTAATTTCTGAAGCTCAGCTCCGGAACCAGTCCTCCAGGACCAATTCCTGAATTGAGCTCCGAAAACTAGTTCTAAAATCGTCCACTCTCCGGACTCAATGTCTCACGTATGAGGCTTGTTTGCCTGTTTTCTTCGTAGTTTTTTTTTTTGCGTGGTTACTTTTGTTATAGTAAATGTCGTGGTAGTAAAATCAATGTAGGGTAATTATTCCGGGTCGCTTTTCATAGATGATTTGATCCTTTATGAGAGTTCCAGTGCCCTGTCAACGTTCTCCTCACGCATCGGAATTTTTGTCCATTTTTATTCCATATTCTCGTATGGTCACTTGATTTATCACATTTTCAAATTGTGAGGGTTAGGTAGGGTAATTTTAGCAGATCGCATAGTTAATTTTACTAGTTTTTATGGCATTCTTTCTTTCTGTTTAGTTGTATTTCATAAGAGATACCTTCACTCTGCACGCCCGTCCTAAACAATCAACAGGAAAGGCTTACAGGGCGAAAGTATCCCCCACGTATCAGATCTCGTCTCCTTTTTCACTTCATATTCTTTCACGGTCACTTTGTCGTCACATTATTTTCCTACGCTAGGGATGATTTGGGGTAATTCTTGCGGGTCACTTTTTATACAAAAAAAAATTTATTGCCACCTTGGGAACGTATAGGGTACTACTACTGATTTCTAGTTAAGGGTCTGTTTCTCCTGCCTTAAAGTTTTTTTTTTTTTTCAGAAGAAAAAAAAATTTTTTCGTCACCGTGCGAAGCGCATGATGTATTACAACTACTTTATACAGCACTATTACTTTGTTTAGTTCCGTCTACTCTGATTAAAATATTTGTTAATTTATTTATGCAGCTATCTACATACTTAATTAAAGGGATTAATTTATTTTATATTGAATGCGACTCGTTCCTAATTTGTTGTTTCGGTAGCTATTTACTATTGCCATTTGGTTCAAGTCGAACTGTGTGAAGAGTCGCGCTTTGCTATTTACTTAATTCCTTTTAAATTACGCAAGGATAAATTCCCTATTTTAGCATATTCTAAAATAATGTCAAATTGGTGGGATACAAAAGTTTGTTAGTCAAAGTAAAATTCCTGCTTGAATGAGTTAAAGGTAGGCTTATTTACCTCTCAGGTGTCAACTTATTCTTTTCCCGTGGCGGAGTTACGCCACGTCACGGAGGCATTTTTTATTAAATACGGGTTTACCTAAAGAAAGATTTGATAAGACGTAATAAGTTTTAATCTTCCTTGTATATTTTTTTTTTTTTAAATGAAAATTGAGATATATTTATGTTTTGTAGCGTATTCGCTGAAGGGTAGAAACCGATTTAGTCTAATTTGGGTGCAATAATTCACCACAAGATACCATTTTTTTTTTTTTTTTTTTATTTTAAAGGCGTTTGAAATGCTATAGAAAAACATGGGAATCAAATCAAAATGTGTTGTTTAAAGTTTGATTGATTTAAGGTTTCTTAAAAACCAGATCATTACACGCAAGGGATTGTCTTATATGGCGGTCTTGTTATATAATAAAATAGATTATTTTCAATCATAATCCTTCTGGGTTGTCGTAGGGCATATTATCCCTATTCTGGGGGTGAATAATTAGGGATCGGCGGATTGGCCCGATTTTCGCCTGAAAGTGCGCAAATAATTACGTTTAGCTGTTTTCTTTTTTTTGCATTCATTACGTTTCAGCATTTTTTTTGTGATAGGGTGTTGTGCCACATGGGCGCAGGTATGGTGTGTTATCAAGAATTTCACAGGTATATGCTTTATTTTTAAGATGATCGTAAAAAGTATTCGCTGAATAGTCTCTTATCTTTTTTTTCTTTATCTCGCGGCACTATACGTTATGCCACGGACGTGCCACACAAGTGAGCTGTGCGACTATAAAAAAAAGGGGGGGGGGCTCGTAATTTCGATTTGAACATTACCCATTTCATCTGTGGTTCCTTTTCTTTGGCATTTTATCGTGTTAATCTTCATTAGGTTTTTCGTCTATCGGAACTCGATTTAAAGAGAGAATTTAAAATTTAGCTTTGATTTGCCTTTTGATTTAGGTTTTTTGAAACATTTCTCGGAGCAAAGGGCAGGTGCGCTTTACAGATGGTACAATTTATTTGCTTGTTCTCCTTTACAGCTTAACTTCCGCGTGATTATTTTTGAAAATTGTCCTTGAATTATTCATATATAAGTTCATTATCGCCTTGTCAATTTCAGTTAAGAATACTTGTTCCATAGTGGACAAGACTTAGCTCTTGTAAATATGTGTGACTTACTATATTATATTCCTTATTGGGGGGAATAGGGATTAACTCTGACTAAAGGTCGTGGCTCGTTCATAAGGTTAGTAAAAATTTATTAAGTATTGTTTTGCTGCAGGTATACGCGATAATTGTTTTGAAAGAAATTTTTTTTTTTTTTTCATTTTATCGCTTTATTATTTGGTTTGTGAGGAAGTTACTAGGCCGCATCAAGGCAGAATTATATTGGTCTTATTTTTAACTAATTTTTTTTTGCAAAAGGATGCTATTATTTTCTTTTCTCTTTTTTCTTACTCCAGGGTTAGGCTGAAACTTGCCTATTTCTTACGGTTCCTTATATTTTGGTTGGCAAATAGGTTCCCCTTTTTTTTGCGAATGTCCTCCTTTGAGGCTTATTGATCATCGTTCGCGGCAGAATAAATTTGCCACTAGTCTCGTTAACAGTGGCAGTTTCATTTTTTTTTTTTTTAATATTTTTCTGCAATTGCAATATTTTAGGATTCAAATATATATATATGCATATGGCGTATGGCTGATTTTGGGATTTTTGGCGAATGGGTTTTATTTCATGATTTGGCACTTTTTTGCTATTCTAATCTTACGGCTATACTCTATATATATATATTTTTTTTTTTTATTGCTAAAGCTTTTTCTAGGAAAATTTCTAGTTATAATCACTGATACAATTGGCAGTTTTTTTTTTTTTTTGATTGGTTTCGTTCTACCCTTAGCGGCTGTTTGGCAACAACGTCATTATTGTTAATACAATTACTTATACAATTACAATTACAATTACTTATACAATTACTGGTTTAATTACCTTGGGCGTTGGTTATAGTTTTTTGTTCGTGGTACCGCTGCTGTTTTGATAGCGAAGCGTTTCTACGATAGAGGGTCATCACAAGTAAAAAAAAAAATAGAAAATTAATTAGTCCTCTTTTTTTCTGCTTTAGCCTGTCTTACTGGTGTTTCGCAGGTACGTTATTATATGACCTTGTTAACTATTTGCGTATTCTCTTGATTAAGGAAGGTTTATTTTGTCATTCAAGCTGTTTAATCTGCACGAATGACACGAAATTAGTTTCTATATTACAGGAATTACTTATTGAAGCAATATTATTTATGGTTTTTTTCATACCGGGCTTAAAGATATGTTAATTAGCGTTCGACCACGCCATTACAGGAATTAAACTAAACAAATTGTCTCCTTTTTTTTGGTTCTTGTCTTTTTTTTGTCTGGGGACGCACCTCTGGGGGACACGGATTATATGGCACCTCTATGGGTCAAAATTTATGCCCGAGATCGGTATTTAAATTTTACAATTTTGGTTTAATTTTCACTTACGGTTATTTTACGTTGAATTACTGACGATACTTTTCTTTTTGAAAGAGAATTCTATATTTATATTTATATATTCTTGATTGTACTGCATTATTCTATGACCAATATATGATCAACTATCTGAAAAAGATGTCGAGACTTTTAAAACAGGAAACAAAAGAGAAATCTTTAGTTCCTACGAAAGGACTTATCCCTTACTAAAATGTTCTATTACGTTTCTATAGGCTGAAGTCTGCCTATCGAATTTAGCATTTTAAGTTCTACAATGTTGATTTATCTTTTAAGTTCTATAAGGATTTTATATAGGATTTATTTTTTACATTTTTCTTGCGAACTATTTTTCCTTTTTTTTTTTTTAAGGTTACTGAAATTTTCGTTTTATATCAATTTGCTAGCAATTGATTTCCTTTATTCACTTAGATTCCGGAACGGAACTTTGTACTATTTTATTTATTTTTTGTTATACCCGACCACTCTACAAGCAACATACGACCAAATATATAATTAAGGGTATATTTTTGATATCAATTTTTGATGGCGAGCTATATTATCTTTTTTATAATCTCCTCATTTTTATGAGGGTCAATTTTTTTGCTGTGAGGGTCTTGATATTTGAGAAACATCTTGGTATGGTAAGCTAATTCTTAGTTTTTTTTTTTAGGCGAATAGACTATCAATTATAGGTATGCAATTAACTCAGAGTACACGATATCACACGGGTCAAATATTTTTCTTGTTAATGAAGAAATGAAAAGTGAAGACGATTTAACTCGAGGCCATATGCTTATGTGATTTGGCTATACTACCATAAGTATTAATGGTCTTAACTATGTTTGAAAATCGCGGGCTTCGATTACGATTATGTAGGCCCCTTATTTCTGCTGACTTTTATTTGGAAGAATACTTCTAATTGCTACTTGCGCTAAAGCCTTTTCGAGCTTTATTGTGAAATTTGGTTAAATTGGTTTGTGAACTCTTTAAAATATAAGAAGGGATTTGAAGGAATAGTAAGGACTGCCTTGTTTGTTCCGATTGATTAAGAATTCTTTGTCTATAATAACGAAAATTTGCATTGCTAATTAAGTGAAAATTAGCGCATTTCATATTCTTTGTATTGAGTGGAGGCCAACTAGTACACATGGTTCATCTTAATGTGACAAACTGCGGCTTCCACCGGTATTAAGGATATTTTTTTTTTTTTTTCGTATTAATTGGTTGATACATGCCTTTTTGAGGTAAAACAAATGAAAACACACGGGGATAAGGCTGTGGATGGCCAAATTTCGCCGTTTGGGTTTTGTAATTTTTTGGAATGCATTGGAGTTTTGTGGTTTGTTCGGAGGAACATGTAAGCAAGTCTATCAATTAACATTATTGTTTGTTTGAATTATTTTCGATTGTTAATTTTTTGCAGGAATTTTCAGTTCATATTATGACTGAGGCCTGCTTCTGTTAATTAGATTAACAGCGGCCCCTATATCTATAATTCGGCTAAATATTTGAGCTAAATCAGGTCTCGCATTATTACTCTCTTACATATGTATATATGTACGTATATATATAGACATTTAACCAACTAGTAACCATGACAAGCTTGCTTATTGTATTACCACTGATTACCTGTTTTTCGAATTGTTTTTTTTTTTTTTTTTTTTTAGTTGGGTGATTAATACAATAATGACTCGCGTGTATACTTTTTTTTGACTAAATATTTTGAGTTGTTTGGTATATTATAGCCTTTACGGCGGGTTTGGTGGTGGTTATTTCCGATCATCTTTTCTTGTGATTAGATTTAGTATATTTCGGAGGAGTTGCGTATTTGATTATGTCGTTGGCATGATGATTAAAAATAAATATCCTACAAAATTGATTTTGTGAAGATGTAGAATCTATTAAAGCGCCGATCCGAATATTTTTTTTTTTTCTTAAGTTAAAAGCAAATTTTTGGGATGTAGTGGTCTGGGGTTATTGATAGACGGGACCACCCGGCCGAACCTAGGATACGGATTTGATCCTCGTGCAAAACCCCCTGAAGTTAAATCTCCTCATAAAAGCGATCCCTTGTGATCGTCAGGTTTACCTACTCTGGGGGGGGGGGGTATCCGAAATGTTGTTTAAACTATTCCTAGTAATGTAAGGATGGCTATTCATTGCATGTTTTTTTTTTTTTTTTTTTTTACCATTAAATTTGTAATCTGCATTTATTTATTTATTTATTTTTTAAGGAAATACTATGTTCTGTCTAGCAGAAACATAATATCTAGTTTAACGAGTTTTCGCTCGAATATTGTGTTATTTACTACTTTTTGTCGGTATACATCACATCTATAAAATGTAGTCACTTTAATGTATTAGAAGGGGATTTTGACGAAAAAGAATTTTTACCGTTTTTTTTTTTTTTGATTTATTCTCATGTCTGGTATTTCTTAGTTTTCTGTACCTTCTGGCAATGGTTGGGTTTTGGGTGTTCCTTGTGGTGCATAGATTTCTGAGGAATCTTGGCCCGTAGTAACATTCTCTTGGGCGTCATGGTACTGGGCCTCACAATTATATTATTATCCGCTGGAGGATCTGTTGATTATTTTTTTACTCGGGGTCTTATGTGCTGATGACAGGGCTTGATTTGGAATCGCAAAATATGGGGTTGGGATGACCCTTCGTTGTAGGTGTTAGTGAGAAGATTTTCCCAAATGGGGACTGAGGGGTAGGTCAATTTCGACAGTGAAAGTATGTTGCAACTATTTTCTAGGTTTGAGCAGAAATCTCTTTGTTTCTGAAGTTCTTCGGTGATTTTGGCATGGTTCTCCTTTAGTCGTTTCTCTAAGCTGTCCTGTTGCAACTGGATTATTTCTTTCTGTGCTTTTAAATGATCGTACATATGCTGCAAGTCTAGGATCTTTCTCGTTGGGGTGCCAGGGCTTCTGTACTGCCATTGTCGCGGAACAGAACAGTACTGTTTCTATAATCTTGTACTTTTTTACCAATTTCCTGCATTTTTATCGTATAATACTTGTAATTTTAGGATCTGATCGGGATAATTATATCCTCGAAAAGCGTGGCATCGCTTATTGATTCCATTTCATTTTGGATTTTTGGCGTCTGTTCTTTAACTTCCATAAACTTGGGTTTCAACCAACTTATCCATTTGTTTAGTTATTAAAATCTCATTTTTTCTTTTGTTCATTGTTTCTTGGGAGGCTTCACTTCCCTAAGGGATTTAAGTGTGGTTTCTATCATATTGTCGATTTTCAATTTTTTCTGCTACTAATTGTGGCCGAGTCGTCGAGAAGTTTTTGATCGTATTTGAAATAGTTGATCCATACTTGTTCTGTCAGTAACGGGGTTGCCTAGGTATTTTTTCCTTTTGGAGGATGGTTTGAACAATTCTTGTTCTTCTTCTATCTTTGGGGTTCCTTACCAAGCCCAGGATATAGTTTGTCTGGAAAAATTGACTATTAACTTCTTCTGACCTTTCATGGGTATTTGTTTCATTATAATATTCTACTCATGTACCCTTGTTTTAAGGTTTTTTTGTTTTTTTCAAATTGTTCATTTCGATTTAATATTGCTATATAGCTTTTGGGGTATTTGTTCCTAGATGTTATGACCATTTGATTCTGGCTTTTTGCTTATTCTGCCCAGATTTCGTTTGTAAACTTCCTGTTCGCCTTCTTGTTTTTTATTCTTTTCGATTTTCCGTAGAGATCAGATCATTTTCTTATACTGTTTTTAGTAGGTATTTTTTTGACCTTTTAATTTTGCGGCTTTCGCATGGGCCGCGGCAAGAAGCCGGTTTTGTTTTTGGTGCGTTATGGGGTAGTCAGGATCTGATTCATCGTCGGACTCATTAGAGCTTAGTATCTGAGGATTCATTATTTGGGCTTTCGGGGGCGGTCCTTTGCGATTGAGGGGTATCTCCTGTCCCTTGCTTCATATATTTCGTCTGGGCTTTTGA
The DNA here is from genome assembly GCA_027921565.1 of Artemia sinica. Lineage (NCBI taxonomy): Eukaryota > Metazoa > Arthropoda > Branchiopoda > Anostraca > Artemiidae > Artemia > Artemia sinica. The sequence goes on along the minus strand of JAPEVW010001083.1, from coordinate 1,600 downwards.
GGTTGAGGGTTTATTTTCCATTTCCTCGCGTTGAAATCCTGTTTTCAGGGGAGTTAAAAGATTCTTGGGAACTGTGGGAGGAGTCAAATACCTTTGAGAGATGTGTCTCCACTGCTTGAATGCCATATCTTCCGGGGGGTGAGTGTATTTCGTAGCAGGGTCTGTTTCCAGGAGTAAGAATTCCTTGTGTTTTACTTTAGATACCGTTATGTGATGGTATTGTCCCAAGTTTTTTCATCTTCCGGGTGTTTCCTCTGTCCAAGGCCTTGTTTTTTTTAAGTACTTTGCTTGTTTTTATCGGATAATTTACAATGTCCATGGCCTCTCTCAAGCTTTTTTGTATTTGTATCCCTAGGAGGAGTCTTCCTCCTTTTTGCACCTGGGGTTTCCACGGCTCTGTTCAACTCCTCCTTGTAGCGATAAGGGGTCCTTTTCTATCGGGGTTGCTGGAGATACCATGTCGTCAGGAAAATCTTTTGGGGGACATGGGGTCGAAATTCTATCGGGGAAAAAATTGGGTTTTTTGGCGATAGAGTATAATCCAATTCATTGATCAAAGGAACGAGTTTTTCTGTGGATGAAACTTTCTGGCCTTTTTGGGGTTCTTGCCGGCACGGGTATTAGGGGTTTTTCTTTAGTGATACTAAGGTTTTTCATGGCCAAAAAGTTTCTTTCAAAATCTTTCCTCTTCGCTATTGTTTTCAAATAGGTTTTGTTTAAATTAAAGGGTTTTAGTTCGGATGCCTTGACTCGAAATGATTTTGGAACGCGTTTGATGATTCCTGAAGATGGGGTTTCGGGTGCCCCACTTACGGTGTATTTGGCAACCTTTTTATCCGGACTAACATGTGCTTTATATGTTCTCCCATTTTCCGGGTTTTATCATTTTTAAAAGGTAAAATTCGTTTGTCATATTTTTGATTATTTCTGTTAAGGTCCTGAATATTTATTGGAAAATGTTTTTTGCCTGTCTAGTTTAGCTTCCTTGTTTTTTTTTTTTTTTTTTTTTTTTTTTTATTTTTAAATAGACGGCGTCGCCTACTTAAATTTATATTTTCCCCTTGATTTTGATTCATTCTCACTCTTGGTTCACTTTACTTTTTTTCTAATTCTTGTCTAACTATTTTATAGGTTTCTCATTCTATTTATGAAAATTCTGCTTGTAGTCCCTCTGTAATTATTATAATATTCTCTTGATTCTATAAGTTCTTGATATGGTATTTAAAAATCACGTCGCGAATAAAGAAAATGGACGTTCCTTGGTCGCGTTCTGAATATGCAGTATTAATTACATTGGTTAAGTAAAGTACCTACAGATCCCAATCATTTCGGTTATCTTTGAATAGAATCCTTAAAACATGGGAAAATATTTTGTGCCTATTTTCAATTTTCCAGTAGCTTGGGGATGGTAGGTGAGGTTATAATTTTTCGACTTTAAGGAAACTCATCAGATCCTTTGTTACTTTAGAAACGAAGTGGTCCATTGTCGCTCATGACCCGCTGAGGAAACCCAAAACTCCAAAAATATTTTCTAGGGCTTTACTTGTGGTATAGCGCCTTGAATTTTTCAATGCCTTGGCAAAAGTGAAGCCGGTAAAAG
>JAPEVW010001082.1:0-16332 GCA_027921565.1 Artemia sinica | reverse complement strand
TACATTCCAGATATACCGCCTGAAGGCATAGATATGTGTGTGTACTTTAAACGCATTTGTAACGTTAACACCAGGGTCATTTGTAAGAGGTATCATTTCTATAGATGGTATAGTAATTTGAAATATCATATGGAATTTGCTTGAAGGTATAATACTTTGCTGTACGCGCCGTCACCAAACAGGTTTTTCTGGTAGTCCTACTTCTACAGGTCATTACACCTTTGCCAGAGGAGCGAGTATAACTTGATTGGTGATCTATGATTTGAATAAAAGGATAGTTTTTCTTACATTCTATTATAAGAACTGAATTCAAGAGATAGTTTTATTTGCAAGGATATTATGAAAAAAAATGAGTGGTGCATTTCCACTATGAGATTAATGAATTGAAACCGACCGCAGTAGCAGCAGCGATGATACGAAGTACCTAATGTATGCTGTGGAAATAACCGCTGGCTGAGCACTATGTCTTGAAATGGGACATTATGTATGCGAGATACTGATTCTTAAGCTATTTAAGCAGGAGTTCGCAGCTGTTGGGTTTTTGCTGGAAAGTGAATATTCTCCATAAAATAAACTTCGTCAGCCTTAGATGTCCTATCGAAATTATGATGAGAACAAAATGCATCAGTGGAAATATTATTATTGTTTATGTTCAATAAAATGTTTCTAAATCATGGTATTTTTTTCTTTTTACACACGAAATAAGTAGACAGCGTATATTTCATCGAGAGAAAAAGAAATTCTGTTTAGTCCTGAGTTGGTTGTGAGAGAGTTAATGACTAAAAAAAAAAAATGTAGATTCGAGAAAGATCGAATCATGATGATCTCGTTCTTATGGAAAACGTTTGTTCCTAGATGATGATTTTTATCTAGAGTTGTCTATTCAAAGTAAGAAATTTTCTCGAGGAATCTTTTTCGATATAGTGAAAACTGATTCTCCATCATTAGTTCAGTTATGAGCTTCTTGCATCGTGGTCCAAATGCATTTTACACAATTTATTGATATATTGCTCACGACACGACAAAATGATATTGTGGATATGCTTTTAAACATTAAGTTTACACAGAAATTTAGGACGTTTTTTTCATGAATAAAAAGGGGGCTCACAATGATGATTTACTCCTCTCTCTCTCAGCAATTTTTTTGTTAGCTAGCTCAGTTTCATTGTGGCAGTGAGAGCGTTAACACATGACAAAATGTTCCATACATGTCTGTCTTTAATGTATGTACATCACAGGGGCAGCTGGTCATCATGTGAGAATTGCACAATTAAATGATTGAGGAGTATGATAAAAGTGTTGGATTAAACAAAAAAAATGCAACCCGTATAAATTGCACAGAGGATATGCTGTACAAATTAACGTTGTAATTCCTGTCTTGCAGAGGTGGTGAACTCTCATCCTATAGGTCATCCTAATGCTCCAATTGTCATTATGATACATGCAAGCAGTGGGAGAGTACATATCCCGGTATGAATTGGAAAGAATCGAACCGTGATTTTAGTTTATTGCTACGAGATTGGTACTCGACGTGGTTTTGATTGTTCTTGAGGGGCATGCAACCGGGTCAAACGATTTCATGTTGGACAACAAAAGAATATGGTTTCTACGTCATCGTTGTGAACACTGGGTGTTATGATTATAAGCACACTGTTTTTATTGGCTGTGACGGAATGTGATTCGACCTTGAGGACACTGTTTTGTGAAATTGCTTCAAAAATAGGCAAATTGAAACATTGAATTCCATAGAATGACTGAAATACATTGTATCCATTGACTATACATACGAGATATTTACAAGAGTGAAGTCACACTCTATTCCGTAGAAAATGTGACTTATAATCCATGTATTAACACACAAAACCTGTGCCTCTGGATCCTGCATCTAATCATCCAGAGATCAGTAACACGGGTGAATTTCTAGATAATCCTACCTGCACTTAGCTGTTGTCGCGCGAAATACCTAGAAAGTATTTTATGAAATCTTAAAGATTCAAGACAAAGTCGTTTTTAAATCATGTATATAAATTTTTATTAATGAAACATCTTCACATACATTTTAGAACTATTGATTCTTATCAGGGCCCTAAAATTCAATATTAAATACACCTTGTGAAGTAGAGTTCTCCACTAGGAAGAGATCGTGTCTCATTGAGGGTGAGATTCAACGTCGTATGGTTGAGAATGGGCATTTCTTGTAGGTGTAGCCACGCGACATCTGAACATGAAAAGAGTAGTGCAATGAAAGCCACATGGCTTAAGTCCCCCCCCCCCCCCCCCCCCCCCCCCCCCGTTTAAATCCTGTACTCTTCGTTGATTTTGAATAATGGTTTTCCCACGCTCTTTCTACTGGAAAAGGGGGGGAGTTTGCTGGATGTATGGAGCCGTAGAATTTGATAGCGATAAGGCCGAAAGAGTTAGGTAGCACAAAAATTCCAATATTCTTTTCACTGGTTTGATAAAGATTCCATAGCCATGACCGGTCTTCAAAGTCGATGGACCTGCTATTAACGAATTGTTAAGTGGTATTGTTTTTAACAACCTTGGAATTTTTTCAATGAAGTCCGAAGGTATGGCATGGACTTGTACCGAACATGTATGTATCCATACTAAATACGTTGATTATTTGGTTTGTTGTTCAATGGTGCTAGGTCTAGTAGAACACTGCCGTCGCGTGATTTCCATAGTTTCAATGTGACTCAGTGATATTAGCGTGATACTCTCAGTCAAGCATCGGCAAATGGTACACTCTAACGTACATTCGCTGTTTCGTACTATGGTCAAATCCTGTTTGTGCCTGACGAGTCCCAAACAATAAACCCATGAGTTTTTGAAACATTGAATCGTTATTCCATTTTCAATAGTTTGAGAGTCATGATCTAGAGGATTGCATTGGTCACGTCGTACAGAGTTCTAAGGATTTTTTGTCAAATGAAAGAGTGACATGGAATACCATTCACTTTGCACACGAAGGCTAGATATACCGAAAAAATTAAAATCGTGGGTGATTCAGTCCGGATCCAACGGCACTCCCACTCTTCACAAAGGCAAAGAGCCAACTTTTGATGGGATTTCTCCATTGATAAATGATTAATCGCTAATAGCCCCCCCTTACGAGAACCGTGTGGCAATGTGCCTTGATCTGGTGATTGTTGGGGACAGAAGTTTAGTGTTTGTTACCATTGGCTCTTAGCTTTTTTCCACTGCCATGCAACAGCGTTCTCTAACCTGTTGTTTTCGGACGTGGAGAATTGCCGATTTGATAATGCATTTGCATCGGGTGCTGCAGGAGTGTTTTTCTCAATGAAATTCGATGGCGCATCTTGAACTTTATGTCCAATCTTGACATTGAGGGGGTAGCCATTGGGATTATGAATATCTCATGATTTATTTTTCACTAGATGATACTCCTGTTCACTCTGTAGTCCACTCACCGTCAGTATCAACACCTGTTCGATATTCATAGCCAGTCGATGTACCCTCTCTGCTCCTTGTACGCATTTGGCGCAAGCATCATAATTGTATGTACTTGCAAGTTTGTAAATTTTGCTAGTCTCCCAATGTTCACATTAATAAATACAATTAATTTGTTTGAATAGGTTGTGTAGACTACAGTTTTCATAGGAAAGAACCATCGCCGCATTTGAGTGTATTATGCTGACTTTTTCTTCACCACAACATTTAAATCATAACATGTTGAGACATCAATGAAATGTCTTCATTGGAAAATATTTGAAAGTGTATATTTTCCCGAGAGGGGTTGTGTGAGGGTGCCACTTGGTTCAGAGTATCCATACTTGGACACTGACCTCAACATTTTCAGCCATTTAATAGATTTCAATGAGGAACTGATTTGATGGATATGATTCCTTGTGGGGGAGATAAAGTCATCTTAGAGAAGAGAATCCTTCTTTGATCTAACATCTTTTCTTCTTTCCTTCTCTCTTCTTCTGTTGCCTATTGGACTTCGTTGTTTATATCTGAGAAGTCCTTGTTGATGTTCCTTTGCTTTCCTGCCTGGGTGGAGACTGATGAAGTGATGACGCGAACGCTCAATCCTTTTCAATCCCTCCCCATTTTGTCGAGATTTTAATTGTTCACCAACAGCTCTTGCTGAAGATCTAATATTTTCCTTAACACTCTCATTTAAATTCTTTGCCCGGCCCCCAGTCCCTGTAGTGTTGTGAGGCAGCAAAATTTGATGCAGACAGGTACAAGATATTTTCTGGCAGGGGTAGTGCCAGAACGAAATAGCCTAGCAAACCAGCTACCAAGACCATAGCCAGAACATTGTAATACGCCCCTATGTAGTTAGTCCAATCCATTGCCTTTTGACTTGACTTCAAAGCACCAACATAACAGTCAATATTCGGGACAAGAACAAATGTAATTCTTCTATTGTTCATTTTAGGTTATTGTACCGTTGTCGTTGACAATGGTTCGAAAATGAACATGTAATCACTGCTAAGCCTTTTTGAAATTGCTAGTTGGATCACCTAATTCAGTTTCTTAAGTGTTAACTGACAGAGGTTCCAAATATGAAGTGGTTTACGGGAATATACTGAAGATTGGCTTTAATATTGTAGTGTTGAACATGTTTCTTGATTGGTTTTTTCGTTCCAAGAACTGCTAGGAGGGGAACATTTGAAATTAACCCAACCCGAGATGTTTTCCACAAATGAAGCCGTGAGAACTATACAAGTGTCCCGTGAGAAGCTGGGTGCATAGTCTACCTAGATAACATGGTCACTACCACTGAAATTTTCTGTCTTAATAATACGTTTTTTAAAACGCAAGAACCTCACGTAAAATTCCTCATTGAGGAAAAATTCTTTCATTCTCAAATGGATTGGTAATATAAATTCCTCCTTTGTTCCGTCGAGTAATTGAAATTGAAACCACTTTTTTTCGACTTGCATTTTTTTTGTTGATAACTCGACAACAGTTTTCGATGCATGTTTTGTATTCCCTGTAGGGGGATGTTAGCAATAGGGTACTGATTAGTCAAAAGTTGCCATTGCACCTTACATCACCGAATTCAAACGGTCAGTATTTTTTATTTCCGATATATTACGATTCCTTTCTCTGGATGTCATAGGTATTTTTGAGAAATACAGTCGACAAGAGCCACTGTTTTTCATATGCACCGTCAAATTTTGACGCGGGTGAGAGTTTTTTGTCCCAAAATCACTTGTCCGTTTTCAAAGTCATTGTAGAGAGGATCGGAAACGTTGGACGATGAAAGTTACATATAAATCATTGGGCATTGTCCAATAATCTTCAACACCGATCCAAGAATCAAAATCAGAGTTGTATCCTATCCATCGAACAAGTAACTGTTTCTTACCACCACGAGTACGTCCTCTTTAATATCTTTTCAATTTGATAGATTTCACTAGCATTTTTAACTGTTTTGTAATTCATAGTCCTAAAAGCCGCCGAGAATCTCCTCATTCTTTGGGTATCACGCCAAACGATAAGAGTTTATGTTTAGTGTCTAGGATTTTTGCCCACCTTAAAAAGTTCTGTGGGACCACAAGTATTCCCCTTTTCAAAACACTTAGTTGTTCTATTAATTCGACGTATCACCTAACATTGGGAATTTATTTTTCTTTCTTCTTGACAGCCGACGATTCATTTGGAATACTGTTTACAGAAAGGTGTCAGTTGTATCATGAATCAGAAGAATGAACTTCCGTTGGCGTAGAGTTTGGACACATGATCGATGAGTGGTCGTTTATTATATAAATCAAACATGCTTTTATCAAGATCACGAATAAAAGGACCGATGTATTTTTCAATGTAGCAATATCTTGAAATTAAAATTCGAATAGTTTTCTTATCAATCGTTCGGCCAATGCAGCCTTTATAGGGACTGGGGGGTGGACTATGGATTATAGCAGCATGTACTATTATTTCTCTATTACTTTTTGCAACATGGTGGATTACGCAATTCACTACCGCGATCCGTTTTGAATTTTTTTTATACGAATCCTGTTGGAGAATACTTTTCATATGGCACTTAGCAACTTCAACACCTCTCGTTGAAACCGCAAATGGAATTTTGCATATGCATAACGACGATAAACACTGCTTTGCAAGTTAGCATGTACTTGTAGTACGGTGTATTGTGACTGTCTTTGAAGCTTCATCTAGAGTCCCGGAGATCTGCTTGCCTTATATGCAATGTGTAAAAGGCTTTAGTTTTTTTCGATATTGTTTGGCGACGAATCTATGCTTTCTCAATGCAGAGTGTAACTTGATTCATTTTTGTCGATATTCTTGTACTATTTTTAGTTGCGAACACGCAGTGACTTTGAAAGAGTTGTGGGGGAACTTAAACTTCTACTTTATCGACCAGCCCTCATCACCAATCTTTTCATAAACACCTTTTCAGAACTTCAACCATTTTGAGCGTAAACACGTTGTGTAACGACCGCTACCCTTTTGTATACTGGCCGTTGGTGGTGGTGATGATGAATGACTTGATACGGTCTTTCCGCTTTTGTCTCTAGCTATCAGCGGTGTGCTAGTATTTTTCCAAAATTGATTTAAAAATCTTCTTCTTCAAGTTCATTTTTTTAAATGGTGTCAATGTTTGTTGTTTGTTTGTTGTGATGATGATGCCGCAATGTTCATTTATTTTTTTTTAGAATTTGTCTATTGCCCAATAGACTTTTGGGGAAGTTTAATGGTATTTAGAAAAGTTTGTATAGATGATTGTCAAATGACATAATAGTCATTTAACGATTTGTAACCATATCATAGATTAAATCAAGTAAGATATATAGCTCTTGCCTGAATTATAAGTCCCTGTCCATTTGCTCTCAACTTTGAATGTGATCACTTTCCAAAGAGATAGGCTTAGGAGTCGTTTACTGACTTTGTTCACGATATGAGTGGGGCATTAGTATTTCCAATTTTCATTACAATCGAATCCAATTCCTCCTTCTTCAATTTGTGTTTCCAGCAGCAGCAGCAGCAGAACCCTGAGGAGGATGCTTCTTTTTTGTGATCTGCAGGCAGCAGCAGCAGAAGCAGCAGTGGGTCTTCGAGCGATAGGACTCAGTGTTTGTCCACTCGGCGAAGTGCATCTTGAAGTAAAAATCAGTTTTTTATCATCCTCAATATTTTTCATTGTCAAGGAGTATTTCCTCAGATGGTTCTCAAAGTGGTCGAACTGTTGAGGAGAGCGAGTTCTATTTGGAGTCAATTTATAGGGTGTTTGCCATTCTCTCTCTTTAGAGAAAACTGTTTACTAAGTCCGGCAATTATAGGGCAGTAAAAGTGTTGAAAAAGCTAGCCGCCCGCCTGAAGAAGTCGTTTCCTTTTTGAAATTCTTTTTTTTTTCCTTTCTTTTTTAGAGGCCAATGTAACGTACAATGGAACATGTTGCTTTGCCTGTTGCTTAACTACTTCTGGCACTTGAACATTACCCTCGATCAAATTTAAACAAAGTTCGGGATATTAGATTATGAAATCGTTGTCAATACCCGTGTTTGAGTATTGCTTTCCTAAGCGGAGGTTTTGAAGTGCTTAGAACTGAAAACAAATGTCTATTTTCATGTAGTTTCTTCAGTGTCATGATAGCAAACTATAGGTCTTTTTAAAGTGTTCACGGGGGAGATATACTGTACTTTCATTGTCAAAAAATATCTGTGACTACACGTAGATCCTCGGGTGTAGCGAGCTAGAATCACGAACACTCTGTAGATGATATAGTAGGTACAGTTCCCCCAAAGCAGTGTTCGCATACATTTGCTCTGATGAAAGAGATTGTGTAGACCAGAGTACGGAATCTGTTCATGATGATGAGCGAACAGTGAACATGTTGTTAGCATTTCCTGGGACCATTGTTCAATAGATTCAGCCAGATCGTCAATGATCAACCAAGAGTTTTGTTCATAATGCTGAAACAATCAAGTTCCCTGTATGAATTGTATCTGCACCACCCTGTCGTGGCAGCAATTGCTTTTATTTTATCATATGACTCCTGCCAATACTATAGCAATAGTAGAATTTTTTTCGCTTTTCCACAAACATTTTATCACATTATTAATTATTTTAGTTAAGAGTGTTGTTTTGCCCCGACATTGACGGTCCACAGAGAACGACCTGAAATGGTGTTTAAATTGATACATGTTCCCTTCAACACGTTTCACCTTGGACAACTAACTGTAGACTATGGCCGTCTAATGACTAAATAATTTCCCTACTACTACTACTACTTCCGTTCAAAGAATATAATAACGAGAAGAAGAGAAGAATAAAGAATAATATTTTCTTTTATTATATACTAAAAAAGGTGACGAATACTTTAAAAATAAAAAAATAAACTACATTGAAAAGGCACATTAACATGAATAAAAAAATACACTTTTTTTTTTAATTTAATTTATAATAAAAAAAAATACAACATTTACATAACCACTAGAAAAAAAAAACACTTAAATCAATACACTTTTTTTTCTGTTTATTTATTTATAAAAAAAATACAACATTTATTGGACTAATGTGCACACACACACTTGTGAAATAATATCATACACTTTTACTTACAACATTTTTAAATTTTTGGGTCCCCCCTCCCCCCCCCCCCGGGGGGCGGCCGCTGCGGCGGCCAGGGCCGTGGAAGCGCCGGCGCCGGGGGCCCGCTGCGACGGGCCCGGGCCCGGGGCCGGCATTAATAACTGGAAATTGATCTGCCTTGCAAGCACACACAACACACACACACACACACAGAGCACACACACACATACCCACACACACACACACACTTGAAAATTGATTGTGATAGAAAAAAAAGAATTAAAAAAAAAACCTAATTTACCAAAAACCTCCCAGCCAATTTATAACTTTTTTTTTTTTAGTGAATTTAAGTTAATTTTTTAGACCGAGTTGTTTTCTGTACTCTGTACATTCAACTCGGTCTGAAATTAAATAATGGACCGTGTGGCAATACCTTCACACCATCCTCAAGTACATAGACTTGTCCGATATGGTAGACATGGCGTTTTTCTCAACTCTAACTGTGTAGTTTTTAAATTGTAAAGAGCGAATCGCCATGACTTTCGCCCTTGGCACTAAACTACGTTTCACACAGTTTCTATAACACACTCATGGTCGAAATTATTTTTTACAAAGTGTGGTAGGTACCCCCTTGCAAACTTGTTTGATATCCTTGCCGTGCGTTTCCACACAGTATACCTTCGGTCCAGGAAACACACACTGGATATCAGATCGCTACCCGTTTTCAGATTTTAACATTAACAATTGATTTTGGGGCCTGGCGTTTCACTAGCTCTGGGTAGAGGGATTCGTTCCAGTTAGTGTAGTCCATTCGTGAGCTAATGTACTCGCCATTTTCCAAATCATTCAATATGATTTTCAGTTTTAACTTTTAACAGGAGTGAATCAGTGTTCCCCGTAGTTACACTTGAACTTGTCCCTCAATCGGCCACTGTACCTTGCATACATTATAATAAAATGACAACATGAGTTTTCTTGGATTTTCAGTTATTGCACTTCCGCCTGCAATATTTTTATTTAATACAATGTTTCTTTTCTTGCGATGTAGGAGCACCATATTGGAGTCTATGATTGTGAACGATGTGAAGTTTGGATCCGCAATGATTCGAGCACAATCTTTGGGGTTGGTTACAATGTACCACATCGACTTCTGTGTCGTACGCTCTTTCGCACATTTTACCGAAAGCTGAGTTCAAAATGAGTTTATAGACTTCTTTTTCAACTTTCGTTTTCGCTTGTGAACGCTTACTGACAAAGGTGTCAATAAACGTTTTCATGTAAGGCTTTTGATCAAATTGGTAGGGCTCTATGAATCTTTGTGACCTTGAAACCATTGGACACCATCCATTTCAATAGCACGTGATGAACAACGATATTCTGTTTCGGGTTGAGATCGGCAATTAGTTTTTGTTTTGAAGGTACCCAGTGCATATTCCCGTCCTCTACTAAAGATAAATTGTAGGGGCTCAGAGAGTCCCTACCCACCGGTTCTATTTTATGCACGGAAAAACAAAGTCTTTTACCGGATCATGGATTTCCATGGGTATTTCACCGTCAATTTCAAAAACCATCCCTGTGCCCCAATTCTCCTCAACACTGGCAATGTCGGGGAAATTCGAAGCACAGGGATTGTCCAGCCATTTATAATTGCCACACGACGGCAAACAGTAGTGAGACATTGCCGATGGGTAAAGAGAATTCATATCCAAAAAAACTGCGTCCGACTTTTCATCGGTGTGCTGTCCACTCGGATCAGTTTTTCATGATACGATCCCCGTGAAAAACATACCCACCCCTCATTGATCTCTCTACAAACAGATTCTGATCCACATCGGCGATCAGACCTATTTCTTTTGCTGATTTTAAGTATCAAGTCCATCACCAAATGGGGAGTGGAAAAAAATAATAACCTAAATCCAACCGAATTCCCCATAGATTTTATCCGTATTTTTGCACACAATATCCAGAAGAGTGAGTACGTCACTGGCCAAGTAAAGTTTACAATAATCCTCCACCCATTTCTACATCCGCCCTTTGCCCAAACCCTCTTAGCAAATTCGTAGTCGCTAGTGGTGCACTCACTCTCAGTAAGAGAATTGTAGAAGCTTCAATGGGTGGTAGTGACACCTCATCTAACCTCGAGCCAGAGTTTGTAATAATCATATGGATATATACCCTTACACGTTAATAAATCAATACATTTCATCATCGGGGAAGCGCTGTTTGAGGAGGGGGAAGCTATCAAAATTGTCACTTTTCTGCACCTGAATCAATGACTTAAAGATTGGGGAAGAAGCTGAAAGAGTCTAAAAACGGATTTTATTCAGGCACGTGTTACCCCTTGTCAACTGTTTTCCACATGAATTCTAGCAGCAGTAGCTTTTCTCCGATGATTTGGGTATAATATTATATGAAAAAAACCATCTATCCATGCGTCATCTACAACTCCTCCCTTGGCAATGCGGGCCAACGCCGGAAGAAACAAACTTTAAGTCGTAATTGGAATTGTGTATAAAAACAGGTACGAAATATTGTTGTCTAACGTTTAAATTGCATGACTGGTGTCTACCCCTCTAAAGTTACTCCCTCCCGATGTAATTTCCTGCCACAAATGATCATGGTCGATCCACCTTCCTCCTCCCCCCATTCCCAACACCATCATCAAATTCTCCCTTGCAAACCCAACACATTTTAACGATTTTTAATGGCCACTAGGTCATCTGGTGATAGGAGCCATAGGATAGTTTGTATAACGAAGGCGCGAAATTGCACCGTTCGCTGTTTTGACTAGACTGACCAATGCCAAGCGCATGCAGTCTTCACCGTCACTCAACATCTCAACTACCTCCAGCACTTGCATGGTATTATTGGAATCTCGTTGCGGCGTGAGCGTAAGAGACCCCTATGACTTCATGTATTTTAACATGATTTGAATTTGACGGATCGCACACGTCTGTCAGCTTAGTCTCGCAGTCCAAAGCGATCTTATTGCTCTGCAGGAGCGTGTTTTGAAAATTTTTAAAAACGTAAAGATCGCTCTATCTCCGCTTACTGTCTCCACAGCCTGGTATCCATGACGTTTACAGTGTTTCATGTGATGCTTTAACTTTAAATCAGAGCGAAATCTTGAGAGGCATGTTGGACAGTAATAATAACACACACCACCTCGCCCCGTTTTAACCCTCACTTAGAACCCTACTAATATCCGTAATTGGATTGAAATGGCCAATTGAATCGGAGTCTGTGGGTGGGGTGTATAGAAGCCACACCCAATATTCTACTGATTCAATTGAAGAAGCCCGCACTGGAAATAATACACCCTTCTTATCGGAACGCTGACCCTCTTCAAATTCTGTTTCATACTGTAACACCGTGACCACCAATCTTTAAAATGTGCATTAGCCCGCTCAAATATCTATTCCTTTTAGTGTCACGGGATATTGACCATTTAAACAATTAAAATTTACTTTGGGGAACTTTGAACCCTCCCTACCATTAACTGCCATTTTATCCAACTTCTTCTTAGTGGCATCATCGCGCAGAGGTCTGTATGCCGCAATTAAAAACGCATACTTGAAACACTGCAGCCTCGTATCGAAACAGATTCGTTGTATCCCCCTACACCCCTCTAAATCTGAATGATATTTTTAAAACTATAGCCCTCTCCCCATGCCCACCTCTTACAATAAAATCCTTTTTAAACCTACAAATGTTAACATTTAAACTTTCAATAAATAAAACCACAGATCCACTACCCCCCTCGTTATAATTTTTCCCACTTACTTTGAATACTATTGGCCCAATTTAGAAAAAACCTCCCCATAATTTGATAAATGCGGGTGTATTGCCAACATCTCTGTGTGCAAGTATTTCGAATACATCTCACCCGCACTTTCATTTAAAAAAAATATTTTTAGTGCTATTGATGCTTTTAAACTGACCCCCACTCCCCACACACCCCCATTTGTTTGTTCAAGAATGGCTCGAATCTTATCAGTATATGAATGTGTAATGGCCAGGGGATCTGTTATTATATCCCCCGACACTAGAGAGTTGAAAGGGTCACCGAATTTGGCGCTGTAGACCAATGTATGATGCAAGGCAGAGTTGGAGAGAAAAAAATCCGGAAGAGGGGATACTGTTGCTGTTGTATTAGTACTACTTCTATCTATAGCATTAAGTGGCGTGGTGGCGGGTGACAGAGAATTGTCAATAATACCACTCCCAGTCTGTTCAATCATATTGGGGGGATGTGGCATGAGGTCCCCTAGTACATATTCCAATGTGTTTGGGGACAATTGGTCGAGCCAGCCTGTATTTTCCTCTGATGGAATTTCGTTATGACGACCCGGTTCAGATTTACTTGTAACATCATCATCTAAAAAAATCATATTCACGCATGAAACTATCTGTCCACCCCGGATCCTCAAGCATTGTCAATATCACAGCTTAAGTCATCCAGGCTGGCCATTTCCCCAAAAACATCGTTAAGGAAGCCACTTTGCCCACTCCATATTCTCTAGGACCAGTGTAGCTTCATCCCCGAACTCTGCTGGTGGTGACAGAATTGGTCCTGTAAATATAGTTGCTTCATCACTCAATGGTGTCACTGGTGGTGCTATATTTTTAATCTGTAGAAAAAAAAAGTTTTATTTTTTATGTAAATTTTTTTTATATTTTAATAAACTTTGTCAATTTCTCATAGTCATTGTCACACTACCATCACCATCACCTGAACAATTAAAAGAAGAAAAAAAAAAGTTACATTGTCTTATGTCTTTCATAATGTCAACTGAACATGTTAAAAAAATATATATTTTTTTTTTTTTTTTTTTTTTTAGTCAGGAAAATGTAGTCTTATTCTTAGAAGGGTAAGTTAGAACAAGAGAATGATAAAAAAAACTAATGGTTTTATTCCAAAAATTTTTTTAAAATAAAAATGCAAAATATGGGTCCAATTCGATTGTTTGAGCCTCTTCATTATAATTCTCAATGAAATTTGACCATCGTTCAAACGCTTGTTAATAATTAAATAAAAAAAACAAATTTTTTCAACTGAAAGTAAGGAGAAACACTAAAACTTAAAAATGAACCAAAATTATTACGTATATGAGGGGGGTTCCCTCCTCCTCAAACACCTCGCCTTTCACGCTAAGTTCAAAATTTTGTTCCAATTCTTTAAAAATGACCCCTGAATCAAAAGGTCGCTTAATTAGAATAAATAGCTCTTTTGAAAGCAATAAACAAACTTTTAGCCTAAAGAGTGAGGAATTGACGAAGGGGCGAACCCCCTCATATAGGTATTTTTTCAAAAATAGGGGGGAATTGCTCCTTATATCTCAATTGTCACCACTACTATCCTAAGCTCCTGCTGAAGATAGGTTCGAATATTGAACTTTGTAATTTTTTAAAAGTATAAATGCCACAAAAAGGTATTTTTTTCAAAGATAGGGGCAATTGCTCCTTATATCTCAATTGTCACCACTACTATCCTAAGCTCCTGCTGAAGATAGCTTCGAATATTGAACTTTGTATTTTTTAAAAGTATAATGCCAAAAAGGTATTTTTCAAAAATAGTGGGGCAATTGCTCCTTATATCTCAATTGTCACCACTACTATCCTAAGCTCCTGCTGAAGATAGCTTCGAATATTGAACTTTGTATTTTTTTAAAAGTAATAAATGCCACAAAAAGGTATTTTTCAAAAATAGGGGGCAATTGCTCCTTATATCTCAATTGTCACCACTACTATCCTAAGCTCCTGCTGAAGCTAGCTTCGAATATTGAAACTTTGTATTTTTTAAAAGTATAATGCCACAAAAAGGTATTTTTTCAAAAATAGGGGGGCAATTGCTCCTTATATCTCAATTGTCACCACTACTAACCTAAGCTCCTGCTGAAGCTAGCTTCGAATATTGAACTTTGTATTTTTTAAAAGTATAAAATGCCACAAAAAAGGTATTTTTTCAAAATAGGGGGCAATTGCTCCTTATATCTCAATTGTCACCACTACTAACCTAAGCTCCTGCTGAAGCTAGCTTCGAATATTGAACTTTTTTAAAAGTAAAATACCACTTTTACCAATATCCATAAAAACTCTATTCTGTATATGAAAGTATACAGAAGTATACATACCTGTGTAAAATTGCTTATCGAAGATATACATCTTACTATTTAAAGTCCGCTTTGCATGCGACCCACTTAGAATTCATATCGGATTAAAAAAGCGATGGTAGATGTGATAAGTAGCGGATGCATGCAAATGCATTAGGGCAAAAATACCAGTCTAAAAGTGCGCGTCAACTGTATAGTAGCAAGTTGTTTTCGCTTTCGTTTTTTTTCAAATAGTTTAGTTTTTTTTTGTCTAAAAGGAATATTGGAATTATTGCATTAGAATGCATCTTGGTTAGAAGTTACGAGGTAAGGCTTTTTTTTGTTATAGAAATGCATGATAAGCATTCCTTATATATATATCAGCTAATTTGGTTAATGAAAGAAAATGAAAGTAGTTTTTAGAAACAAATTTTAAGTTTTACTCATCAAAAGCTATGCGCCTGAGAAAATTTACCTTATTTTTTGAAATAGGGATAGAAACAAAAAAAATTTATGTATATACTTACAAATTCTGACTGGGCTTCTATATCTGAACTCCTTGGCAAAACTTGAGGGGGTTAAGCTCCCAATCTACAGTAGGCTGAGCTGAGGCATTATATAAAGCAGTCCACTCCCTTTTCAAGTTCCTTCCAGCTGACATGGAGCTAACACGGGGGTCAGAGGACCCTGTCATTAAAAGATTCGCAGGCATTGGCTGGTCCAGGTCTTGTGTAGTTCTAGCAGCGAATTTGATAACTGAAGGTCTTGTAGCTTGTATTAATATACCTTCGCTATATCTTGCCCTCTTTTCAGAAGGGGGGGTATTGCATGTGTCCACTTCCTTGAAAAAAAAAAAAATGCATTTTGGGTTTGGAAAATAATTCAGTTTATGTTAGGCATTTAAAGTAGTGTAAAACATTTTTTTTTTTCAATAGAGCTAAGCACTTTTTTTCAAAAACATCCCTAAAAAGGTTAACTGATCATGATAAAAATCACACCGTAAATGCAGACTGGCCTGGAAGTATTTTTCAAAAACATCCCTAAAAAAAAAAAAAAAAAGCCGCCGTAAGCTTCAACCTATAAGAGAATTATTTAGAGATTTCAGCTCCTAAAAACAATAGGCTTCTAGTATATAAGTACCCTTAGTTCTAGTGTAAGGAAAGAATTTCTTCCTTAACTTAATGACAAGACAATTTCTTTTTTATTATAATAATGAGAAAATTTTTACTCACCAGAAATTGCTTTGAATTATCCATTTTCTATGTAAATGCTTACAAAAAATGTCAATTGTGTTATGTTCAATAAACTATTCAAAACTGTTGAGGAATCTAATTTGAAACTTGAATATATACAAAAAATAATTGGCATCTAAAAAAGGATATACCGTTTTTTCCCACACGGATCTAACCTAAAAAAAACTAGTATATCATGAAATAGAAATTCAGTTTAATTGTGTCAGAAAAAACTTGAACCAGAACAGATTATAACCAAACCTGTTTGGTACGGGCACGTACGCAAAGTATATACCTTCAAGCAAATTCCATATGATATTTCAAATTACTATACCATCTATAGAAATGATACCTCTTTGCAAATGACCCTGGTACCGTACCAATTCGTTTAAAGTACACACACATATCTATGCCTTCGGGGGCGTATATCTGAATGTGTACTTTAAAACGAATTGTACGGTTACTACTAAGCTCATATA
>JAPEVW010000109.1:483321-586888 GCA_027921565.1 Artemia sinica | reverse complement strand
TTGAGGAAATGAAAGGCGTGGGGGGGGAGGGATTTCACCTTCCAATCACTTGTGATTCTTATTAGAACTTTCAATTTCCAATTGAGCCGCTTCCGAAGTTTCAACGACAACCCTTTCTACACGATGTGCCTTGGTCAGAAGTAAAAAATAAAGTGTAACCTATTGAAAAAACAAGTTTTTTCTACTTGAAGTAAGAAACAACATTATTTCTTAAAACAATCAAAAATTATTCCATATATTAGGGGAGTTGCCTTTTCCTCAATACCACTCTCTTCACGCTAAAATCTCTTCAAGAACTTTTATTGTTTATTGTAATTTATTGTTATTTCTATTCATTTTTCATTTGTTTATCGATGCTGATTTGTGGTAGATTCGCGCTTGGTAGATTATTTGATTTTATTTTTGCTCATTTTTGGTTTAATGGAGTTCTTTACTTTTTTTTGAAAAACTTATTTTATGGGAAATTTTTTTTTAATTAATTTCTGTTCGTTTTATATTGACATAATTTTTTCAAGGAAAATGAAAATAATACTTTAAATCTTTTCGTTTGTTTTGTGACTTTTTTTTAATGCCTGCTATTTGTATGCAGGAGAAAATTTTTTAATGCCTACTATTTGTATGCATGAGAAAACCTGCATACAAATAGCAGGCATTAAAAAAAAGTCTTAAAACAAACGAAAAGATTTAAAGTATTATTTTCATTTTCCTTGAAAAAATTATGTCAATATAAAACGAACAGAAATTAATTAAAAAAAAAAAATCCCATAAAACAAGTTTTTCAAAAAAAAGTAAAGAACTCCATTAAACCAAAAATGAGCAAAAATAAAATAAAATAATCTACCAAGCGTGAAACTACCAAAAATCAGCATCGATAAACAAATGAAAAATGAATAGAAATAACAATAAATAACTGAGTCAAACTCAAAACGAGCAGAAATTAACATGAGTACGGCTCAAAACCCCTATGCCTTCCCAAGGCCAGAACATAATTTGCCCTTTACGGAAAAAAATACTCCTGATAAGCTAACCTAACTTAAACATGGAGAGACTCAAAATTTTGGGATAGTATATCAATAGATATGTCTGGAGATGGCATGACCCTCCAGAGCCACCAGAGGAAGGGCCACAAATTATGAAATTTTCCCATTGTTTACATATAGTATTTGTTATAGGGAAGTATACCGACATTTTCCAAGGGAGGTGGGAGATTTTCTGGGGATTGATTTTCTATTGGGAGAATTTCTCATTGGGATGCAAGTTTCTGGGGGTGAACTTATCAGGGGAAATTTTACATGGGGAGAATTTTTCAGAATTTGTATACAGAATGTGTGTTATTTGTCTTTTTTCTCGTTGTTGATCCCATTGTACATGTGGAGACACTTTGAGGGAAATCTCAGTGGGAAGTTTTCAGCGGAGTTGGAATTCTTTTGGGATCTCTTTTTTGGGTGGGGGGGGGATTTTCACGGGAGAAATTTCCATGGGGGGAATTATTACCAGGAGAAATTCTCCATGGGAGATTTCTGGGGGATAAAATTTCCAGGGTGGGAGGGGTATTTTCCAAACATGGATATTCCCCAATGACCTTAAGAAGGATCAGAAACTAAATGACTGCAAGTCTTTCTTCAAATAAAAGTATGGTAAGGAATAGTTTTCAGGCAGAATCGTAAGCCAAGAAATTTCTGGGAAGGATTCACAGCAGGGATGGAATAGTAAGGAGCGACATTAAAACTTAAAACGTACAGAAATTATTCCGTATATGACGGGGGCTACTCCCTCCTCAATCCCTCCCTCTCTACGCTAATATTTGACCCTTTGTCTATTTTTTTTTAAGAACGATTCTTGAAACACAAGGGTCGTGTAATTGAATCAAAACTTTTTTTAAAATTTCTTGAAAAAATTTTAGGGTGAAGAGAGGGGTAATGAGGAAAAGGCAGCTCCCTAATATATGGAATAATTTTTGATTGTTTTAAGTTTTAATGTTGTTTCTTACTTCAAGTAGAAAAAACTTGTTTTTTTATTTAATGAATGAAAAAGCGATAAGGTTACACTTTATTTTTTACTTCTGAACAAGGCACATCGTGTAGAAAGGGTTGTCGTTGAAACTTCGAAAGCGGCTCAATTGGAAATTGAAAGTTCTAATAAGAATCACAAGTGATTGGAAGGTGAAATCCCCCCCCACGCCTTTTATTTCCCCAAACATGTCCAATCAAAATTTTGAGACCCTTTTGTTCAGCATATATTAAAAGTTCCAGTAATTATATTTTTGTAGATGACCCCCCCCCCACCCCAAACAAAAAAAAACGTTGAGGGCAAGGGTTAAGAGTTATAGTCTATTAGTTCCCCATTATTAACATATAAGATTTCTATGGAAGGGTTAGTTTTACAAACTTTGGAGGGGACTCACTGTACAGAAAATCAGATGTTCTAGTGCTATTTTTAAGAGTCAGAAGTGGTCAGAGGCAAACCAGGCCCCCCTCCACCTACGTCTTCTTTTCTCTAGATGCATCCAACATAAATTTTGAGATAGTAATTTTGTTAAAAATGGTCAAAAAAACATATAACAATGCCCTC
The DNA here is from genome assembly GCA_027921565.1 of Artemia sinica. Classification (NCBI taxonomy): domain Eukaryota; kingdom Metazoa; phylum Arthropoda; class Branchiopoda; order Anostraca; family Artemiidae; genus Artemia; species Artemia sinica. The sequence continues at coordinate 584,317 of JAPEVW010000109.1, read as the reverse complement.
AGCGTTTACACAACCCCTAAGAGTCCTGGAACCAGGGTTATAAGTTATGCCCAGAGGCATATAAAGTTTTATGGAATGGGTAGTCGTATAAACTTCAGATGGGGCTCATTTGATTGAAGTTTAGTGCCCATTATAAGAGTCAAAAGTGATTTGAGGGCAACTCCCACCCCCCCGCGTCTATCAGTTCCGGAAACCAGCATCCAATCAGAATTTGTTGACATGCATTTTGTTCAGCATTGTTCAAAGGTCCAGTAATTATGCCTTTGGGGATGTCACCCCCCTGATTGAAGGGCAACCCAGCTTACCTATTGCTCCGCAACGTTGCTTGACTCCTGGATGTACCTTATGATATGCGCAAGAAATACTCTGATTGGCGAAAGGCTACCAAAAGAAGTGAAAATGCTGACCCTCATACCTGTCAAGTGGAACTCTCGTAGGAAGATGAGCCTTAATCTCCCACAATTAGTTTTTTACTGTTTAAATGTTTTTATGACTTTTGTGCTTTCCACTAGTTCATTCTGTATGGATGTACTAAATGAATCTTTTTCGTTTTCATTATATTCGATGTTAACTGATCACTTTGAAAAAGGTTTACAAGTCGTAAAAAAACTAGTTTCTGAGATTTCAAGATGGACATATTATAGGCAAAATATGGACATAATTTGTCTGAAAAGTACAGATTTTTGGACTCTCAAGGGACATATTCATCGATAAAAAAGTTGGCAACCCTGATCAGCAATGCTTTAGTAACGGTTGATGGTATTAAGCTTTAAATTGAAGGTTAATTAATTAAGTTGAAGCTTTCAAGGAAAATTTTATGCAGATTTCAAACTAAATCAAAACGAATTATGAGTATGGAGATTGTCATAAGGGTGACAAAGCAATATATCAACAGCAGCTTACATTATTAAATTAGAACTTTCAGGGTAAGTTGTGGCAGATTTTGAACTAGCCAGAAAGCACTATATGTATACTTTTAACACTTCTCTACGGTTACTGTAACTAATGTCGCTAAGGGGTATTAAGGTGAAACTTTTAGTGAACGTTAAGAGGTTTCAATTAAATGGAAAAACTATGTGCAAGCGTTTTTATGTGTTAAGATACAGTTTCTGCCATAAATTGGATTTTATTTCATATATTATGTTGTTTATCTTATCACAAAAAAAAAACAAATGAATGCATATCGTCAGTTTAATTTACATATACTGATATTTATTCCTTAAAGTATAAAAATTTTTGGATTATCTAAGTTAAAACAGCGAAAAACAATAAATTAATGCGGAGTTAACAATAAAAGTATCTGAATGGGGTGGAAATAAATCATAAGGATAGAAACTGGAACTTTAAAGCAGCGAGTAAGAGTGAAGCTTTGAATAGACTTGGGCGGAGGATAAATGTGCGCAGTTATGAAGGATACACGCAGATTGGTGTTGCAGTGAGCTGCCAATATTACTAGCGTAGCAATTATGTTCTGTACTAGCGTTGTACTAACAACAGTACTAAACCTATGTTCCCAGTAATTCTTTATTCAAATGAAACAGTGCAAACACAACTCGCTATATAGAGAAAGCTCCATTTGGTTTCACAGCAGCTGTAAGCCCATTCAACTGGATTTTTTTAAATTCCATTTTAATAGGTGTACCCGATCAACATTTCAGGGAATGTAGAAACATTATTACGAGAGAATTTGAAATTTAATGAAAGTCAGTTCTTAGCTACAAGTTTGTCAAATAATCCTTGGAGGTGTCCTTCCGACTGATCATTTGTTTGCCTGTTTATTTTACTTTTTTATACGCTTGTTTCATTTTTTCTTGTCATGATGTGCACACAAAGCAAAGGGGGAATCTAATGATGTTTATATTTGAATCTGAAAAGGGGTACATTTTCTGAGATTTATATTTAGATTGAGAAATATTTAAAAAAAATTGATTCTCTTTTAATTTTTAAATTAAGAAAGGTTTATATTATAGATTTAGAAAGTAGGGATAAGTTTACGTATTTAAGATGTAAGTATTCGTCAAATGGTTAGTTTGGAAAGCAACTGAAGCTAAGTCTTGCTAAAGGAAAGTCCTGCGCCTATGCTGTGACTGCTAGCCAACTGGTGAACATACAGAACCTGAAGATGCATAAGCAGATATTTCAGGTAAAGATTGCATCGGCTACGCAATATGGATCTGAAGTTTGGGGATACATAGCTGGTTAAAGGATGGAGGAGATTCAGCTTCAGTGTTTTAAGAGAGTTTTAGGTCTACATTTTTCAACGAATAGTTTAGTATTGAGAGGAGATCTAGGTTTATTTTCTTTGAAATGTGATAGACCTGTGGGGATGATAAGACTATGGGAGAAAATCCTGAGTATGCCAAGAGTAAGGACAACAAAAGCAGCATATTTAGAAGCTCTGAGGATCCCATAGAGTGATACGTGGCCACCTCAAATAAAGAAGATATTGGATGATTGTGAATTTTCAGAGGTATGGAATGGTGGACTAGGGATTGGGTTAAAGAAAGGAGAAGTTGCAAGTAGGGTCAGGGAGAGATTAAGGGACCATTAGATTCAGGTGTGGCAAGCGCGAGTGAATGAGACCCGATCACTGGAGTTGTTTACAAAGGCTAAGGAGCAGTGGGGAGAGGAATTGTATTTTAAGGCGGGGCTTCAAAAAACGCAGCTAAAGTTTATTATTTGTGTTAGGTCAGAGGGGTTACCACTAGGTGAAAAAAGGAAGTATCTGAGAGGTGCTAGGCAAGCTTCTGATCCTTACCTCTGTCCCATGTGTGGGAAAGAGGAAGATTTGGTTCATTTTATGGGGAAGTGTAGTGAATTAATAGATTTAACAAAAGAATTGTTTTTGGTTGAGGTTTGGGAGAGATGAGATAATAAATTTATTAGCAAAGAAAGATATGGGAAGTATAAAGAGACTCGGTAGGCTCCTGACGATGGTACAAAACATAGAGAAAAGTTTTTTGAAGATTAGGGATAACGGTGATAGTCGACTAGCCTAGATTATAGTTTTGTGCCAATTTAAGTTTGTATGAAAGTGTCGTTGTTTTTGTGACCACGGCCCTTTGGGCTTTTGTGTTAATAAATTCTATTCTATTCTATACCAAAATAATTAAATAATAAATGTTCAAAATCACTAACATTCTCGTGTAAAAAGCTGTCATTAGCTTCCATTGGGTCAAAATTTAAAAAGTTTATTGTCAATGTAAAACTTACATTCAAAAAGTTTACATTGTAAGCTAAGGGAAATTTCAATAAAATAAGTAAAAACCCTCAAAAATGGCTGCAGATAAAGTTGATAAGTTCTTTGCCATTTTCAAAATACCCACTAAAAAGTTAAGCACCGACTTTGAACAAAAAGAAAAATTAATCTTTTTGTGTGGGTAACTCAAATGTCTTTTATTTTATTTTCTTTGTTTCTTCTTTGATGCTACTGGGGAAATAGACCATAAAAGGTGAATTTTGCATAGGCTTATTTGACAGGAAGTTGTAATGTTTATTGCCTTTTGTTATGAAAAAATATAATAAGTCAAATAAAATCTTATTTTTGGAAAAATCTGCATCCTAACATAAAAGATAACGAATGACGTCATACAAGGTAGAACTATAAATTACATCTTATTTAAACTTTAATAATCATATTTAAAACCATGTGACGTCATTTCAAATGACGTCATACACTACTTATAAAGGGTCTGCGAACAGTCAAAACTTCATTTGTAAGAAAGCACTTATAATATCCAAATCAAATGAAAGTAATAGAGATGAATCGGGAGAAGCTTGAGAGTTTGAGCAAGATAAATGGAGGAAAAGATAGAAAACACCATCAGAAACCAAGAGATCGTTCAACCCCCAGCATAAGTGTTGAAGTAAATGATTTTTGGCTAAAAGACAAAGCAATTGAGATGAGCCAGGATAATTTTGAAATTTTAAAGAACAAAAATGAGGGTAAATTTAGAAGGAACCATCAGAAACCGACACTTCATATACACTTAAGAAAGTATATAAATAGAGAAATAGAGACAAAGAAAGACAAAGAAATAGAGATGAATCGGAAGAAGCTTGACACTTTAAAGCAGGGACAACTTGACATATTAAATTCAGATTTATCTTGTAGTATTTGCAGAAAAGTATTCAGGAGGCCAATTAGACTGCCATGCATGCATACATTTTGCAATACTTGTATCCTTCAATGGGAACAGAACCAAAAGGGTTGCCCGTGTTGCAAGGTCAAATATAAAACAGTGTCCCGTAAAGATACTCTTCTAGAAAGCTTTATCGGAAAACTAATTGAATCTGCTTATACTGATGATGAAAAAAATAAAAAAGACATTCCTTTACTGCTAGATTATACAAACCAAACTTCAATTCCAAATGAATTTCGTTCAACCGCCAGCACAAGTGTTGAAGCAAGTGATTCTTGGACAAAAGACAAAGAAATAGAGATGCTTCAGAAGAATATTGACATTTTCAAAAAGGGACAACTTGATATATTAAATTCAGATCTGTCTTGCAGCATTTGTCATGATGTATTCATTAAGCCGGTTAAACTGCCATGTATGCATACATTCTGCAAAACTTGCATCCTTCAATGGGAAGAGAGCCAAAAGAATTGCCCGTTTTGCAGGGCCAAGTATGAAACATTTTTTCCTGATGATGCTCTTCTAGCAAGCTGTATTGATAAACTTATTGCATCCACTTATACTGATAATGATAAAAAACAAAGATATGACACCGTCATTTCACGTACTGACATGAAAAAGCACCTTGGAACAACAGACTCACCACCCATAATTCTATCGTTTCCTGGAATTCAGGATACCTACCAACGGTTTCATTCGCTTTTAAACAGACAGTTTTTACTTATCAACACTATACTATCAATAGAACGAATGCTGAATATAATTGAGAGTCGGACCGAATTGGCCATGGGGCAAAGAACCGTTATTCAGGAGGCAATAGACATAACATTGCAGAGAGTATGGGACTTGGAGAGCGCTTGGACGAGAAATGTTTTGGTCGAAAAAATTCTGGAACTAATACAAACACGGACTGAATTGGCTGTTGGACAAGGAATAATTATTAAGGATGCAATATTGACAATTTTGGAGACCGTTTATTGAGGCTTTAAAGAAGGTAAAGAGAGGTAAAGTTAGAATAGTTTTAAATATATTATTGGCAGCAAAAATTAAGTAAGGAAGACTCAAATTACGGTTGATCATCAACAGAAGACTTTGCCAAAGAAAGAAATCCCTTTATGAATACAGCAATTTTTTAAAAATGATGCATACAGAACATTAAATTAAATATCGTTTCATCCTACCACCGGCTTAAGTGTTGAAGCAAGTCATTTTTGGCGAAAAGACAAAGAAAAAGAGACGAATATGAAGAAGATTGATACTTTAAAGAAGAGACAACTTGATCATGACCTAAACTATACTATACTACACTATAGTATATATGACCTACACCTATACTGATCATGAATAAAAACAAAATGATATCCTTTTACCACTAGATGATACAGACCAAACTTCAAGCCAAAATCGATTTCATCAAACCACCAGCATAAGTGTTGAAGCAAATGATTTTTGGACAAAAGACAAAGAAATAGAGATCTTTCAGAAGAAGGTTGTGATTTTAAAGAAGGGAGAACTTGACATGTTAAATTCAGATCTGTCTTGTAGCATTTGCAAGGACTAATTCAGTTAAACATTCCCCAAAAATTGTATACTTCAATGAGAACATAGCCAAAAGGATTGACAGTTTCGCAGGACCAAGTATAGAACAAATTTCATCTGAAGATACTTTTCTAGCAAGTGTAGCGATGAAGATTTTTTTGCTATAAAGAAATTATTAGCTATAAAAGAAAAGGACTGGGCTTAATTGTGGTCATAATTATTGACCGAGTCGAAGGTAATATTATGCTCAAAAGCTGTGAACTTACACCTTATAAATCCTCCGATAGCGCCGCTTATAGCGCTAAAGATTGTGCCTTCGAGCCCTGCGCCACAGCAATGGGGAGTGAAGTAAATTTATAACCGCGCCACCCTCAATTATTGAGGGAAAATAAAATATGTAGCCATATAAATGTGACTTCCTTTCTTCGAGCTATCTGGAGATCAGATTCCCTGGGAACATATTACCCTTCCCATCAATTAATGACGTCCCGTCATTAGTACTTGCTTGCCTTTGGGCTTTTAAAATATTCGCAATTTATTAACTATTTCTTCTACATAATTATTTTATATTTATGTTATGGCTTAATCAGGAGTGCTAAAAATTTTCTCTATTACTTTTCTTATTTTATTCTACGTCCCTATCTAAAATTCACCTACCGGACTAAGACTATTCATGGTTCTAGGCTAGCTACTATACTAAAGATTTTTTCTTCTACATCTAACACTGATTACTTTTACATTTCCAACAAGGTTGGGCTATTCTACCTTCACATTTTTTTGAATTCACTTTTTACAAGGTTTTTTTTTTATTTTGCTGTTTATATGGCACACTACTTTCTACCTATGCTACATTAAATGAATAGCTCGACAACGCTACAAATAACTCTATCTGGACATCTAACATTACATACAAGAAGGATTTAAAACACACAATATAGGGTTTACTATATTCACTGGTAAAATTAAAACACTTTCACTGGAGATGTTTGCTACGCAACGTTATTGATAGGATATTGGGATTTTTGAGTTATCGAAGTTATTAAGAAGTAACATATGTAAATTCACATCTATTTCATCACCTTCGAGTCTTTTTAGCGTACTCAATCCTTCTGTTGTAAATTATTTTCCTTCACTCTTTTCGTCTTGGCAAAATTTTTGAAGCACTTACGTTATGGTTTCTTCATGGGACAGTTCAAGCACGATTGTGTTCCCACGACAAGCTTTCTCTAATTGTCAACTGGGAAATGATGCTTCCAACTACAGGTGTGGGAATATGCTATCACAGTTCATTCTCACCTGCTTTTTGACAGTTCATAGGGTGCCTTGTCATTAAGGAGTCGAACACTGGGAGTGCATTTATTTTATTCTCAGCACATCATTTTTGGGATATTTTGAGGCACATAGAGAGTGTATTCTCGCATAAAATTGTTCATTTGTGTCTCTTATAAAATTGTTAGCTCATGGCTTGCGTCTATTAACCTTTGCGGTAATTCCTAGGTTAATCACGGGGGAATTGAAGTTTGGGTTTGGAACAGGTCGACATCAAACTATAGTGACTCCTTCAAAATATTGTCTTTAACTTGTGAGAGGGGTATATTGTCACTGAGGGGTTGGTCAATGGGGTTAATTTTGGTTTCCAGGTCCATTGTTCAGAAATTATCTCGTAACATTTATGGGATAACAGAGATATGATCTTTTCACACAGAGGGGATAGGATGGATTTCGAGTGATGGTTGAAAGGGATTTGACGCGTAAGTCTGTGACACATAAATAGTTTTTGGGGTCATCAAATATGATGACTATACGGTCATATGGTATATGGGTCCATAATGATGATCAAAGGCGACATTTGTGTACTTATATCTTGTACTGGTCGATGGGGCTCTCCGAATTTGTGTGATTATATAGTTCGATAAAGCACTGGATACTGAGATTCAAATATAATGTTACCTGATACGTAATATGGTTTGTGGTCGAAGAAACAATGATCAAAGGTAACTGTTGTTTTCGTAGACGAAGCTGGAATGAAAATTGCCTGGAATGTATGGTGAGTACTCTTCGTTGGTTGAGGTAAGATGAAAATAGATGCTACTAGGTTGTATCTGCACTGGGCAACTCATTGTAATGATCGATATCCAATATGTCAATCCACTTCCTGTAATAAAAATAGCGAGGCAGAATCACACGTTCTTTAAAGTAAATACTCATAGTACAAATAAGTCACGTATTGATCGGGTACATGAATTTTACCCTATGAGACAGAGTTAAGTAAATACACTAATATTAGTACACAAAACGAAATTTTTATCGTGTTGGTTATAATAAAACGACATAATTCCCATTGGTAAATTTAATACATAGACGTCTCTTCTAAGTTGTTATAGCCTAACGACGTTATAAACTATTAATTCTTGAACTTTAAGTGTGGTCTCTTATTATACTTTCTAATATACACTACTACATACACTTTATTTTAACTTCTTTCAACACTTAGTTAATTTTACATTAGATTTAAAATAATCATTTAAACAGAGTTTATGCTACATGGTTAATTTTGAGGTCTAATTTTACAACATATTTCATGCCTGCATTGTTCACGCACGTCCGTTCTGTTTAAGAAACGCATATTGAAACGCGTCATAACCACACGGTTTTACGTAAACGATACTACAATGAGGGAACAAGACATAACAAGGACGAGTGGAGACCTCTATACCCACTCGTTTTCTAATGCCTTCCCTTTTTCTTGGCTTAGACGTTCTCAGAGGGTTCCGGGTTTAACCTTTGCATTTCAGCTGTTTCCCCGTGTTCTTCTCTTGGTTTTCGCTTTCTTAGTCTCAGAATTTTTCCGTAATTACAAGTCAATAGGGTTCTTACGGTCAAGGAAGTCGCGAATACGAAACCTACGGCCAATAGTATGTTCCACCAGAAATTGGTCGATTCTTTGAGTTCATTCGTGTTTCTTTCTAGTCTTGTTACTTGTTGAAACAAGGTCTCGAAGGGTTTGGGGTCCAATTTCATAAAGATCTTCCATGCGTCATGGCTAGCTAGCAATGAATTTTCCTGCTTGGATATTACTCCATGTTTTACAATATCTTGGGCCACTGCGTGAAAAACGAGGATTATGAAGATATTCTTAAGCATCATCTTATTTTTTGTTTCTTGAATTAATTTATCATTAATTTTACCCATTTTTTGCAAAATTCATTTGTTTACTGCTTTGTTATTATTTATATATTTTTTTTTCAAAGGCACTTTAATTTTTACTTAGGTTATTTCTTATTATGTAATCATTTTGTGGAATTGGCCAAAGAAAACTGATTTGTAGGCGTAAAACAGAATAATTATTTTAGGATTAGATAGGTTAGGAAAGTAAAGTTAGGACTTCCGAGCTTTATTCTGGTCGTGATATAACTCTATGACTGGTTGAGATATAACTTTAAAGCGTAGCTAATAATCGCTATACAATTTAATTTTACATTATATTTCTCGGGTAAGAAACACATGAATAAGCAAGCGTGCAGCACGTAATTACACTGGTATCCTATTTTATGTGTAGGCCTAAAATAATTATAATCTGCACTAAGACAAAATATTTCATATAATTAGACGCTTCTGTACTGATAATTTCTTGTTTTGGATAATATCCATCTTGGTTAGGACATGGGTCGATTTTTCATAGAAAATACGAGGGCAAGCACGCCCACAACAAATTAAAAGCTGCATGGGCTTTGAGTTCCTCCCCAGGCTTCCCACAGAACGTGGTCCAACACCACTTGTCGTTCTCAGTCGACCACGAGCTTCCTACTTTGGGCCTTTCTCTCTGATCACCAATGTTTTGACATCACTCGTATTATTTTTTTTCATTAATATTGACTTGGTTAACTTTACTTGCACACTGTTAAATTTATTATAGTGTTAAATTTATTATATTTGAAATTTGTCTTTACATTAATTAGGGATATTTCCATCTGTCAGGTTTTTTAACCGTTCTGCCTGACTGTGTCGTTATTTTCTCCTCTGTTTCTTGCGGTCTTTTCTTTTTCGGTTTTTCTAGCGAAATAAGGTCGAACTTTTTGTATTGTTTTTTTCAAAAATTCTTGCCCTTTTAATTTCGTTTGTTTTGCGTGTGCGGCTGCTGAAGTCGGTCTTGATTTCCCTATTTCTTTAACTACTATATGGTCTGATTGGCCGTCAGACTCTTTGGAACTAGTTTCCGATGAATCCGGATTAGAACTTTTAGAGGTGGCACTTTTTGAGGTATCACCTGCCCTTCCTTCGTAAATTTCTACTCCCCTGGAAGTAGAAGGTTTATTCCCTAAGTCCTCATCTTGAGTTTTCAACTCGGGAGATTTGAAAGATTCTTGAGAGCTTTTGGAGGAATCAAGAGTTTTTGCGGGGTTCCTCCGCTGTTTGAATGCCATGTCCTCCTGCTATTAAATTTTGTGGTAATACAGGTATTATTAAAGTTTGATTTCTTTTTGTCTCCGCAGTCACGATTCTACACAGTATTTCTTCATCAAGATCATAGTAAAAATTATCTATCTCTTTTCTAAGAGTTTTTGAATTTATCCGGTAACGCATCGTCATTCACAAAATAATTAATAAGTGCCGAACACATATCGTCCTTTTTTTGCTTTCTTTTTATATTTTCTAACGACAAGGGACAATAGTTAACCTTATTTTCCTTTACCGTGTGCTTGACTTTGTTTTTCTTACTTCCATGTTTGCTCTTAGCATTGATAGCGTTAGCTTCATTTTCCTCAGTTTCCGACGGAATATTTTCTGGGCATCTACTCAAAAAGTCACAAGCTGCGTTTTGTTTACCTTTTAAATGTTCAAATTCGTAATCTAGGTCTTGGATTTTTATAATCCATCTAGCTAGAATGCCCGTGGGGTTTTTTAATGTGCGCAGGTACTGCAAGCTTTTATGGTCTGATCGTAGTATAAATTTTCTACCAATTAAATAGTGTCTAAATTTGTCCAAGTGGTGGATTATAGATAATAATTCTAAGTTTGTGGCGGAATAACTACTTTCGCCTTTTGATAAGGTTCTACTCAAATAGCATATAACTTTTCTATTTTTTTTTATTAGAAGGTCCCTGTAAAGGATCAGGGTTTCCCATGGGAATTATTTGCGAAAGAATAGCCCCAATGCCTTTTGAACTAGCATCGGTTGTGACCATAAATTCTCCGTTTTCGAAATCAGGAAGTGATAATATTGGTTCAGAAGTGAGCGCCTTTTTGAGACGGTCTAGGGAAGTTTGAGTTTCCTGGGACCAGGTAACATTTTGGGAGTTCCCTTTAGTTAATTCCGTGAGGGGTTTTGCAATTTGGGCGTAATGCGCACGAATTTTCTAAAGTAGCCAGTAAGACCTAAAATTTCTCTTAATTCTTTCATAGTTCTGGGGGGTTTGAGGTTTTCAACACATTTTATTTTATCAGGGTCTGGGGATATCTCTCCTTGTGTTACTACTACCCCTAAAAATTTAATTTTAGGTTGAAATAAATTTACTTTTTCAGGCCGGCATTTTAAATTGCCTTGTCTGAACTTCTCGAACACCTTAGCTAACGTTGCTAAGTGTTGTTCAGCATTTTGCCCCACGCATATGACATTATCAACAAAATGAATGATATTCTTTAATCCTCTTAACAGGTGTAATAGGGGTCTACATAGCGCGCTTGAACTTGTTTTAAGTTCAAATGGTACCCTTAAGTATTCATATGAACCACATTCAGATGATGAAAATGCAGTTTTATGGACATCTTTTTCGGCTATTTTCACTTGGTGGTAGCCTTAGGTAAGGTCCAAGGAAGTAAAAATTTTGTTTTTGCTTGAAATTGAGTCAAGAATTTCATCTATTCTTGGTAAAGGAAATTTATCGCTAACTACTTGTTTGTTGAGGGTTCTATAGTCTACTACAAGTCTAAGGTCACCATTCTTCTTTGGTACTAAGATCACTGGTGCACTATACAAACTTATACTTGGGCGTATAATTTCATTTTTTTCTAATTCATGAATTTTATTTTTTAACCATTCTTTGTGCTTATATGGCACACGATATGGCTGTTTTGCTACGGGATTACCAGTCGTTAAAATTGAATGTTCATAAAAATGGTATCAGCCCGATGTCATCTTCAGATGCAGAAAACACATCTTTAAAATTCCATAATAATTCACATAATTTTTTCTTAAGTTCCATGTCCGTAATATGATCCATATTAATTTTTTAAAAATTGCGATTTAGCTAGAGGGTACCTTTTATTTGAGGTTTTAATGCCGTTAACTAGGTTTCTTTTAGAATTTTCCCATGTATTTAAATCATTCTCTGATACAACTTGAATTTGAACTAAACACGTCCCCTTTTTTTATTGTGATTGTATGATTTTCGTGGTTGTTAGTTACCCAAATAAAACCTTCTCCTTTGTCATAACATATAATCTGTTCCTCGCATAGCAGATTTTCGGGAATTTCAGATGGGGTCGCAAACCATATTTCAGATTTGCTAACCACTGGCTCAATCATCTGTGATATTTGAATTCTTTGCATCGTTTTTGGAGGGACTTTTGTTCTCCTAATCGCGAATCCATAATATTGCTCTTTATTTTCATTATTTATTAGATTCATACTGGCGCTATGCTGCGCCATTGCGGCATCTTGTGGCGTCAGGTTGGGTTTTACTATGCTTTTCCATAATTCCACTATTTTCTTGATTTCGTTTGACCTGTACTGTCGCATATCTCCTATTTTTATTTTTGCGGATTCAATACTTTCATTATTTGAATTTACTTCATCTCTGCAATTTCTTTCAGAATAATTGAACAAATTTCTAATTATGCTATGTCCTTTTTGCGAGACATAAGGTTCAAAATATTGCGACATTTTACCGTCAGAAATAGTGTTTACTGTTACGTTGTCTTCGTATCCTCTGTTACGATTTCTTAAGGTAGAAATTTTCTTCCCCTACCTTAGCTGGGTAGACAAGCCTCTCGTTTGCTATGTCTAATAGTACTCTATTGGACCTTAAAAAATTTGCACCTATAATTGCTTCATACGGCAAGTTATCGTATATTATAAAATTTTGTCTGGAAGATCCTATTGCCCCTTTTTACGTTTAGGCAAATTGAACCCCTTGCATCCAGTTTATGCCCTGTCACACTAGCTAAATTGGATTATTAGGGTTTCTCTGTCGCCTAATATGCAGTGGCAACATATTAAATATGCATGAGCTTATAATATTAACTGTAGCTCCGCTGTCAACTAAAGCCTTAAAGTAAACGTTTTCTATACAAAAATCATTAAATATAGGTAACTTGTTATTATTATTACTACAAGACGGCACTACCATTGTTTTGGACCTATTAAATATTCCGGGCACCCTCTGGGTCCAATTCATATTTCTGAGGGGCCTGAAACGTTTCCCTGAGGATTTATTTCATGTGTCGATGCCTGTAATAGATATTCAGACGCATGAGTTTCCGCAGGCATATCTAATTGATTTACGTCTGTCTGCCTTCGCCATGTATTATTATGGTAACGTGGATGTCATGTGTCAGTGCCGCTTGCTGGTGCTGACTGCCAATGCCGTCGGCTTGCAAAATTTTCATTTCCATCGGCAAATTTTCGTGATTTTTATATAGCATTCTTGCATTATATTTGCTTCGGTGAGTATTTGGGTTTTCAAATCGGTAATTAATTTGTTTGTTGGGGGGAGGGTTATACAAGTTTGGTTGGTACGTGTTGTAAGGTACTGATTGGCACAATCCTCCCTGGCTATAGCCTAGTGCACGACCGGTGCTAAAATTTGTTCTTGCGAACAAATGGTTGCCGTAATTTTGCGTATTACCGACAGCAATTCTTGGTATGCGATTGGGGACATAACGGCAATCTCTCAGGATATGCCCAACACGATTACAAATATGGCACCTTATTATTGTAGGGTTATTTTCGTAATTGGATTGTTTGACAGGCTGAAAACATGCTGTTTTCTGCCTAGCGGATTCTTGCGTTTTGTTTCTTTGTGGTACTGGGGAGTTATCCTTTGAAAAGAAATCGGGAGACGCCTGGTCGCTCTTGAAGTTTATGTTCACATTTGAATCGACTAAGGCTATTTATTTTTGCTTTACTGTGATTTGCGACCATCGTGTCGACTTAGATCAATCGCTCTACCTCCTGAACTGCGAGATCCAACGTCTGAATATTTTTGGATATTACCACTCTATATAGTTTTGGGGGTAGCCCTTGCAAAAAGGTATTTAGTATGACTTTTTCATACAGTTGCCCTGAACCACTTCCGTATTTTGCCTCTACCGAAATGCGTATATTATCAAGATATTCTCTTATATTTTGTGAATAGTCAAAGCTCACCGTTCCGTGTTTTTAATTTATTTATTGAACTGGTTTCGATAAATCTATCTTTAAATGCTTTTAACAATTTGTCCACCGTATTTATTGGCAAGTTGGCGTTATTGCCTATGGTATGTTCAATCTGTTTTAGAAAGGTTAAGGCCTGGTCTTTTAATCGTAGTAGGAGCATGTCGACTAACGCTTCTAGCTCTGTTTTTGTTAGTTTTTTTACAAACTGGGCCAGTTGGATATTGAATTCGTCAATATCTGATTGACCATTATACTCCGGAATAGACTTCGCTATTTCTATATTTTTCGCTATTTCTATGAACTTTTGCGCCATTAATTTTTTCTTTTAAATCTTCTGCCATTTTTTGTTTGTTTGAATAATTCGAAATAAATTTATTTTTTCACTTAACCTATTTTGGGGGAGGCTATTATCTCCTATGAGATATTTTAAAGGGTTTCCTGTGGTAGCTTAGCGGTTATAGGCCTATTCACTTTACTTATATGTCGGTATCTCTCTAATAATTAAATTTAGTTACAAAGTTTTATAGCCTAATTAGTTCGCAAGTTTTCCTCCAATTTCCGACCGTGCCATTTGTAGCGATGAATATTTATTTGTGGCTATAAAGAAATTATTAGCTATAAAAGAAAGGGACTGGGCTTAATTGTGGTCATAATTATTGACCGCGTCGAAGGTAATATTATGCTCAAAAGCCGTGAACTTACACCTTATAAGTCCTCCGATAGCGCCGCTTATGGCGCTAAAGATTGTGCCATCGAGCCCTGCGCCACAACAATGGGGAGTGAAGTTAATTATAACCGCGCCAACCTCAATTATGGAGGGAAAATAAAATGTGTAGCCATATAAATATGACTTCCTTTCTTCGAGCTATATGGAGAGATCAGATTCCCTGGGAACGTCCTTGGAGATTTGTGAACTAATTACCTGTTATTAGACTAGAGGCAGACATATGAAATGAAATAAACACAGGTAAAAAGCAATGGATTTATTGAGACTTACATATTTAGGTGAACAGCAGTGAGTCACTTCAAATGACACAATGGTGACTGAGATACAACATGAAAAAATTGCCAAGCTTGAGTGGCGAAATAATTCTATCTGAATGCTCCTGATTCTCAAATACGAATCTCTCTCAAAAAGCACTTTTAACCCCACTATCAAACGTACTTCTTTTGTCCTGCGCTGTAAGGACTGGCCCACCATTGGCTCAAGTGGCCCAAGAATGCGAACCCTTCGTCCAATAGATTGTTTTAAATATTTCTGATGATTCAAACGTTCACATGGTTCTTATCATTTAAACTTCCTAGAAATATTGTGCGAAGCACCGTTTTTATTGCCCATTCTCTTAGCAAAATCCAAAGCTTGGATAGCGCCGTTCTTTGTCTGAGGCTAACTATAGTTTTTTTCTCTTTGCTGATTAAGGTCTTTTCATTTTTGAAACTAGATTTAATTTAATTATAGGAAGTCAGAATTATCTTTAGAAAGAAGGAACTTTATTTTGGTATTTTAAATACATCGCATTTTACTCCGGTACACAAGCTATATTGCAAAACTCTGACTTAAACTGACGATAAAAAAATAGACATACTTGCCAAGTTATGTACCGAAATATAAATGCAGCTTCTTTTACAATCATGTGAATTTGCACAGACACATGGCTTGAATGGAATAAAATCTGGAAGGCAGGATCGAAAGCAAAGAAACTTATTTCATATCTCTCTCTTACTCTCTCTACTGGCAAGTTTCATTCTTTCTTCCTATCTTTAAAAAGGGTGACAAGTCAGAATGTAAGAACTACCGTGGAATCACTCTGACTGACACTGCGGCAAAGTTTTTGGCCATTCTTCTCCTCAAAATTAGAGATGAAATTAGCCTGAAATTAGAGATGGGGAAATAAAAAACTGGCTTCCTAACCGTGGGCTACTGGAAAGTTTTTATACTTAGGTTGTTGCTTAGGCAGGGCCACAGATATGGTTTACCCTTGATCCTCATCTTCATCGATTTCAGTGCAGCTTTCAATTCAGTTGTGCGATAAGTTCTCTGGCGCATCCTAGAAGAGGATGGAATGCCCTCACATTTTGTAGTGCTTTTGAAAGTATATTATGAGGGTATGCAGATGAAGGTATGGGCTTCTAATAGAAATTCTTAAAATTTTGGTGTAGACTCACGAGTAAAACAAGGCACTCCTTAATCCTTTTCAATTATGCAATTCACTAGATTATTGAAAGAGTTGTCACCACAAACAAAGGTCTTCAGGTCACTGACTTAGACTATCCTGATGATATTCCCTTTCTGAGGATGACCCACTGAAATCCCAAATGATGATGAACATATTTGTATACTCTTCTGCAATTGGATGGATTAAAAATTCACCCAAAAATGACCAAAGTAATTTATTATAATTACCAGAGTCCCCCTTCTATATCCCTAGACGATAACAGCATTGAGCATCTAAGAAAACTTGTCTGTCTCGGATTCCTAATGGAGACAATTTTGAAGCGGAACACACGAATTAGCCACATAACTTTATCGGACACTTCTCTTTTTTCATTTTAAGAAATTCAAAACTTTTGTGACCTTTAGAAATGAATATCAGTATACATTAATCTGTCAATACACATTGATTGATCCTTTTTAGTACATTTGGTTATTAGGTTTATTTTTTGTTGATGCTATACATACTAAAACGCTAGAAATAAAATATATAGATATCAGCTTAAAATTGAAGTTTAATTACACTGTTTCCAAAAAGGTTCCGAGAAAATGTGGTATCATAGTACTTCCAATAAAAGTAATTCAAATCTCTAGGAATATCCTTAAAACACATTTGAATAAACTCAAATCCTTTGTTTCCAAAGAAAAGTTTTGACACCAGAAAAATACACGAGACATGCTGAAAACATACCAGAAATCTGAGTTAATTCTAAAGAGCATACATGCCAGTTTTTGTTATTTCCTGAAATGATAGATTTCCCCAAAATTTAGAAAAAATATCCATTTTTTCTAAGAGAGAGAGAGAGAGAGAGAGAGAGAGAGATGAGAGAGAGAGAGAGAGAGGAGAGAGAGAGAGAGAGAGAGAGAGAGAGAGAGAGAGAGAGAGAGAGAGAGAGAGAGAGAGAGAGAGAGAGAGAGAGAGAGAGAGAGAGAGAGATGAGAGAGAGAGAGAGAGAGAGAGAGAGAGAGAGATAGAGAGAGAGAGAGAGAGAGAGAGAGAGAGAGAGAGAGAGAGAGAGAGGAAGAGAGAGAGGAGAGAGAGAGAGAGAGAGAGAGAGAGAGAGAGAGAGAGAGAGAGAGAGAGAGAGAGACGAGAGAGAGAGAGAGAGAGAGAGAGAGAGAGAGAGAGAATATATATATATATAGAGAGAGAGAGAGAGAGAGAGAGAGAGAGAGAGAGAGAGAGAGAGAGAGAGAGAGAGAGAGAGAGAGAGAGAGAGAGAGAGATTAAGAGAGATTAAGAGAGATTGAGTGAGATTGAGAGAGGTTGATTATATTTAAGGGCTTGGCGTAATGAGATGAAACTTGGCTATCTGTTAATGGAGAATGTTAAATTGTTTTCTTTCGGTTATTATTGTGTTTAAACTTTAAATAAAACGAAAACTTTAATGTAGAGCCAAGATGTGTTTGTTTACTTTTAGTGGCAAAAGTTTTTCAAAGCTTTTATGTTCTCGCCTACATTCATTGCCCGTGTAGTTGAATTTGTCCTATACAAAAGTACTTTTTTGTTAATTTTTTATACTCAGTCATCTATTAATAGACTCATGTATCTGCTAGTAGTATCTATGTGCGAGAGAGAGAGAAAGATTAAGAGAGATTAAGAGAGATTGAGTGAGATTGAGAGAGGTTGATTATATTTAAGGGATTGGCGTAATGAGATGAAACTTGGCTATCTGTTTATGGAGAATATTAAATTGTTTTCTTTCGGTTATTATTGTGTTTAAACTTTAAATAAAACGAAAACTTTAATGTAGAGCCAAGATGTGTTTGTTTACTTTTAGTGGCGAAAGTTTTTCAAAGCTTTTATGTTCTCGCCTACATTCATTGCCCGTGTAGTTGAATTTGTCCTATACAAAAGTACTTTTTTGTTAATTTTTTATACTCAGTCATCTATTAATAGACTCATGTATCTGCTAGTAGTATCTATGTGCGAGAGAGAGAGAGATTAAGAGAGATTAAGAGAGATTGAGTGAGATTGAGAGAGGTTGATTATATTTAAGGGCTTGGCGTAATGAGATGAAACTTGGCTATCTGTTAATGGAGAATGTTAAATTGTTTTCTTTCGGTTATTATTGTGTTTAAACTTTAAATAAAATGAAAACTTTAATGTAGAGCCAAGATGTGTTTGTTTACTTTTAGTGGCGAAAGTTTTTCAAAGCTTTTATGTTCTCGCCTACATTCATTGCCCGTGTAGTTGAATTTGTCCTATACAAAAGTACTTTTTGTTAATTTTTTATACTCAGTCATCTATTAATAGACTCATGTATCTGCTAGTAGTATCTATGTGCGAGAGAGAGAGAGAGATTAAGAGAGATTAAGAGAGATTGAGTGAGATTGAGAGAGGTTGATTATATTTAAGGGCTTGGCGTAATGAGATGAAACTTGGCTATCTGTTAATGGAGAATGTTAAATTGTTTTCTTTCGGTTATTATTGTGTTTAAACTTTAAATAAAACACGAAAACTTTAATGTAGAGCCAAGATGTGTTTGTTTACTTTTAGTGGTGAAAGTTTTTCAAAGCTTTTATGTTCTCGCCTACATTCATTGCCCGTGTAGTTGAATTTGTCCTATACAAAAGTACTTTTTTGTTAATTATTTATACTCAGTCATCTATTAATAGACTCATGTATCTGCTAGTAGTATCTATGTGCGAGAGAGAGAGAGAGATTAAGAGAGATTAAGAGAGATTGAGTGAGATTGAGAGAGGTTGATTATATTTAAGGGCTTGGCGTAATGAGATGAAACTTGGCTATCTGTTAATGGAGAATGTTAAATTGTTTTCTTTCGGTTATTATTGTGTTTAAACTTTAAATAAAACGAAAACTTTAATGTAGAGCCAAGATGTGTTTGTTTACTTTTAGTGGCAAAAGTTTTTCAAAGCTTTTATGTTCTCGCCTACATTCATTGCCCGTGTAGTTGAATTTGTCCTATACAAAAGTACTTTTTTGTTAATTTTTTATACTCAGTCATCTATTAATAGACTCATGTATCTGCTAGTAGTATCTATGTGCGAGAGAGAGAGAGATTAAGAGAGATTAAGAGAGATTGAGTGAGATTGAGAGAGGTTGATTATATTTAAGGGCTTGGCGTAATGAGATGAAACTTGGCTATCTGTTAATGGAGAATGTTAAATTGTTTTCTTTCGGTTATTATTGTGTTTAAACTTTAAATAAAACAAAAACTTTAATGTAGAGCCAAGATGTGTTTGTTTATTTTTCGTGGCAAAAGTTTTTCAAAAGCTTTTATGTTCTCGCCTACTTTCATTACCCGTGTAGTTTAATTTGTCCTATACGAAAGTACTTTTTTGTTAATTTTTCACACTCAGTCATCTATTAATAGACTCATGTATCTGCTAGTAGTATCTATGTGCAAAAATTCCATTTCTTACATCTCTGACTTTTTTTTTAATAAACATTTTAAACATTTGAATTGCTAGCCTATTCTAAAAATAATGGAAATATAACAAAGTAATGCATAAAATATTTTTATTGAAATAACGACATGTAGAATATTAACATAAAAATGTTACATACATTATTATGCATTATTAATATCATTGAGTAACTTTGGACATTTTGAATCTGTTCCATAAAATAATTCATCATGTTCTCTCCTAGTACTAGAGTTATTCTCTTCTCTTAGTTCATAACCAGTAGAATAATTACTATCCAATTTCGAGAATATATTTAAGGGCTTGGCGTAATGAGATGAAACTTGGCTATCTGTTTATGGAGAATATTAAATCGGTTTCTTTCGGTTATTATTGTGTTTAAACTTTAAATAAAACGAAAACTTTAATGTAGAGCCAAGATGTGTTTGTTTACTTTTAGTGGCAAAAGTTTTTCAAAAGCTTTTATGTTCTCGCCTACTTTCATTACCCGTGTAGTTTAATTTGTCCTATACGAAAGTACTTTTTTATTAATTTTTAATAATCAGTGATCTATCAATAGATTCCATGTTATTTTTTTCTATGTTTTTCTTCTTCTCTTTCATTCATTTTCCTTTTATCTTGTCTCCCTTGTATTTTTTCATCACTTGATAAGGGAGTGTAAAAGTCAGGTTTTTTCAAAAGGGAGTAATCGGAAGAATTTTTATCTCTGAGGTCTAATGTATTTATTTGTTTAATCTAGATATAAGACATATTCTGGATATAAAATAGATGGCCCTGGTTTTCGCTTTTTTCTATTATGTGAATTTACAAATCTGTAAAAGTATGATGAATTTCAGATGGTTATCTTCATTCATGAAGAAAAAAATATTAATAATAAAAAACACATACTCTAGCTCGAAACAAACTTACAAACGTTTAACTGTATGTAGCAATTCTCCGTGACAATATTAATTTCGCAAAGTCTTAATGATTAGAAAATCAAAGCTTCCACAGGTTTTTTTTTCCTTTTCTGTGTCTTTATCTTATTTTCACCTTTTATCATGAAAAATCAGCTTATCATATTTTTTCCGTGAAAATTTCAAATATTTAAACAGAAAAAAAACAAAGTAGAATAATTAGCTGTTATTATCTTTGTTTTCGGAATCCCCTTAGTTGAAACTTTCGTTCTTTCAGATATTCTTATCTGCTTGCTACAGAATATCCTCCAACTAGTCAAAGACTCTTTTGAATGTAGGATTAAAAAAAAACAATCAGTTCCATATGTTCTTTGTGGAAACCCTGACAATTTTTCTCCCCTGTCCCCGCTGAACTAAGGAGTTCCCCTGAAAGCTCAAATGAATCCAAATCAAACCTGCCTTATCAAATACATATTAGAAATTATTATCTCCATTTACTTTACCTTTATCCTCATTTTCAGGAAAGTCTTTCAAATATATTTAGATTCAAAAAGCTGATTTTATCTCTATCTCAATCTCCAAGCAATTAACGTCTTTTTTCTTTTCTAGGTTGAAAATGAGAGAGCTGAGTAGTAAATTTCCATCATAATTCTCTGTAGGTCTGTATACTTTTGCCGTCTTTTTGTGTTATGGCGTTCATTTTTACATAGAAAGTCGTTGCAACAGACATGGCATCTTTTAATTGTAAAGTTAAAAAAAAATCAAGGGTTCTCAACCTCAAGTTCATTTAATTTTGAGCACAACTTTGTTTATACTCTTTTATCTCCCCTTTTCATATGTTAAAAGAAATCAAACCCTTAACGTTTTTGAATTTATTGTCTTTTCTGCTCATCCCCTGCTAAACGAATTTACTGCTCATCTAAGCTCTTTTGTTTTTTCTCTCGCCTCTCATCCTCAGTCAAGGAACCGCTTCCTGAGTCAAGAAACAAAAATAAGGAAGAATTAAAGACATTTTATTTTTGTCTTATTTCAATAAAAATTGAAAATCTTGTTTAAATAAAACTTTATTATTTTGCATTCTTACAGCTTATTATAAAGTTACAACTTGCTTTTCCTAAAGTCAGGAATTATTTAAGGAACCCTGATAAAAAATTGAGTAAATTGGAAAGTTGGTCTTGCTCAAAATCATAGTCCTGGAATGGTTTTTTCTATCATAGGCAGCGCGCTAGCGCTGCCTAAGTAAAGAACGATGTGGGCACAATGTGTTTTTTTTTTGGGGGGGGGGAGGGGGGTTCTCCATACCCGGACACTTCGTATCGAAGGAGTTGTCGTAGAAACTTCGAAAATGGCTCATTCGATTGGAAATTGGAGTGGCCAGTGCCCTATTCAATAGTCGAAAGTGATTGGATGGCAACTAGCCCCACCCCCGACGCCCATCATTCCCCAAACACATCCAATGAAAATTTTGAGATAGCAATTTTGTTCAGCGTATTTGATTTCCAGATAGAAAATATGTTTTTAAGGAGGACACTCCCCCACAACCCTCAGGGCAAGGGTTTTAAGTGATGCCCTGGGGGCATATAAGGTTTTCATAGAAGCAGTAGTCGTAAAAATATCAAAACAGGCTCATTCGAATGGAAATTCAAGGAGCTAGTGCCCTTTTTAATAGTCGAAAGTGATTGGAGGGCAACTAGCCCCCTCCCCGCACCCATCATTTCCCCAAACATATCCAATCAAAATTTTAAGATAGCCATTTTGTTCAGCGTAGTTGATTTCCAGATAGAAAATATGTTTTTGAGGAAGATACCCCCACAAACCTCAGGGCAAGGGTTTTAAGTTATGCCCTGGGGGCATATAAGATTTTTAAAGAAGGTGTTGTCTTAGAAACTTAAAAAAAATCTCATTCTATTGGAAATTCAAAGGGCTAGGGCCCTTTTTTAATAGTCGAAAGTGATTTGAGGGCAACTAATCCCCCCCCCCACACACACCCATCATTCCTCCAAACACATCCAATAGAAATTTTTGAGATAGCAATTTTATTCAGCGTAGTTGATTTCCAGATAAAAAAAACAAACATATTTTTGAGGAGGGCACTAACCCACAAACCTCAGGGCAGGAACTATAAGTTATGCCCTGGGGGTATATAAGGTTTTAATTGAAATCTTGGTCGTAGAAACTTGAAAAGGGCTCATTTGATTTGAAATTCAAAGGGCTAGTACCCTTTTAACAGTCGAAAGTGATTTGAGGGCAACTAACCCCCCTCTCACGCCCACGTTTTCCCCAAACACATCCAATCAAAATTTTGAGATAGCCATTTTATTCAAAGTAGTTGAAAGTTTTGGAAATTAGTTCTTTAAGAGTGAGAACCCCTCCCCCCACAGCCCTCAGGGCAAGGGTTGTAAATTATGCCCCGGAGGCATATAAAGTTTTTATTGAAAGTGTGGTCGTAGAGACTTGAAAAGGGCTCATTTAATTGAAAATTGAAAGGGCTAGTGCCTTTTTTAATAGTTGAAAGTGATTGTACAGCGACTAATGCCCCTCTCACGCCCACCATTTCCCAAACACATCTAATTAAAATTTTGAGATATCCATTTTGTTCAACGTAGTGGAAAGTTCTGAAAATTAGGTCTTTTAGGATAATAATCCCCTCAGAGCCCTCAGTGCAAGAGTTGTAAGCTTTGCCCTGGGGGCATATAAAGTTTATATAAAAAGTTGTTATAGAAATTTCAAAAAGGGTTCATTTGATTGGAAATTGAAATTTCCCTTTTTAATAGTCGAAAGTGAGTGAAGAGTAATTAACCCCCTTCTTACGCTCACCATTTCCCCAAAAACATTCAATCAAAGTTTAGAGATAGCCATTTTGTTCAATTCAGTTGAAAGTTCTGGAAATTATGTATTTAAGGATGACGAACCCCCCAGAGCCCCAAGGGCAAAGGTTGTAAGTTCTGTCCTGGGGGCATATAAGGTTTTTATAGATAGTTGTCTTAAAACTTCAAAAGGGGCTCATTCAATTCGAAATTGAGAGGGCCAGTGCCCTTTGTAATAGTTGAAAGTTATTGGAGGGTAACTAACCCCTCTCTCACGCCCACCACTCCTCCAAACACATCCAATCAAAATTTTCAGATGGCCATTTTGTTCAACGTAGTAGAAAGTTGAGGAAATTAGGATTTCGAGAATGACACCCCCCAGCACTCAGGGCAAGGTTTGTAAGTTATGCCCTGGGGGTATATAAGATTTTTATTTAAAGTTTGTCGTAGAAACTTCAAAAGGGCTCATTTGATTAGAAATTGAAAGGGCTAGGGCCATTTTTAATAGTTGAAAGTAATTGGAGAGCAACTACAACCCCTCTCACGCTCAACATTTCCCCAAACACATCCAATCAAAATTTTGAGATAGCCATTTTGTTTAACGCAGTTGAAAGTTCTGGAAATTTGGTCTTAGAGGATGGCAACCACCCTAACAGACCTTAAGGTAAGGGTTGTAATTTTTGCCCTGGGGGCATATAAAGTGTTTATAGAAAGTGTTGTGGTTTCCAAAAGGGCTTATTCGATTGGAAATCGAAAGGCCTAGAGCCCTTTTTAATAGTCAAAAGTGATTGGAAGAGCTTGACATTTTTATAGCAAAGATCGATGTTGGTAAAATGTATTATTTTTTGTTGCCGTTGTTGTTTAGACCAGGGCACTTCGGATCAAAGGAGTTGTCGTGGGAACTTTGAAAAGGGCTTATTCAATTGAAAATAGAAAGGGCTGATGCGCTTTTTAATAATCGAAAGTGATTGGAGGGCAACTAATGCCCCTTCCACTCTCAACCTCCCACGCCCACCCTCCCATTTGCCCATTATGTTTAAAAATTAAATGTTGCCCTAAGATTAAATCAAAATGCACTGTGATAATGCTATTTCCCAACAAGGCATCTCAGCAGTATCCCAAGAACGACTGAGCATATTATGTTCAAACTGTTGGGGCTACTTCTGCTCTTAAAATTTAACCAAATCAAAATAGCGTAAGTGTATCCAAGCTATCAAAGAAAGTAAACAGATTTTTTTGCGGTTGGTATCAAGTTTTCCATTTCAGATCAACTATAGGAGGTATTAAACTAAATTAAACAGTACCATTTTGTGTCCAGATTTTTAAAAGGTCGTATGTTGTTAAAACTTTCTGAAAATTTTTCTCCAGCATACAAATAGCAGGCCAAACTATAAAGTCTTAAAAAATGAATAGATTTAAAGTATTATTTTCTTTTTCCCTGAAAACACTATGTTAATATAAAACGATCAGAAATTAATTAAAAAACTTTTTCCACAAAATAAGTTTTTCAAAGAAAATTAAAGAACTCCATTAAAACAAATGAGTAAAATAAAATTAAATAATCTACCAAGTGTGAAACTACCACAAATCAGCATCGATAAATAAATGAAGCCCAAAATAAACGGAAATTACAATAATTAATCAAGACAAACTCAAAACGAGTAGAAATTAACATAAGTTGGGCGCAAAACCCCTATGCCTTCCCAAGCCCAGAACAAAATTTGCACTTAACTGAAAAATACAAATGAATGTGCATTGTCAGTTTAATATACATATAATGAAATTTAGTAATTAAAATTTCCCTTTTTAATAGTCGAAGTGAGTGAAGAGTAATTAACCCCCTTCTTACACTCACCGTTTCCCCAAAAACATTCAATCAAAGTTTAGAGATAGCCATTTTGTTCAATTCAGTTGAAAGTTCTGGAAATTATGTACTTAAGGATGACAAACCCCCCAGAGCCCCAAGGGCAAAGGTTGTAAGTTCTGTCCTGGGGGCATATAAGGTTTTAATAGATAGTTGTCTTAAAACTTCAAAAGGGGCTCATTCAATTCGAAATTGAGAGGGCCAGTGCCCTTTGTAATAGTCCAAAGTGATTAGAGGATAACTAACCCCCCTCTCAAGCCCACCATTCCTCCAAACACATCCAATCAAAATTTTCAGATGACCATTTTGTTCAACGTAGTAGAAAGTTGAGGAAGTTAGGATTTCGAGAATTACAGCCCCCAGCACTCACGGCAAGGGTTGTAAGTTATGCCCTGGGGGTATATAAGATTTTTATTGAAAGTTTTGTCGCAGAAACTTCAAAAGGGCTCATTTAATTAGAAATTGAAAGGGCTAGGGCCATTTTTAATAGTTGAAAGTAATTGGAGAGCAACTACAACCCCTCTCACGTTCAACATTTCCCCAAACACATCCAATCAAAATTTTGAGATAGCCATTTTGTTTAACGCAGTTGAAAGTTCTGGAAATTTGGTCTTAGAGGATGGCAACCACCCTAACAGACCTGAAGGTAAGGGTTGTAATTTTTGCCCTGGGGGCATATAAAGTGTTTATAGAAAGCGTTGTCGTTTCCAAAAGGGCTCATTCGATTGGAAATTGAAAGGCCTAGTGCCCTTTTTAATAGTCAAAAGTGATTGGAAGGGCTTGACATTTTTATAGCAAAGATCGATGTTGGTAAAATGTATTATTTTTTGTTGCTGTTGTTGTTTAGACCAGGGAACTTCGTATCAAAGGAGTTGTCGTGGGAACTTTGAAAAGGGCTTATTCAATTGAAAATAGAAAGGGCTGATGCCCTTTTTAATAATCGAAAGTGATTGGAGGGCAACTAATCCCCCTTCCACTCTCACCCTCCCACGTCCACCCTCCCATTTGCCCATTATGTTTAAAAACTAAATGCTGCCATAAGATTAAATCAAAATGCACTGTGATAATGCTATTTCCCAACAAGGCATCTCAGCAGTATCCCAAGAACGACTGAGCATATTATGTTCAAACTGTTGGGGATACTTCTGCTCTTAAAATTTAACCAAATCAAAATAGCGTAAGTGTATCCAAGCTATCAAAGAAAGTAAACAGATTTTTTTGCGGTTGGTATCAAGTTTTCCATTTCAGATCAACTATAGGAGGTATTAAACTAAATTAAACAGTACCATTTTGTGTCCAGATTTTTAAAAGGTTTTATGTTGTTAAAACTTTCTGAAAATTTTTCTCCAGCATACAAATAGCAGGCCAAACTATAAAGTCTTAAAAAATGAATAGATTTAAAGTATTATTTTCTTTTTCCCTGAAAAGACTATGTTAATATAAAACGATCAGAAATTAATTAAAAAAAACTTTTTCCACAAAATAAGTTTTTCAAAGAAAATTAAAGAACTCCATTAAAAAAATGATCAAAAATAAAATTAAATAATCTACCAAGTGTGAAACTACCACTAATCAGCATCGATAAATAAATGAAGCCCAAAACAAACAGAAATTACAATAATTAACCAAGTCAAACTCAAAACGAGCAGAAATTAACATAAGTTGGGCGCAAAACCCCTATGCCTTCCCAAGCCCAGAACAAAATTTGCACTTAACTGAAAAATACAAATGAATGTGCATTGTCAGTTTAATATATATAGACTGAAATTTAGTAATTAAAATTTTCCTTTTTAATAGTCGAAAGTGAGTGAAGAGTAATTAACCCCCTTCTTACGCTCACCGTTTCCCCAAAAACATTCAATCAAAGTTTAGAGATAGCCATTTTGTTCAATTCAGTTGAAAGTTCTGGAAATTATGTACTTAAGGATGACAAACCCCCAGAGCCCCAAGGGCAAAGGTTGTAAGTTCTGTCCTGGGGGCATATAAGGTTTTAATAGATAGTTGTCTTAAAACTTCAAAAGGGGCTCATTCAATTCGAAATTGAGAGGGCCAGTGCCCTTTGTAATAGTCCAAAGTGATTAGAGGATAACTAACCCCCCTCTCAAGCCCACCATTCCTCCAAACACATCCAATCAAAATTTTCAGATGACCATTTTGTTCAACGTAGTAGAAAGTTGAGGAAGTTAGGATTTCGAGAATTACAGCCCCCAGCACTCACGGCAAGGGTTGTAAGTTATGCCCTGGGGGTATATAAGATTTTTATTGAAAGTTTTGTCGCAGAAACTTCAAAAGGGCTCATTTAATTAGAAATTGAAAGGGCTAGGGCCATTTTTAATAGTTGAAAGTAATTGGAGAGCAACTACAACCCCTCTCACGTTCAACATTTCCCCAAACACATCCAATCAAAATTTTGAGATAGCCATTTTGTTTAACGCAGTTGAAAGTTCTGGAAATTTGGTCTTAGAGGATGGCAACCACCCTAACAGACCTGAAGGTAAGGGTTGTAATTTTTGCCCTGGGGGCATATAAAGTGTTTATAGAAAGCGTTGTCGTTTCCAAAAGGGCTCATTCGATTGGAAATTGAAAGGCCTAGTGCCCTTTTTAATAGTCAAAAGTGATTGGAAGGGCTTGACATTTTATAGCAAAGATCGATGTTGGTAAAATGTATTATTTTTGTTGCTGTTGTTGTTTAGACCAGGGAACTTCGTATCAAAGGAGTTGTCGTGGGAACTTTGAAAAGGGCTTATTCAATTGAAAATAGAAAGGGCTGATGCCCTTTTTAATAATCGAAAGTGATTGGAGGGCAACTAATCCCCCTTCCACTCTCACCCTCCCACGTCCACCCTCCCATTTGCCCATTATGTTTAAAAACTAAATGCTGCCATAAGATTAAATCAAAATGCACTGTGATAATGCTATTTCCCAACAAGGCATCTCAGCAGTATCCCAAGAACGACTGAGCATATTATGTTCAAACTGTTGGGGATACTTCTGCTCTTAAAATTTAACCAAATCAAAATAGCGTAAGTGTATCCAAGCTATCAAAGAAAGTAAACAGATTTTTTTGCGGTTGGTATCAAGTTTTCCATTTCAGATCAACTATAGGAGGTATTAAACTAAATTAAACAGTACCATTTTGTGTCCAGATTTTTAAAAGGTTTTATGTTGTTAAAACTTTCTGAAAATTTTTCTCCAGCATACAAATAGCAGGCCAAACTATAAAGTCTTAAAAAATGAATAGATTTAAAGTATTATTTTCTTTTTCCCTGAAAAGACTATGTTAATATAAAACGATCAGAAATTAATTAAAAAAAACTTTTTCCACAAAATAAGTTTTTCAAAGAAAATTAAAGAACTCCATTAAAAAAATGATCAAAAATAAAATTAAATAATCTACCAAGTGTGAAACTACCACTAATCAGCATCGATAAATAAATGAAGCCCAAAACAAACAGAAATTACAATAATTAACCAAGTCAAACTCAAAACGAGCAGAAATTAACATAAGTTGGGCGCAAAACCCCTATGCCTTCCCAAGCCCAGAACAAAATTTGCACTTAACTGAAAAATACAAATGAATGTGCATTGTCAGTTTAATATATATATACTGAAATTTAGTAATTAAAATTTTCCTTTTTAATAGTCGAAAGTGAGTGAAGAGTAATTAACCCCCTTCTTACGCTCACCGTTTTCCCCAAAAACATTCAATCAAAGTTTAGAGATAGCCATTTTGTTCAATTCAGTTGAAAGTTCTGGAAATTATGTACTTAAGGATGACAAACCCCCCAGAGCCCCAAGGGCAAAGGTTGTAAGTTCTGTCCTGGGGGCATATAAGGTTTTAATAGATAGTTGTCTTAAAACTTCAAAAGGGGCTCATTCAATTCGAAATTGAGAGGGCCAGTGCCCTTTGTAATAGTCGAAAGTGATTAGAGGATAACTAACCCCCCTCTCAAGCCACCATTCCTCCAAACACATCCAATCAAAATTTTCAGATGACCATTTTGTTCAACGTAGTAGAAAGTTGAGGAAGTTAGGATTTCGAGAATTACAGCCCCCAGCACTCAGGGCAAGGGTTGTAAGTTATGCCCTGGGGGTATATAAGATTATTATTGAAAGTTTTGTCGTAGAAACTTCAAAAGGGCTCATTTGATTAGAAATTGAAAGGGCTAGGGTCACTTTTAATAGTTGAAAGTAATTTGAGGGCAACTACAACCCCTCTCACGCTCAACATTTCCCCAAACACATCCAATCAAAATTTTGAGATAGCTATTTTGTTTAACGCAGTTGAAAGTTCTGGAAATTTGGTCTTAGAGGATGGCAACCACCCTAACATACCTTAAGGTAAGGGTTGTAATTTTGCCCTGGGGGCATATAAGTTGTTTATAGAAAGCGTTGTCGTTTCCAAAAGGGCTCATTCGATTGGAAATCGAAAGGCCTAGTGCCCTTTTTAATAGTCAAAAGTGATTGGAAGGCTTGACATTTTTATAGCAAAGATCGATGTGGGTAAAATGTACTATTTTTTGTTGTTGTTGTTGTTGTTTAGACCAGGACACTTCGTATCAAAGGAGTTGTCGTGGGAACTTTGAAAAGGGCTTTTTCAATTGAAAAATAGATAGGGCTGATGCCCTTTTTAATAACAGAAAGTGATTGGAGGGCAACTAATCCCCCTTCCACTCTCACCCTCCCACGCCCACCCTCCCATTTGCCCATTATGTTTAAAAACTAAATGTTGCCTTAAGATTAAATCAAAATGGACTGTGATAATGCTATTTCCCAACAAGGCATCTCAGCAGTATCCCAAGAACGACTGAGGGTATTATGTTCAAACTGTTGGGGTTACTTCTGCTCTTAAAATTTAACCAAATCAAAATAGCGTAAGTGTATTAAAGCTATTAAAGAAACAAAATTTGCACTTAACTGAAAAATACAAATCAATGTGCATTGTCAGTTTAATATACATATACTGAAATTTAGTAATCAAAATGTTAATATTATTTGATTTACTAAAGTTATAAAAGAAAAATATTTACATTTTTCCAGTAAAGTGCAAATTTTGTTCTGGCCTTGCGAACAAAATTTGCATATCAACTATATCAAAATAGCATATCAACAGTATCACTGGAACAGATTGGGGATCGAGTTAAAACTTTCAGAGAGTGCTTGGTGGGTGGAGGTACATGGACCTCAAATTTTGGTTTTGAAGAGGAATCCGTGAAATTTCCGTGAAATATATTTTAAATAGTTTCAGTTTTCTATCACTGTATAATCGAAAAATAAAAAAATACTGGCACTTTCAAAAATCAATATCATTATATTTTATACAGCCAATCTAGTTTCATTACTCCGACCTGCTGTAAGTTGTTATTCACAATTTTTTCCTTTTAAGAAATTGTTTACTCCTTTCTGTAGAGAATATATACAGAAAATAAGTTGGTAAATTGTTTATTATATGTCAATTCAAAATATGGTTTCCACAGATCAAATAGTTTGCTTAAAGAATTACTAATATTTATGAAAATAGTGTTATTTAGGCGTCAATTTTTAGAAAATAAATTCCGAATAAAATAGTATCTTTTTAAAATAGAAAATTAAAGTGAACTTAATGGGTGGTATGCCCACACTGTGACAATCTACATTCAATTTATTCGGAATTTAATCAATTGGCAAAACCATACTCTCAATCAATTGGCTCTCAATCAATTGGAAAAACCATACTCTTAGTTTGAAGATAATTTATAGGAGTGGATTTATGCTCCAGAGGTGAGTTCAAACCTGGAAACCACTCAGTTCTAATAGGAATATTTGTGAAAATATAGGAATGTCCGAAAACATGCTCTTGAATGTTGCTAAATAGAAACCATTAAAACAGTGTGTTGTCAAAAGTTTGGCATCAAGGGAGTAAAACCATCTAATAACTAAAAAAAAAGGTCAAATAAACATATATATTATCAATAATTAGCTTGGCCAAATACCAAACATGTGGAATATCATTTTTGGGAATATGATGAAAATTGGTAACTTGGTTGTAAGTCATCAGCCAGCCATGACGCATGCTCAGAGTTGACTGACGAAGCTGAAAACTCGGACTCTGAGAAAGGGGAGAGGATTATAATTATTATAGTGTTAATTTTAGTATTATCAATCGCTGACTTTTTTTTTAATGTCTATGAATTTTTTATTAATTTCGTTAAGCCACCCATATTTGTAATAAAACTTGCAGAAAAAAAAATATGTTTGGAATGGGTGATGGTAATACAGATGAACATGGGCATAGGGAGGGGGGCAGGGGGGACAGCTGCCCCGCCCCTAGACCTTCAAATTTACATTAGATATGGCTGAAAAAGCAGATGGTTGGAAAAGCAGTTGATAAAAGGCCCTCCATCACACCATCGACTCCCCCCCCCCGCTAGACAATATGCTGCCTACGCCCATGCAGCGTTTCTGATGTAACAAATCAGAAATTCTAAAATCTTGGTGCTTCGAAAGTACATGGCCCCAAAGGACACATCGCCTTGAGACAATCGATTTCACCACATAGAGAAAATTAAAAGATTAGGTACACTTTAAATTACCAGGTACACTTTAAATTACCTTCAAAACAGAAATAGTTTTTACCCGTTTAACCCATCTTAAGTGACAGACAAATGGCTGAAAACAAGAATAATCTTGTATTTTCTTTTGGTCATTTCAAGTTATGAAGTTCTTGGGACAATACTTTTTTTCAGTGTACCCACTTTGAGCCATGTATAATTAGTCAAATTTTACCAAGCTTTTCGTCTGAAAAAACTCATGCATTACAAATGCCCAAATATCCCCATAGATGGCAACTAGAGATTATAAAACTATCATGCAAGGCTGTATTACAGGATCAAAGACAGAATTGTATACATATAGTATTGGTTATTGGGAAGTATACAGACGCTTTCAGGGGTTATTTATTTCTGGTGGGGGGGGGGAGTCAGGGGGAGGGGGCTACGTGGGAGAATCTTTCCATAGGGGAAGAAAATTTCCATAAAGAAGGCGAAGGAGTGACCCAGCTCAATAGTAACTGAAACTCTAAAAAACGGAATTTTGATACCAATAGATACATCAAAAGAATTATCAGCTCAATAGTAACTACTACTGCTACTACTAACAACTCAGCGCAGCACCAAGCCGCCTGAGGCCAACACAGCTACGCACGCTCCTCCTCCACCCTAATCTATTCAAAGCCTCCCTTTTTACACCCGCCCACGAAGTTCCCATTTCCTTTAAATCTTTCTTTATGACGTCCTCCCACCCCAGACGGGGACGACCTGCTTTCCGTTTAGCCCTAGACGGTTGGCCGAAAAGAACAATCTTCGGCAATCTGTCATCCTTAATCCGCACAACGTGCCCTAGCCACCTCAACCTTTCTTTCATTATAGCCCTAGAGAGTGGTATTGAACCACATTTTTCGTATAGCCTATTGTTTGAAATACGGTCAGTCAGCCGGGTACCCAGAACAATCCTTAAGCACCTTGGCTATTCTACTTTTAACACCTTCACTACTCCCACCATCTTTACTAATAATACTACCAAGGTAAGTGAAGCTGCCCACCTGATCTCTCCTGAATCTTTTCGTTACCCAACGTCACCTTTTCATCTTCACTTATTCCTAGCCTTAGTGACTTAGTCTTCCTAACATTAATTTTCAAACCAATTCTAGCACCCTGTAAGGTTGCCCCTACTCTCAGGGATAATAAATTTGGTAGCGTGTTACCAAATTATTTCTTGAAAAGGGCTGTGTGTTCCTTGGACCTTTAGTAAGCTTTTACCTTAGCAAGGAAAACTCTCAATTGAAAATATCTGGACATAAAGGTCTGGAAATTCTTAAATTGAAAATATTGTTCCCTTTCCCTTAACCTATCTGTATAAACATCGAGGCCACCTTTGTATTAACATGCAATACAGGTTTAACGAAATGAAAGAATGATTAAAAGGGAATAGGGTTCTCCTTCGTATAAACGTCTGGAGATTGCACAAGGGGGGGGGGCAAGTAATGTTGATGTCTAATAATTCCAATTTTCGGATATAAGGTCTTTATACAGTCAAGCTAAGTTCCAAGGAACTCTAGGCTGAAAAAGGGGAGCACAAAGGGCTCTTCTAACGTTGACTTCTTGGTTAAGGTTCCCTTCCTCTTTGAACCCTCAGTTATTCGAAGCTTAAATATCTGGGAAGAAATTTAATTTAGCTTATTCTAACCTTAAAATGCAGTTTTGTTCAAATGGCTCAAGCCTTGTTAAGTGAAATATATTAACTGAAAAACCAATCAACAAATGAATAAAACCTAATAAGAGTCAAGATATTTCCGCCTCTAATCAATTTTAATTAGATTACGCATCCTTTTATTAATCAAAAAGGACCTCATGATTACATCACTATTAGTTAGATTCAAAACCCTCTATAAATCTATTGGCAACCCTCAAAGGGGAATTTTCGCCCTAATTACAGTTTATAAGGCTTAAATGTAAGTATTGAGTTAATTCAAAGTAGGATCTTAATTTAGTCCAAGCGACAGAAATCTCTCTGAAGTTTGTTACTTTATTTTAGAGTTATTCTCAAAGGAAATTCATGCAGGCTAGTAGTAGCTTTTCATCCTAATTCATAAAGAAAACACTTACTCATATTCCTTAGTTCCGAGGCAAAACTCCCCGATTTGTCTCTCCTCCGTAAGTTATATTTCTTTTGCTACTTGATCCGTTTAGTGACCTTCCCTCTCTCTTAGCCAATCAACCACTTTTTGTTATATAACCAAACTGGTCTAAATTAGGTCTTAAAATATTTATCACGGATTCAAAGTTCGTTTGATTCTTGGACAAAGAAGTGTCACTACAAGATTTATGACTAGTTACGCAAAGAGAAGTTATTTTCAAATTCAAGCTAATTTGAAATTGTCGCTATATTTCTGATCTATGAAGCGAAAGGGAATCCCAAGCTTTACTAAAATTGAGTTACCAAATTTACACAAAATAAGGCCTCCTTACAACCTCCCCCACTTAAAATCTTAGTATAATTTTTGTTTTAAAAGAAATAAACAAAAGGAAACACAAATTTACTAAGATCTAGTGTAACTAAATTTCTCCTTATACTACTTCTAAATTGAACCCCTGAGACTTTTGGTCTCTATAACCTGTATATAAATTTCTTAATTTTCTGAATATCAGTCCTACTGAAAGAAATCCTATTACATATATAAAGAGTGTAAAAATTTTATACGTCGATGTTCAAAATATTGTTACATCTTTCCTTTTCTTCTTGTAAGGAAACTCGCATTTGCCTCACTTCATCCAGGCCAATGGTTGAACAAAACCTATTCTAAAAGTAAATAAAAAGTAAATATTCAATTTTGTCTTCCTAATGTAGTAGGACTTAAGCGAAGTTCTCAGCCAGAATCCTTATGAGCTCATGCATATATTTTTAATCTACGGGTTGTTTTTGTTTGTTGTTTCGCGGCATCCGAAATCAAACCCCTGCTCTTGTGTTGCTAAGCACAGATAAATCGACTCTTCGATTACTTTAAGTTTAAAGTTGAGCACAGCTTTAATAAAAAGAAGATTTATTAATTGACCTCTACGAACAGCTGAGTGCTATATTCTTATTTGGGCCCTTTCAAACTTTATTCACAATTTTTTTCAAATTATAATTGAATACTCGAAAGAGTATTTAAAGGTGCCAAAAGGTCCAGTAGCAATGGGAGACTTGAAAAATCAAAGGCAAATACATTATACGATGAAAGAAAAAAAATCTGTACCCATTCTCTATTTAAAAAAATACGGGTTATGAAATTTTGAACCTTTCGAACATTCTGAACTCATCTCCTTTGTTGGAGACAGAAAAATCACAATATTATTGCTAGTTTAAGTTAGTATGTGGCTACATTACAAGGAGTCTCTTATATAATTCCTATAATTCTTATCCTGTATTTTACGGATATTTTAAATCCTATCGGCAGTGCTTTTTATTTTCAACAATACTCTAAATCTTACGGGCAATGCGTTTACTCTCATAGATTTTTCTTGGATGGCGCTACTACTATATTTTTACCAATGTGCAATTGTCACCATTCGCGCTAAGTTGCAATTTTCCTGTGGTATCACTTGACCGAATGTGAAAGAGGTCATAAGGGAAAATATTATCCCTAAAGAGTGGGGTAACTAACGCTAACTTTAAATCTTCTCAAACAGAGTTCATAATTCTTTACTGCCTCTTCAACCTGGCAGTACATATATACAAAGACACCATATTGTCTTAATTTATTTAAGGTTTTGACAGCTCCCATCTTGCCCCCCCCCAAAAAAAGGACTTGAATGCAGGAAACGGATGACTCCATTAACTAGTTGTTTTTTTTTTTGATAAAATGATCTTAAATTGACGTCTTTTTTTTCTTGTCAGAATCATCCAGTGTATACAATAAACCATTCACGGGAACCAAACGGAGATTTCCTAACCTTTTCCAAAATAATGGGTTTGACTCGGGTTTAAAACCGAGTTTGACTCGGTTATTTATTGTAATTTCTGTTCGTTTTGGGTTTCATTTATTTAACGATGCTGATTTGTGGTAGTTTCACGCTTGGTAGATTATTTTATTTTGGCTCATTTTCTGTTTAATGGAGTTCTTTACTTTTCTTTGAAAAACTTATTTTGTGGAAAAAGTTTTTTTAATTAATAAGAAAACAAAGGTCAACCGTCAGAAACGTCCTTTATCGAAAAGAGCACGCTTTATTTCCGGTGAACAAACCTCACAATTGAAACTGTTTCCTACTCTGAAGAACCTTTTGGTAGGACAAGACGTTCCTGCACCATGATTAGGAGACAGGGCATGTCCAACACCTAACCTAATACCAAATATTGATGCCCCCACCCACCCAACATTGATGCACCACAAGGGAAGAATGTTAGTGCGCCAGACTGCTAGAATAAAGGAATTAGTGACTATACCCACTGTTTTTCCAGAAATTGTACCGAAATCACAATTTCTGCTTGAGCTTTCTTTAACTTATAATTCTCTTATCAAGCTCAAGCACAGCTTTAACCATTTTTTAACTATTGTACAAAGATCTTATCTTATTCCTTGTAAAATCGGAATATTTTGTTGAAAACAATGATGATGCTGTCGAAACTGCATAAAAAGATGCTGGCACAATTCGTATCAAAAGCCATAGAGAAGACTCGGCCTGAATGCACACCGCGCATAAATTGGTGCAGCCAGATAGGACTTAGCGCAAATCTTGGATAAAGTCTTATGAATTCTAGCACCACATAACTTGTATTTACTGATTAAAATCACCAAAAATACTTCGAAGTGCGTTTTTTCGATGCATTAGAGATGGAATTTCTTCGTTGTCGAAAGAACTGCATCGGACTGCATTAAAGATGGAATTTCTTTGTAGCACGAAAAGCTGCATCGGACACATTTAAAAAGTGATTTAGTTAAAACTATGCGAGGTTTCCATGTATTGACCGCGATATGAAATTTCAGGCCTAAAAGAATCTGCAGCTTTTCTGCCCCACGTAAAACGTTTCTTTTTCGAATCTTCATCCTACTTCAATCACTGGAATCTTTTTTAACTGTTCACAGCCCCTTCAACTTTGCATATGTATTTAACTGAAACCCCTGGTACAATCAAGGTTGCCACCACGGTCAGTTCCTAAAGTGTTACAATTGCCCAAATTTACGTGCTACACAGCGATTTTTGGTGCTTCAGTAAAAAACTTACTATACTAATGCTAAAATTGCACTTTTGTGCTACAGGTGTTAACCCTGAGCACGTACCACAGTGCTACACATAGTTAAATAGTGCTAAAATAAAACTTTTTGCTACATGTGGCAACGCTGGTATAATATTATTGACTTGTTCTTTGCCTAAGTAGTGTGTTTCAGAGATAGATTGTCCTGGGATTGCACATGTGCAGGTGATGGCAGATTGAGTTGTGCAGAACCACTA
This sequence comes from Artemia sinica, assembly GCA_027921565.1. NCBI lineage: Eukaryota > Metazoa > Arthropoda > Branchiopoda > Anostraca > Artemiidae > Artemia > Artemia sinica. The sequence continues at coordinate 547,127 of JAPEVW010000109.1, read as the reverse complement.
GAGTGCAGCTTGTACTGTTGCTATGGTATTCATGTTTCATTATAATAGTAATAACTATACTTTGTGCTGTAGTATAAATATTTTTCATTCTATGAATTAGACTGTCATATGGTTTTTGACTGAATGCTGAAACAGTATGATCTACCCCCAGCCATGAAACAGAAACCAGCACAGCAAATTGTACTGTGAACTTTGGTCCTGTATTCTGAACCTTTTTTTACTCATTTTATCTTATTTCGTTTCTAGACTGAGTCTGCCACATATAAATAGCGTATACGAGTTTAGCACAAAAACAGTGAAATAATATAATGTCAGCAGCTTTCCAGAATGACACAAGTTCCAGGGGTGCTAAGGGGACCCCCCCCCCTTCAAAATTTTCCAGACTGAGTCTGCTACATATAAATAGCGTATACGAGTCTAACAAAAAAACAGTGTAATAATATAATGTCAGCAGCTTTCCGGAATGACAAAGGTTCCAGGGGTGCTAAGGGGACCCCCCCCCCCGCCCTTCAATATTTTCTGGTGTTTTCAATCTGTTTAAAAAATTTTTTTATTTTGTCAATTTTTGGTACCCTGGCCAAATAGGCCCCCACCCAAGATCCTTCTTAGCTAGTTTGTTTGATTCTGCTTCTTTATTATTTTTTTTTTTGTTGAGATAGCAAATACCTAGTGACACTATTTTTTATTTGGTTTCCATAATTGTTAGGACATTGTTGAGCTTCCCTGAGAATATTAAGCTAGAATAATAGAAACTGAACAAAAGAATGTTCAGCTTTTCTGGCATAGTAAAAAAAAAAACTGGACTGAATATCCGGGATACAAAATTTGAGACACACTTAGTGAAATAAAAAGCTTGAGCCAAATTTTGGAAAAAAAACTTTGCACTTCAAATATAAAATTTGTTTTTTCATTTTTATTTTAACTTTGGAATAGCTTTTTAAAGTTGAAGTACCAAAAACTTGCCTGGAAACCTTCAAATGAAAAAATCTGGGATCAAAATAGGGTCTATTCCTCTATTTCTTAACTGACTAGCTATCCAGTTTTTTTTTGTTTGTTTTTTGTGCTCAGGTCCAAATCGTTAAATGGTATGGTCAATATTGCCCTGAGGGCTTAATATGGGTATATTTGTAATCGTCGTATTTTGCATGACTGTGAATTTAGTTAGATCGACCAAAAAAGGAGGCGTCAATGAGGTAATACATTTTTTGGGCCTATGTAGTACTTTTTAATCTTTCAAATAATTTTTGTAGGCCAAGCACCATTCAGAGGAACCTATTCATTTCTGGACTATTTGTAATCAGCAGTTTCAACAAGACTATAAAAAGCTTACCGGATTTTATAAAACCGTGCCTAAGGAAGTTTTCGTTATGTACGAAATCAAAACTGGTTGCATTCAACTGCTTGATTATTACTATTCTAAAGAGTAATATTTGATTATAAATGAGAACTACTAGGATTCCACAAACTTAAGGGACTTCTTCTATAAACCGACGAATCGTTTGGATGAAGACAAAGCTGCTCATCCTTTCCGACAGGTGGCAACAACAATTCTAAACACGGAACGAAAAATCTTGTCAAAACTAAGATAAGCCTGCACAATTCAAGCATCGATAGAAATGGGTCAGTTTTATTTAGTATATCTTTACCGCGTTTGTTACTAAATTTCCATTTTTCAGTTTTCATGGTCATTTTCACTTGATTTGAGAAAATTGGCTCCAATGTTGCCCCCCCCCCCTCCCCAGGATATTGACAAAATTACGCCGCCACTGTGGCAGATTAACTTTTTTTGGTATACATTTATTATTTTGGTATAAAACTTTTAGTTATCCTGTCTTATCTCACGAGTCATTTGGCTTAAAAACTGGGTTTAGTCAATTTGTATGAAAATATTCTATACTTACTATAAACTCAAGTCCTATTCAAGTCTATTTTTATGAAATACAACAAGTTTTCGGGAAACTAAAACAAGTATCCATGGGAAATTTAAAAAAAATGGATATTTTCACTGAGTTTTGGGGAAATGCATCATTTTAGGAAATAATAAAAACTGGCACTAAAAAATCTGAGGGTATTCCATCCTCTTCTAGGATACGCCAGAGAATTTGTCGCTCAACTAAATCGAACACCGCACTGAAACCGATGAAGATAAGGATCAACGGCAAACCATATCTGTTGGCACCGCTGCAGCATCAACCCTAAGGATAAAAACTTTCCCGGAAACCCACTGTTCGGAAGCCAGTTTGTTCTTTCCTCATCTTTCCTCGGACCTGTTTGAATCTTCTGAGGAGAAGAACTGCCAAAAACTTTGCCGCAGTGTCAGTGAGAGCAATTCCACGGTGGTTCTTACATTCTGACTTGTCACCCTTTTTGAAGATGGGAAGAAAGAATGAAACTTGCCAGTCGAGAGAGGGAGAGAAAGAGAGATCAAAAACGTTTCTTTGCTTTCGATCCTGCCTTCCAGAGTTTATTCCACTCAAGCCAGGTGTCTGTGTAAATTCACATGTTGGTAAAAAGAAGCTGCTTTTCGATGTCAGTATAGCATTATTTGGCATCACTAGTTAACACCGTAGCATTATTTGAATCACTAGTTTTCATAAGGATGGAATTTCAACTCAACCAAACTTCCAGGGTGTTAGGAGAGGTCTATATCTATTACATTCAGTCCTCTCCAAAATTGTCTCTATTGCATCCTTAATAATAATTCTTTGCCGAAAAATCAATTTAGCCCGTGTTTATATTAATTCCAGAATTTGGTGTTCCAAAACTAATTTTCTACAGATGAACATAACGTGTCTGGTTTTCGGGTTTAAAAATCTGCTACATAATAAGTATTTTCTCCTCTCCAATTTTGTTTCAATTGCTCCCTCAATAATAATTCTTTGCCCGAAGGCTAAATTAGTCCGTGTCTCAATCAAATCCATTATTACCTCTATTAAACGGCGCTTAAAGCCTAAAAAAAACAAGGCGGTCTTGCTCTGAAAATTCTATGTTTCTTTGCTCTCGATCCTGCCTTCCAGAGTTTGTTCCACTCAAGCCATGTATCTGTGTAAATTCAAATGTTGGTGGAAGATGTTGCTTTTCGATGTCAATACCTGACTCGGTAGGTTCATATCTTTGTTTGTTTTTCATTAATCGAAGTAGATCCAATGAGTTTTGCAATACAACTTGCTGGAAGAGTATCTTCAGGGGAAACTGTTTTATAATTCACCCTGGAAACAGACAATTCTTTTGGTCCTTCCCAATGAAGAAAACAAGCTTCGTAAAATGTATGCATGCGTGACAGTATAACCAGCTTGAATGTGAATACCTTGCTTCAAATGTTAAAAAGACAGATCGGAAACTAATATGTCAAGATGTCTCTTCTTTAAAATATCAAGCTTCTTCCGGTTCATCTCTCTTTCTTTGTCTTTTGGCAAGAATTAGCTGCTTCACCACTTATGATGGAGGTTGGTTGAAACGCAATTTGACTTGAACTGTTGTCTGCATCATGACTAGAAAAAAAAAATATATAATCGTAAAAGGATATCTTCCATTGACTTATCCAAGACTTTCCAAGTCTATAGTTCCAAATTCAAATGTTGGCAAAAGATGTTGCTTTTCTGTGTCAGTACGTGAATTGACAAGTTCATCTCTTTGTTTTTTCTCATCATCAGTATAAGTGGATGCAATAAGTTTTTCAATACAGCTTGCTAGAAGATCATCATCAGGAGAAACTGTTTCATACTTGGCCCTGCAAAATGGGCAATCCTTTTGATTCCGTTCTCATTGAAAGATACACGTTTTGCAGAATGTATACATGCATGGCAGTTTAACCAGTTTAATGAATACCTCGCTGCAAGACAGACCTGAATATAATATGTCAAAGTGTTCCTTCCTGAAAATGTCAACATTCTTCTGAAGCATCTCTATTTCTTTGTCTTTTGTCCAAGAATCACTTGCTTCAACACTTGTGCTGGTGGTTGGATGAAATCCATTTTCAATCGAAGTTTGGTCTGTATCATCTAGCGGTAAAAAGATGTCTTTTCGTTCTTTTTTCATCATCAGTATAAGTAGATTCAATGAGTTTTTCAATAAAGCTTTCTAGAAGAGTATCTTTACGGGACACTGTTTTATATTTGACCTTGCAACACGGACAACCCTTTTGGTTCTGTTCCCATTGAAGCATACAAGTATTGCAAAATCTATGCATGCATGGCAGTCTAAAGAGCTTCCTGAATACTTTGCTGCAAATACTAAAAGATAGGTCTGAATTTAATATGTCAAGTTGTCTCTGCAATAAATGTCAAGCTTCTTCCAATTCACAGTGTTCTGTTTGGATGAAACGCAATTTGATTTAAAGTCATGTCTGCATCATTTCTGGAAAATTGATATATTCGTAAAAGGATTTCGTTCTTTGGCAAAGTCTTCTATTGCTCCCAATAACATATTTGCTCGTCAATCTTCCTTCCCATTGAACTCCTCAAGTTTTTTTTTTAACTATTGATTTCTGATGGTGCTTTCTAACTTTACCTCTATTTACCTTCTTCAAAATATCGAGCTTCTCTCGGTTCATCTCTATTGCTTTGTTTTTTGCTTTCACACTTATTCTGTTGGTTCGATGAAACGCAATTTGATTTGAAGTTTTGTCTGTATCTTGAATTTTTTCCATTGTCTCCTGTCATTGTCGCCAACATTTAAATTTACACAGACACCTGGCTTGAGTGGAATAAATTCTAGAAATGAAGGATATTAATCTTTGTGAGCAATATTATTTTTATGAAAGAAGACTCTGATTACAGCCATGTACACTATTGTTAATTCTTTGTTCACTGGTGAAGATTATAATACCCAACAGGCTGGGTGCTTGGACTCTTCTGTGTTATAAAATCCAGTTTGTTAATATTATACTACCCCTATAGATAGTGAGATCCTCTGACAGGCTCCTGTGGAAAAGGACTCAGTCCCTTGAATTTAATATGCCAAACTTATCAATGAGAGGGTCTCAGCCTGTATAGATGGTTTGTTGTTGAAAGCGGTGTTCCATTACACCTTTTGTACTGACATATTTTTTTCTTCTGATTGGACTAGTTTGTGATTTCTTTAACCAACAGTGAAAACAGGGACCTTAGAGAGTTTCCATAAGAATAGATGCTTTTTTAGGAACCGCTGTGATCTAAGGGACCAATGTACGACCCTTAGGTTATGCTATTACTGTACTCAAATTGCTACTTCTATGACATAGTAATCTAAAGTCCGTTAATCTACCAGTTATAACAACTTAGAAAGTGTCAAAAGAATGATAGTTGTACTTAAACTTAAAAAAAACACACCAGGCAAAGAGATTCATTTAAAAGGTAAACATATGTTGTTTAATAGAAGGTAAACATTTGAAAGAAACATAACTTTTTCTTTGCAATGAATGAGACTACCTTTGAAGCAGCAGTTGACCAATAAGCAATCAAAAATGAGCAATAAAACACATAAAGGACAAAATTGGACAGCATTTGTTAGCTAAAAGTAATAGCCGTACCAGACTCTTTTATAAACATAAAATATACAACAACGAGGGCTACCCTTAAAGCTCGTTAACATTTGAGGTTTTCAAGAAAACTGGTGAACTCAGATAAGCAATATAGAGCTTAGGGGATGTTGCATGAATCCTCCTTCTGTGGATCTTGGTTGAGTTTCCCGAATTTCTACTCCAGTAAAAAAAAATACACCAAATGTCAACGCACTTTTCCAGATAAAGCAAAGGTCGCTGGTTGTTTTCTTGTAAAAAGATGGCAGAACAAGCGGCTTAATACCCGGCCGCACAAATCAATAAGAGGATTAAGCATAAATACAGAACCGAAAAGGCATATCCAGAATTTTTGGTTCGGAGGGGGGGGGGAGAAGAATAAAAAGAAACCTTGCCCCTTCCCAGATACTATCTTGAGCACCAATGGATGCTAACATTAAGTGTGGATTCAAACTTTTTTTTCATAAGAGCGTGACTATTAGAATGTAAGGTGGACTTCTTGTAAGGATGTCCTAGGAGTAATCTTGAAAATTTTGCAAGGTAAAAAAATTAATATTTTTTTTTTCATTCTAAGAGGAACAAAAGATGAAAATATATAAAATGCACTGGAATTGAAACCAAAAAAAAAAAAAAAAAATGAACCTAGACAAATTACACTTAAAACACGGTCTTAGAGACATCAAAACCAATACTAAGAGCTATCTGTTAACCACTTATATGAGCACACATAATTGTCCTCCATATCCTCAATCATGTCACCAGGCCTTAACATGCCAGGAATGGCTGCATGTAGTTTCTTCTTTTCCTCTTGGGCCTGTTTGCACAATAATTCTCTTTCCTCTAGAGACAAGTTACTGACATCATCCCCAGAAAATCCTCTGATTTGCACCAACATCTTCTTCAGATGCTCTCTGAAAAAATAAGGTGTTATCAAAACATTTTTGGCTTAGATTATATTTAAGACAATACAAATTTTTTTTGGCAAACACAACAGAAACCGCATATTATTTTTGTAGATGACTCCATGATTTTCAACAGTTGTAATACATTTTTGCCATTTTATTTTTTATGAAATGCCCCCTCCTCTCCCTCACAAACACACACTAAAACACTCCTACCACACAGGACATTTGAATTAGTTTGGAACATTTGAAGAGACAAATACTGAAGGATTTATGAAGTAAAATCCATGTCCATCCTATTTTGAAGTCATGTGACATCATACAATGATTTCGTAATTAGATGACACAAACAGCCTTCAATGTATTATAATTATTTTTTTCCCTGATTACTTTGTATGGAAGGAATAGTCGCAAAAACTTGAGACTGGCTCATCTGATTGAAAATTAGATTTTCTAGTGTTTTTTTAAGAACTAAAAGTAATTGGTAGGGCAACAATACTTCAATGTGCCTCCCACGTCTAATTGGCTTGCAAACTTACAGGGCAGATAGACCTCAAGGGAAACAATCAATGTTTGTCTGATTGGTTGTTTGGTATATTAAACTTGGAACTGAACTAGCAATTTTTGTTTTCTCAGATGAACTTAGGCTTACATAGATGTAGACAGAGACAAGATAACCCCAAGAAGGACAAAGTTCACAAGAAATGTCGCATTAAATTTGTAACACCCAAATTAGACCCTAATTTGTTTTGTCTCTTGATTTACTATCAACTTACTGCGCATTTAAACTAGGACAAACAAACATAAGAGGGATAACCCCAAAATTGTTTAAACATTGCTTTTCTGCGATCAGCGTGAAAACTCCTTGCTAAACTTAGCTGGACTGAGGTGACGTTAACATAGGGGACATTCTCCTATTTTTGGTAATTTCTGTTTGCTTTAAAGTTCATTTATTCATCTATACCAGTCTCTGTTATCTTTGGGGTAGATGTTATTATTCAGTTTATTTTCTGTTCGCTTTTAATTTAACTTATTCCACTGATAGTATATTCTGTTCGATTTTAGTCTGAATTAAATAAATAAAAAAGCAAGTTTTTTCAATTGAAAATAAGGAGCAAAATTAAAACTTAAAACGAACAGAGATTGTTACGTATATGAGGGGCTTCACCCCCTTGTCAATACCTTGCTCTTTACAATACAGTTCAAATTTTGTTCAAATTCTTTAAGAACGACCCCTTAATTATAAAGGCTGTCTAATTAGAATTAATAAATAAATATGTGTTAATAAATACTATGTAACATATTTATAATTACTTCACTAAAATAATAGTAATAAAATATTTCATAATACGTATATTAAACAATCATAACATATTTCACTGCAATATGAAACCCACTGTGTAGAGATTTTAACAGAAGAGTCCATCATACCAAATCATGAAGGATGTCACAATTCATATCACTACTAAGATCCAAATGAGGTTCTTAAAATAGAGGTTTTCCTAGAACCACTAGTCTAGAGCAACAGTTGGCGAATGCTGTCAGAGATGCGATATTGCAGCAGTCGTAGCGAATGCATAAATTACAGGGAAAAAATTCCCACACAGAATCGCCAGAATATTATTGTCAGAATGAAATATAGATAGCATTAACACACCACTATTATACCGTTAAGCCACGACTGGCACCGGTATTCGTGTGGTAATGTACGGATTTCACCACTTATTGGTGCAAAAATGGTGTTCCACCACTTACTAGAGATAATAGCCCCTGGCGGCGCCAAATATTATAATGGGATACCCACGCTTACCACAACGGTTCTGTAAATATAGGGTTTGGTTAATACCCAATTTACAATATACCCTGCCCCAGGGTATGATAACGTGATCAAGCGGTAACTGGTCAACCACTAAGGCCAAGGGTGTACCCAACCCGGGTCACCACTAAAAATCTCTAATTATCTCCTTGGAGGTAACGAACCCTCCTGTCAATATAATAATGACGGTATCTTGTAACTCTTTTCCTACCCTGTCTGGGTTCCTGGAAAAATTAGTCTACACAGTTGTAGAAAATAGCTTACTTGCAATCTTCCAAAGGTCACACACATAACAAAAAAAGAATAGAGTTCCCCAAACGGGGGTCCCAATGTAGGCTAACCCAAAAATTCATTCTGTACAACATCTTTTCATAGGGGGTGGACCTTCACTTGGCCCAAGCCAATCCTCACAATCCCCATTCAAAATCCATTCTACCTTTTTCTTAACTTTATCTTTCAATGGCTCAGACCAGGAAGTCCCAAATAGAATTAACTTCAAAGCTTACTTATTGCGAAAGAATCTAGCTTAGCAACCAGAATTCAACTTAGGATAAAAAATTATCTTATTAGCAATTATAATTACAGAAAAGAAAATGGGTCATTTATCTGAAAAGAAAAGAAACAGGGGTGGAACCCCAACAACCACCGATGGAAGTCACTAGACTAGTAAAATGGACGGTCTTTTGTTTTACGGGCCTCTCGAGCGAACAAACTGTGCAAAGAAGATCGCTTAAGACTAGAAATATTAACCTTGGTTAAAAGGTGTTTTTTGCAGAAAAACGATATCATGACATAATGGATCGTCAAGCAGGAGATCTTTATCCTTAATACCGTATATATATATATATATATATATATATATATATATATATATATATATATTATATATATATATATATATATATATATAATATATATATATAACTATATATATATATATATATATATATATATATATATATATATATATATATATATATTATATATAATATATATATATATATATATATATATATATATATATATATTATATAATATATATATATATATATATATATATATATATATATATATATATATATATATATATATATATATATATATATATATATATATATATATATATATCTATAAAGTTTAGTGGCCTGTATTAATGAATGATATACGTGTAAGTATTTTAGAATTATTTTTTTGGTATTTTTAGAATTAAGCAGTTTTGAGAATTTATAATGTTTCCTTATGAAGAGTGGGAATACTGAACCAATCCTATTATTAGGGATCTAAAGGGGAATATTAGCAGAGGAGATGTGCATTGTCAGGGTGATAACTATTAGCAAATTTCCATTATTTCCTGATTAGCCACTCACTTAATTAACAACCTGATTAACCAAATTTCCTGATTAACTCACTAATAATAGCTAAGAAATACACATACCTTAAGAAGAGTTTTATACTGAATCTGAAGGCATTATAAACATTCTCTTCCTAATGTATATATACCCTGGATTATAGGCTATAGCCTATATTCAGTTGATTCCCTGTATGTTAGAATTTAAATTAATTTGACAGTTTGCCAAAATGATGGAAAATTCAGTGTATATTTATAGCTTATATTTATAACTATTAGGCTAGCATATATTAGCATTTTTGAATATATGCCCAGCCCTACTACCCTACTGATGGTTCTAAAATACAGCCTCAGAATGAGGGTAAAACACCCAGTAGTCGGACACTTTAATCACTTTTTGACATTTAAACTACTCTAATTACTGTATTATATCACCTAGAAACTTAATTTTTGTACCATTAAATTCTTCAAGGATTTGTGAACAAGTAGGTTACTAATTCAAATAGTTTTGTACAGCGCCTCCCATTGTGAATTTACTAAGACGTGACAAATCTGCTAAAAGTCGGACATAGGAACGGCTCATTGTAAATAGTTATGACGCAATATTGCTTATTTCCGTCCAGCGAGTTGCCTATTGTCGGCCAGTAGCAACGAAATTTTTAAAGGTTTTCTTACAAATTTGTTATTTAATTTGATTTTTCAGAGAAGATAATTATCCAGATTGGATTATTGAGGAAAGTGATTATCCTTGTTATTCAATGAGGGCAGGTGCGGATCAAGGATTTTTTTTGGGGGGGGGGGGGCAAAATAGGGTGATCGAATAAAAAAATTGAGGGGTGTAAAATAGGTATATCTGATAAACTTGCATCAGGAGTAAGTTTAATTAACGCAAACTTAAGTTTAATTAACGGCATAAATCAGGTAGAGATTCGGTAAAATTTACAAAGATCGCATCCCCCCCTCCAACCAAATGAGCATCGGAACGCCCCTGTGTACAGGGTACATTGATATATTATTCAATAATAAATATTTTTCAGAAGTATCAAAACCGCTTACAAGAACTAAATTCTGATTCTACAAAAAAAAAATATATCAAAGAAACAAGAAATGTATTGAAGATTCTCAAAAACTTTAATATATACCCCCCTCCTCGTTTTATAATTAATTTTGACCAAGATAATGTTTGGTGCCAACAATTTCTTAAAGCAATATTCCTATCACTCTGTTGTGTCAACTTTTAATTTGCTACTTCCAAAATAGACAAATGCTGTCAACTGCTTGAACCCGCTTAGTTAATTACAAAATCTTGAATGAAATTTTAGTCAATGTAGTTGAGAATCTAAAAAAAAACATCTTTGATGTGTCGTCTCTATGTGTTTGTCGTCTCTATATGCGTTTCGTCTCTGACAAAACTTGGTTTTAAATCAATTTGAGGAGAAAAAGGAGCACGGGGTGTTTATAATTTCTGAGATTGAATTGGTGGTACTGTTCTAAAATCTGGGAAACACGCGATAAGTGAAGTTTGGTTGAGGCTAATGAAATAAAACAAAATAGCATAAAAATATGCTTTTTACGGTTTTGCAAACCAATTAGTTAGGCAAAGGCAATTTTACGGAAAATATTTTCTGCTCAAATTCGGGATAGCCAAGTAAATTTACAACTTCTAATGCTTAAACAATTAATAGCCCTGTATGAAGGCTAATTCGGAGATTTTTTTTTTTTTTTAAGAAAATGTGGTATAATTTATTTCTTCCTAAGAACTATCTTTAACTACGATCTTCTTACCATAAAAATGCACAACTCCCTCCCCCTCCTAATGAGGCAAAATTTAGCTACAGACTATGTAAAAGGTCGGGGAATAAAGGATTCAAACGGAAGTAACCCCAAAAATATTATCCATAAGAAAATTTACAGTACAGCTTAAAGTAAAAATTTGGGCATTAGGCTCATATTGTTTTCTTGTCAAGGTTTAAATATTTTCGGACTTATTTATCACGAACAGTTGGTTAAGAAGGCCAAATAATGTTAGTGCGAAGTAAAAGAATTAGCCTAGTAAATTCTATTATGATTTGTAGCCTACAGCTATCATGTCCAGGCGATGGGCTGATATAAAAATGAGACTGCGATAAGTATTATATTTGGAATATGGATGGTCACAGGGTTGGTGGGAGGGTTGGGAGTTGATCGATTACTATATAGTAATTATGAGGTAACCAAAAGAAAGAAAAGCATAGTAGAAACAAACAATGAAAAAAATATATCTTCGGAGGGGGTATTTTCCGCACGGGGGTGGGTATTTTCCGAAGGTATTTTTCGCGGGAGATATTTTCCGCGGGGGTACATCCCGTGGGGAGTATTTTCGGCAGAGGAGCATTTTCTGCGGGGTAATTTTTTGTGTGGGTGGGGGGGGGGATTTTCCGTTTTTTTTTCTGTGGGAGGATTTTTTTATGGGGGGGGGGGTAAACACCTAAGTCCTTAGAAGCAGCATGAAAAACCAATAATGTATCAATTGTCGTCAAAATTCCCTTTTTAATTTAAGTTTAAATTTACTTGTTTAGTTTAGTTCTTATTTGTTTTAAGTTTTAATATTACCCCGTACTTATAGGTTGAATTTGTCTATTTAATTTACTTATATAGAAACCGCAAACAATATTTGTTTTTGTTTTTAAATATTTTAATGAATATCTGAGATTAATGACTTAATAAAAAATTGCCCCTGGTATTTACAGTTCACATGTGTTTACTATTTTTCTTTTTTCTTTTTTTTTTGAAAACAATTTTGAAGTTTTTGCCACAATATCAGCAATAAGTGTTTTCAGTTATGGGTTCCAATCCCGGGCTCTGGATCTAAAACCTATTTTGTAAAAGGGTTGATTTATTACGCAGATACAAGCCCTACTTGAGCCTGAAAACGAAGCTAAAACCAATTTTGGCTCCCAAATTTTCGCAACGAAATTCCATTTTGTTTTTCCCCGAAAAATCCCCGAACCTTGAAGACTTGTCCCCGAAAACTCCCCAAATTTTTAAGACTTGTCCCCGAATTTAAATTTTCGAGAGTGGAAGCCTTGTATAGTATACCTGCATGATGCGTAAACACCAAAATTTGTTTACCTACATTTTTGTTACATTTTTACAAGTCAGACAAACATTTCGTTTTTGGGAGGGGGGGGGGGTTTCGACTCCCTCCCCCTGGGTACAGCCTTGTCCAAGGAAACAAATTTGCTATTGTACAATGAAACCAGTAACGAAAAACCTGTCAAATTGGCTATTTGCAAGAGACCGCTATAGATAAAACATTGCAAAGCTGTGGTTTCTCATGGAGTTACAATATTTAAACGATTGTTTTTTGGTGTTTAAGGGGGGGGGAAGGTACCTAAGTTAGGTTACGTATTTAACCTAAGTTTTTTTTATTGTTTTAAAAAATAAATTTGTGTGACAGATTCAAACTTTAGCGTAAAGAGCGAGGCATTGAGGAGGGGACAGCCCCTTTCATATACAGAATAATTTCTGTTCGTTTTAAGTTTTAATGTTGCTCCTTACTTTCATTTATTTTTTTTTTTATTTAATTTCTGAACGTTTTTGAATTAATGCAGCTTAGATTTTGGCTCACCGTACATGAATAATTAAAACGAAATTTCCATATTAATTTTACTTTTTTGGCTAAATGGCTTTCTCAAAATTTTGTTCTGACGTAACTTACGAATTAACTTACGTAACGAACTTCTTGTTCGTATTTTTTATTACGTATATTAGGGAGTTTGTCCCCTAGTCGATACCTTGCTCTTTACGCTAAAATTCGAGTTTTGTTCGAATCACAAACCCCTGAATCACAAATAGCCGGTTAATTAAAATAGATAGCTCTTTTGAAACTACTAAAAAAATACTCTAGTGAAACAGGGCGAGGTATTGACTAGGGGGCGAACCCCCTCACATACGTAATAATTTCTGTTTGTTTTAAGTTTTAATGTTGCTCCTTACTTTAAGTTGAAAAAACTATTTTTTTTATTTAATATCTGATCGTTTTTTAAATAATGCTGGGAAATCTGGCGCTCCCTTCATAGAAATGTCCCTTCCCCCAAGAAAACATCCTCCATGGAAGGATCCTTCCCCGTAACCCCCTCCTCCTACCCCCCACCCATCAGAAAAGAATCCCTCCTGAAACGTCTTTATACTTCCTATTAACCAATACTATGTGTAAACAATGGGCAAAGTTCATAACTTCCAGTCCTTCCCTCGAGAATTATGGGGATTAAGTCATCCTCAAATACATATTTATTAGATTTTTGACTATGCTGAACAAAATGGCTATCTCAAAATTTTGATTGAGTTAATTTGGGAAAAAAATTAGCGTGGGAGGGGGCCAAGTTGCCCTCCAATTTTTGTGGTCCCTTAAAAAGGACATTAGAACTTTTAAATTCCGTTCAAATGAGCCCTCTTACGATATTCTAGGACTACTGGATCGATACGATCACCCCTGGAGAAATAAAAAAAAAACAAAAAACAATTAAACACACTTCTGTGATCTTTCTTCTGACCAAAAATACAAAATTTCACATTTTTGCAGATAGGAGCTTGAAACTTCCGCAACAGGTTTTTCTGATACGCTGAATCCGATGGTGTGATTTTCATTAAAGTTCTATGACTTTTTGGGGTATTTCCCCCTTTTTTCGAATATAAGGCAAATTTTCTCAGGCACGTAACTTTTGATGGGTAGGACTAAACTTGATGAAAGTTATATATTTGAATTCAGCATAAGAAATCTGATTCTATTGATGTATCTATGGATATCAAAATTCCGGTTTTTAGAGTTTCGGTTACTATTGAGCCGGGTCGCTCCTTACTTACAGTTTGTTGCCACGAACTGTTTGAAAAAACCTTAAATTTTAACAATTGGTAACTTACAATAACATAGAGATTACTGATACGGGTGTATCAGTAATCAGTATCAGTAATCCCCCCCCCCTATTCGCCTATTATAGGCGAACCTCACCTTTACCCCTTAATTTATTCCTAGTCCATTCATGATGAAATTAGGCTATAAAATTTTTTCCAGTTGCTATCGTTGTTAAATAGCTTGTTTAACCGTTGGTTTTATAATTTGGTCAACCGTCATTTATCGTTCGAGAACTTCAAAAGCTAAGATGATAAGAATTGTTTTCACTTGCCCAGACAATTCCCTTGCTGAAAGATGAATTTATAATTAAGTCAACGGTTTTTTCTGGAGATGTCTGGGATAGCAATTTTGTACTCACTCAGTTCAAAATTGATAGTCACAGATTAAACAACTATATTGATCTGGATTAAAAAATTTTGGACACCTATAAAATATTGCGTTTATTATAATCTTTTGCATAGTTATACCTTAATTACCTTAATTCGCACTTCGGAGCAAATTAAGGTCCATACTGGATCTGTTGTGCTCCGGGACCAAACAGATCTTTTGCAATTAGCCTAGGCTAGGCTATTTTGATGGAATCAGAAGACATGGCGACTCTCAACCATAGCAGCAGAACAAATGAAGAGGGATGTTACCGGTAAGTTAGGCTAGGCCTTAGGCTATCGGGTTTTTTAACATTAGGCTAGGCCAAGGGCGAATCACCATCATTTTTATTGGGGGGGGGGGGCAAGAGGGGTCCAAATCCGGATAGTCGAAGGGCATGGGGTGTAGGGTATTGCCTGGGATAATTGTTTTCTTCACATTATCAGGGGGGCAACTGACCCCCCTTGCTACCCCCCAAACGACGCCCCTGGGCTAGGCTAGTCTGGGCTAGGCCTAGCCTACCATTGGTGCCTGTAGTAGGGTAGGTGTCCGCAGTAGCAAATGCCCCCCAAATGACGCCCCTGCTCATGTTATTTTCTGCTCATTTTGAGGTTGACTCTGTCTTAAATGTAGGCCTAATTAGCCTAGGCTAAATAAAAAAAAACAAGTTTTTTAAACTGAAAGTAAGGAGCGACATTAAAACTTAAAACGAACAGAAACTATTCCGTATATGAAAGGGGCTGTCCCCTCCTCAACGCCTCACTCTTTACGCTAAAGTTTGACTCTGTCTCACAACTTTATTTTTTTAAACAATAAAAAACTTTAGCGTAAAGAGCGAGGCGTTGAGGAGGGGACAGCCCCTTCATATACGGAATAATTTCTGTTCGTTTTAAGTTTTAACGTTGTTCCTTACTTTCAGTTAAAAAAACTTGTTTTTTTTATTTAATTTTTGAACGTTTTTGAATTAGCCTAATGCAGGTTTTGATTTTGGCTCATCGTACATGAATAATTAAAACAAAATTTGAATATTAATTTTACTTTTATTTGGTTAAATGGCTTTCTCGAAACATGTTTTAATTTTATTTACGAACGTTTTTATTAGTAATAAATATACGTAACTTAAGAACTAACTTACATAACGAACTTCTATATTCATATATTTTTAATACGTATATTAGAGGACTCACCCCCTAGTCAATACCTTGCTCTTTAAGCTAAAGTTCGAATTTTGTTCCAATTTTTTAAAAATGACCCTTTAATCACAAATGCCGTTAATTAGAATAAATAGCTCTTATGAAAGTACTAAATAATCTTTGGCTTAAAGAGCGAGGTATTGACTAGGGGGTGAACCCAATCATATCCGTAATGTTTCATGTCGTTTTAAGTTTTGATGTTGCACCTTACTTTCAGTTGAAAACTTGTTTTTCTATATATATATTTTCTGATCTTTTTTTAAATAATGCTGGGAAATCCGGCGCCCCTTCATAGTAATGTCCCTTCCCCCATGAAAACTTCCTTCATGGAAAGATCCTCCCACATAGCCCCCGACCCACCCACCCCCCACCCCCACTACCAGAAAGAATCCCCCCTGAAAACGTCTGTATACTTCCCAATAACCAATACTATATGTTAACATTGGGTAAAGTTCATAACTTTCAGCCATTCCCCCAGGGACTTGGGGGGATTAAATCATCCTAAAGACATATTTATTATATTTTCGACCATCCTGAACAAAATGGCTATCTCAAAATTTTGATCGGGTGACTTTGGGAAAAAAATGAGCGTGGGAGGGGGCCTAGTTGCCCTCCATTTTTTTTGGTCACTGAAAAAGGGCACTAGAACTTTTAATTTCCGTTCGAATGAGCCCTCCCACGATATTCTAGGACTACTGGGTCGATACGATCACCCCTGGAAGAAAGAAAAAACAAAAAAAAATAAATAATAAACACGCATCCGTGATCTTTCTTCTGGCAAAAAATGTAAAATTCCACATTTTTGTAGATAGGAGCTTGAAACCTCTACAGTAGGGTTCTCTGATACGCTGAATATGATGGTGTGATTTTCATTAAGGTTCTATAATTTTTAGGGGGTTTTCCCCCTTTTTTTCGAAAATCAGCCAAATTTTCTCAGGCACGTAACTTTTGATGGGTAAGATTAAGCTGGATGAAACTTATATATTTGAAATCAAAATTAAAATCTGATTCTTTTGATGTATCTATTAGTATCAAGATTCCGTTTTTTTAGAGTTTCAGTTACCATTGAGCCGGGCCGCTCCTTACTTACAGTTCGTTACCACGAACTGTTTGATTTTCTGTTATTTTTTGGTTTCATGTGTGCTTGGCAGATTAGGCTATTCGATTTTATTCCTGCTTATTTTTGGTTTAGGATAATGGAGTTCTTTACTTTTCTTTGAAAAACTTAGGCTAGGTCATCAAAAACCTGTTTTTGATGGGTTTAATCTAAGACACCGCTAGCCTATAGGGTAATACAATGTAGGCTATGATCGTTTTCATTGCATAGGCCTAGGCTATACGATATTTAAACTGTTTGTTTTGGGGGGTTTTAGGGGGGAAGGTACCAATGTTAGATTAGGTTAGGTTATGTAATAATATAGGCCTATGCTATGCTTTACCCCCACCCAAAGTAAGTTAGGCTAGGCCCTCGGCCCTAGGCTATCGGGTATTTTAACAGTAGGCTAGGCCAGGGGGCGAATCTCCAGCATTTTATTGAGGGGGGGGGCCAGATGGGTCCATATCCGGATAGTCAAAGGGCATGGGGTGTATAGCCTAATTGTTTTATTCACATTATTAGGGGGGGCAACTGCCCCCCCCCCTTGCCACCACCAACACGGCGCCCCTGGGCTAGGCTAGTCTGGGCTAGGCATAGCCTACCATTGGTGCCTGTAGTAGGCTAGGTGTATAGGCCTAATAGGCCTAATTGTTTTCTTCACATTATTGGGGGGGGCAACTGCCCCCCTTGCCACCTCCAAACGACACGCCTGGGCTAGGCTAGCATAATAAAATTTACTAACATACAAGGCCGTACCCAGGATTTTTTTTTCGTAGGGGTTTTTACACAAAGATTTTTTTCGATGGGGGGGGGGGGGTTTACACAAAAAAAAACTTAAAAAACTCATATAAAATTTGTTTATATCCATTTTTGTTACGTTTTTATGAGTCAAACAAACATTGCGGGGGGGGGGGAGGGTTCCAATTGTCAACTTCAGAAGATATCTGCCACTTTCTTTCGCTAATTGTATGTTACGAAACTTCACATAGACCTAGCCTAATCAAAACCAAACACGATCAGAAATAACAAAAATAAGACCTTAACTTAAACGGGTTAACTGAACTTAAACGGGTAAAAAAAACCTATAAAAAACATAAGGAAATGGTGGGCAAATCGGGCATAGGATTTGCCCGATTTGGTTTCATGTGTGCTTGGTAGTTTAGGCTACGCCTATTCGATTTTATTCCTGCTTATTTTTGGTTTAATGGAGTTCTTTACTTTTCTTTGAAAAACTTAGGCTAGGTCATCAAAAAAACTATTTTTGACGGGTTAATTTAAGACACCGCTATAGGGTAATAGAATGTAGGCTATGGCGTGGTTTTCATTGCATAGACCTATACGATATTTAAACTGTTGTTTTTTGGGGTTTAGGGGGGAAGGTACCTATGTTAGATTAGGTTAGGTTATGTAATAATATATGCTATGCTTTTACCCCCACCCCCATTTTTTGGAGGTGTTTTTACTGGAAAAAAATTGGGGGCCGGTTTTATACAAAATAAAAATAAAAAAACGCATACAAAATTTGTTTATATCCATTTTTGCTACGTTTTTATGAGTCAGGCAAACATTTCGGGCGGGGGTGGGGTTAAAATCCCCTAACCCTCCCTCTTGGTATGGCCTTTGACCTTGATAGCCTTCCATTTTTTGCATTTGCAGCATTGGTAGGCTAAATAGCCATGCATTGAAAAAACCGAGTTGATTCGAATTCAATTTGGTCTTTCTCTCGACCAATTTTGAATACTTCGGTCTACCAGGGGGTGTGATGACGCCGAAGAATAGTCCGCTTACCCCAAAAAACGTCTAGGGCCGGCCCTGGTTTGGCATAAAATTATTATTTAGAATTTTAAAATCTTTTCTTTCTTTATCGATAATGCTTTCGATAGGCCTACGACCGAAGTAATTGAAGCCATTGAAAGAGAAGACATTTTGGACCCAAGGGATATAGTCAATGGTGGAACAGCAGGACCAGTCCGTAGGACCAACCACAAGGAGGGACACAAACGTGGAGGTAAGTCAGTGGTAAGGTATAATGAAAAAAATATCAAGCAAGCAATAACGGATCATTTGGAGGGTAAGTCAATGAGTAATGCAGCTATGGACAATGGTGTTCCTAAAAGTACACTGAATGATCGGATTAAAAAAATTACAAGTCAGGGGCAAGGCTTGGAGGATGGTGGGATAAAGCCAAAACGAGGACCTCCTCCAATTCTCGGTGAAGAAATTGAGGCACTTGCTGTAACCTGGATTAAGAACATGCAGAAAGTTGGGTTTCCGGTAACTAAGGAACAATTACGAAGCCAATTGGCACAGGTAGCAAAGGTGCAGGGCGTAGCTGATAAATTTTCAAGTGATGGCATACCAGGTGATAAATTCATCACAAATTTTTTAAAACGTCATCCTGACGTGGTAGTACGTAAAGCGGAACCTACACATGGTGGTAGGACAGCATTGACAGAAGACCAAATTTTAAATTACTTCACTGTTCAAAAGAGCGACTTCAAACCGATGAAGGAATGACTGATGAATATTTTACAAATGCTGCTTTATGGTTTAACTGCGACGAGACGATGATCAGGTACGAAAACACTTTGAAGGTTTTAGCAGAAAAGGGATTTAAAATTGTTTTAATAGGTCTGTTAATGAAAAGGATGGGTTAACCGTGTTGGCATGCATTAATGCTAAAGGTGAGTATTCCCCCCCCCTCTAGTAGTGTACAAGGGTACTAGGCCTAACAAAAATTTCCTTGAAACAGTTCCAGTAGATGTGAAAGCTTTCCATAGCGATTCAGGATGGATGACACAGGATGTGTTTTTCAAATGGATGGAAGAAATATTTCATCCATGGTTAGTTCAAAAGGGTTATTTAAAGGTTGTTTTGACTATGGATAACCACAGTAGTCACATATCCTTGAAGATATCAGAATTTGCTAGGAAAAATAATATTAGGCTATTGTGCATATTACCTAATACTTCTCACATTTTGCAGCCTTTAGATGTAGGTGTATTTAAGCCGCTAAAAGACAATTGGAAGAAGCACGCGGACCTCTGGACGAAAGGACACATGGATGAAAATGGCAATAGGATTGAAATCATCCACTGTGGTCCTCCGAAACTGGTCAAGAAGACGACCTTTTGTCAACATCTTCCATATATCTTTAGGAAGACAATGACTCAAGAGATATATAAAAATGCATTTAGGAAAAGTGGAATTTTCCCGTGGAATTCCCAAAATATTGATTTTAGTAGGTTAACTGAACTTAGGCCTAATCAGGATTCAGCTAGGCCTACACACAGTGTGATTTTTACCAGAGTGTGAAGAAAACCCAATAAATAGCAACCAGGGTCAAATAAATAGTTCTATCATAGGCCGACCACTTGATAAAACCAGAATCCAAATAATAAAGGAATATTTAGAAAAATATCTTGACCCAGTTACACTACAGGAATTTGTCTTCAATGACGGTCCAATTTGGACCGGTCGTTCAGATATGCGTGGTCTGTATGCATATTGGAGGTCCATTGAAGAGGAGTATCAGTCAGAAGTACGGGCTACCTCCTTGAACCTCTCTACTTCTACCTCTCTGTTGTCGAGAACGCTCACCGATTTTAACCTGCCTCATTTGCTGAAAGGACCGCTAGCCCCACAAGCTGAACCAGTGATTGATATCGACGAAACCTCAGCGTCATCCAATGAGACGTTTAAACAGAGGGAGTTCTCCTGCACAAACTAATGAGGTATTTCAAGAGAGTCCTCCAACCTCACCAAATAAAAACCTCATTGGAAACCCCTTAGGTTCGTGTGAAGCCCCTTACATTTGTGAGAAACCCCTTACAGGAAACACATTACCTTCGTGTTCTTCTGATATTTTTTTGCGTGTCACTGTGAATAGACTTAAAGAGAGAGTACATCTACCAAGAGATTAACACTTACCCCCACCAAACCTATTTTAAGTGTGCCAGTTATAAATCAGCCAAAGAGATTAATACTTACACCCACAAAATGACTTTTAAATGTTCCTTTAACAAATCCGCCAAAAAGGACAAATACCAGATGTGGCTACCCAAGTCCCGTCCTAACTTCAGCAAAAAAGCGTACAGAGAATTGGATATGTGTGATATGTCGTGGGTCGTGGAAGGATGAGCGCAACAGGCACAAAGATGACTATTGGGTGGAATGCTCTCAAGAGGACTGTGGCTCAAAGATGCACAGAACTTGCATTCCTCCGGAACTTGCTCGTCAATCAGGTGCAGCAGATCTAGACAGATATTTAAAGGACAAAGAGACAACTTTTTACTGTGACAGTTGTGTAGACAATGATGATGACGAGGATAAGGCCTTAAACATACTTTGGTACTGTTCTATTATCTGTAAGACACGAAAGAAGTGAAGCTGGGATAATGCTAATGAAATAGAACAAAATGGGATAAAAATATAATAGTTTAGAAACAAATATCGGTTATGTATTTGCAGATCAGGGGGTTGGGGTAAAGCATAGCATATATTCAATACGTAACCTAACCTAGGTACCTCTCCCCCCTAAACCCCAAAAAACTAAAGTTTAAATATAATTCCCAGAGTGAGAAACCCCTGAATACCTGTCTATACTGCATAAGATAGCGTCAGATCTTTGGTTTTTCCGAGTGCATGTTCGTGTCTTACAGATAATAGAAGTGTACCCATATTTTTGCCAATCTGAGGTTTTGTTAAGTAAAGAGTTTCCTTAAAATAAAAGAATGCAGTCTAGTCTTTTTCAAAAATTAAATTGGGTAGCGTCTATGTTGTAATACTAGAAATGATTTGATTGTAGGCTATATATTGTCCGTTTATTTTGATCGAATGCCAGCCTAATTTTCTTTTTTTGTTTTAAAACTATTCAAATACGCATCCTATACAAGCAAAACATTCACAAAAATACAATATATATCAATATAATACCAAAATGAAAAATATAAGCAAAATATATACATTTTATTATACTCTTTAGGCTAATGTGTATTAAGTAAACTGTTATATATTATGTGTTATAGTAAAGTAAAGTGTAGTTTATATTGTTATAGTAATTGTTATAGTAATTAAGTAAAGTGTTATATATTATGACTGACGTGGTCTGCACAAGCTGGATGCATTGCACATAGACCCCAAACCCTTTTCTCCTCCTAAATCAGTGACGCCTCAACGCGGCGGAGGGGTGTAACAAAATGGAGTTAAGCAATGAAACCAGTAGCGGTTTTAGGCCTCGTAATCAGAAGGGGGCAAAGTATGCCATTAGAGTGTAAAATATAAAATAAAAGAATATAATGACAGAAAAACTGAGGAGGGGGCAACTGTCCCCAGGCCTAGAACCTTCACTGAAAGCAACAAGAAAACTTTCACGTAATAATATTTTAACTCCATTTTGGCCAAGTCCACTGCTTAGATTTGAAGCCTAGATGTAATGGTCTATGGATTTTTTTTAGAAAGTCTTATATTTCGATGACGCACCAAAGGCTACCACTGCGACACTACATTTTCATACAGTGTGTCATGAGTCCATCATTTTCAACCTTCAAGTCCACGATTTTTAACAAGAGTCCATCTACATTTTCATACCAAAATTTGCCATAGACCACCGAAGTTTGAAAACTGAAGATGGTCTTAAATTTATTTTCTAATACTGTTTTTATAGGAATTGTTTTCATTATATTGAGCTACAAATTATGTAGGCTATTGAATGTTACATTGTTGTAAATACAATATTTAGTGTAGGCTATTGGTCGAAGACACGCCATTGAAAATAATTGAAGAGGGGCTGGATAGGCTAGTCAGTGCAGTGGCGGATCCAGGGGGGCTAGGGGGTGCGCGCCCCCCTAATGTAGTCTTAAGTAATGTAATTTACCTAATTAACGCAAGCTTGCGTTAATTAAACTTGCTCCTAACACAAGTTTATCGCATCAACCTATTTTGCGCCCCCCCCCTAAAAACATCCCCATGAAAAAAAAATTAACTAAAAATAAAGGAGTAACATTACACCTTAAAACAAACATTCATTATTCTATATTTGGAAGAGGTTGAGCCCTCCTCAGCACCCTGCTCTTTATGCTAAAGTTTGAATCTGTCACAACAATTAAAGAAAAATTATTCGGATCGCATGCGTCACAGACTATTCTGATTGCCCTTTTATTGAGAGGACGACCAGAGAAATGTAAAATCACGAGGGGTCAGAACTTAAAACTTATACCATCAAATGTGATGAGACCAATTTTTAGTGCCCAAAAAAAGGGCACTAAAAATATTTGAAGTAACGATAATCAAAAGTGAAGAAGAAACAAATTTTTTATTAATACACATGTAGCCTAATAATTAGGTTTAATAGGAATTGAAATTACAGATTGCATAAATAATGTGGTTAGAAGGTAAGCGACAGCGAAAATTTCAAGCGAAAATTTCAATCAGAACGTGTTAAAAATGAAAGGGAAGAGTAAATGATTGTCTGGTTAACAAGCATGCAAAATCGAGTATCAGAACATGTCAAAAATAAAAGTGAAGAGCCAAGTTTGCACCTTTAGAGGAAAAGTGGAAGCGATAATGAGAACAAGTCCAAAATGAAAATAAGTAAGTATATGTAAGTATGACGGCACTAGACCCTTAGGGCCCATCCAGCGGTCCTGATCTCTGTTTTGTAATATAACATAACAATAACAACAAATTATTTTTGGTACTTGTTAAATATTATCTTGTTACATGGGCACCCATAAGCAGCGGGGGAGGGGGGACAAGGGGGTGGTTGCCCACCCCTGGCTGAATGACGGTGTCATATATTTGTATTAATTTAAAAAAACTTTACACAGAATAAGTTTTTAAAGAGAAAGTAAAGATCTCTTTTAATTCAAAAATGGGCAGAAATAAAGTCAAATTATCTTCCAAGCGTAAAAACTACAACAAATCACTATCAACAATTAAACGAAACTCAAAACGAACAGAAATTATCATTAATTGCCGAGTCAAACTGGAAACGAGCAAAAAATCCCCCAGGGGCATCAATGAAAACATCCCCCAGGGGTATAACCTAAAACTCTTATCCCCATACTTTGGGGGATTGAGTCAATCCCAGAGGCCGTGTTATGAGATCTTTGGACTATTTTTTTTTTGCAAATTGCTATCTTAGAATTTCTATCGGATACATTGGGGGAAAATATAAACGTGGGGGGAAGGGTGGTGGGGTTGTTTTATAGCTACCCTCCGATAAATTTGACTCTTAAAAATGACACTTCAACTTCCGATTTCCAATCCAATGAGTCCCCTCCAAAGTATATACTCCGTTTCCATAAAAACCTTAAATGCCCTCGGGGGATACCTTACAACCCTTGCCCTCCAGACCATGAGGAGGTTCTCATCCTTCATGACATATTTTCTGAACTTTTAAACTACGTCAAACAAAATAACTCTCACGTGATTTTGACTCGAAACGTTTGGGGAAATGAGGGCGTAGGGGGGGGGGGGGTTCAAACTGGGAGCAAATTTGTGCTAGGGGGCTGGTTATTTTTGGGGAAACTTCCATAAAGGATGGGATTTCTGTTTTTTTTTCTGGGGGTTTAGGGGTTCAAACCCCTAACCACCCCCCCCCCCTGGGTACTGCCTTGCCCAAGGGAACAAATTTGCTACTGTACAAGGAAACCGGTCACGAAAAACCTGTCAAATAGGCTATTTGCAAGAGACCGCTATAGATAAATGACTGCAAAGTCATTCATCTAAGACATAGGCTAAAGACAGGCGATAATCTCGTAACATTTTCTTAGTTCTTCTTTCAAATAATCAATTGTAAGCTGTTTTGCGGATCTAATTGACTTTCCAAATGGAAGGCCTAAATACCTAAGTGAGGTAGAAGATAAGAATGTAGCTGGACCAACTTCGATTGTTCCAAATGTAGAGATTACTTTTTGACTTTGTATGCCTATCAGGAATCGCTAGAAAAGTTGCATGAGCGTTTTGCATGCCATGTCCTTGACGAGACTCAAATTGGTTATCGCCGTGATCACACTTCGTGCCAATTTCATTATAGATGAACTTCTCAAAAAGCTTTTCAATCGTTGAACATGCAGTTATTACTTTATATGACTCGCCAACATTTTGGATCTTTTCAAACAGTTCGTGGTAACGAACTGTAAGTAAGGAGCGACCCGGCTAAATGGTAACCGAAACTCTAAAAAACAGAATTTTGATACCAATAGATACATCAAAAGAATCAGATTTTAATTTTGATTTCAAATATATAAATTTCGTCAATTTTAATCTTACCCATCAAAAGTTACGCGCCTGATAAAATTTGATTGATTTTCGAAAAAAAGGGGGAAAGACCCCCTAAAAGTTATAGAACCTTATGAAAATCACACCATCATATTCAGCGTATCAGAGAACCATACTGTAGAGGTTTCAAGCTCCTATCTACAAAAATGTGGAATTTTCCATTTTTTGCCAGAAGAAAGATCACGGATGCGTGTTTATTTATTTTTTTGTTGTTTTTTTTCTTTTCCCCAGGGGGGATCGTATCGACCAAGTGGTCCTAGAATATCGTGGGAGGGCTCATTGGAACGAAAATTAAAAGTTCTAGTGCCCTTTTTAAGTGACCGAAAAAAATGGAGGGCAACTAGGCCCCCTCCCATGCTCATTTTTTTCCCAAAGTCACCCGGTTGGCAAAACAGCATATCTTCAATATTTAAAAAACAATTGGGGAAGGGTATCAAGTTGAAACATTCTGACAATGTTGAGGGGGGTGTTGAGAATAAGGACACTATGTGTAATCTAGTTGTTAATGGGTGTAGCTGCATTATCTCAGGAACAGCTAAGAGTATTAACTTGAAACTTACAGGAAATGTTGATTGGGATGTTGAATAAAATCAAAAGACACAATATGTACTTTGGTTGTCAAAATGTTGTGTCAGCAATATCTCAGGAATAGGTATTAAGTTGAAACATCTGGAGAATTCTAAGGGTAAGGTAAAATTTATTCAAAATAGAACTATGTGGATTCTGGTTGTCAAAAAGGTGTATGTACATTATCTCAGGATCAGATAATGATATGTAGTTGAAACTCTGAGGAGATGTTGAAACCAAAAGCTACTATGTACATCCAGCTTGTTCAATTAATATGTTAAATATCTCAGTAACAATTAAGGTTTTAAGTTGAAAGTTTCAGAGAATGGTGAGAGAAATTACTTGAAAATTTGACTTGTTTCAGTTTGACTTGAAATTCAATTTAATTTTTACATGTTTAATGTTTTTCATCTAGATCATTGTCTGTATTCTTTCCGTTTGGTATGCTCATTTGTTTTTATTTCTGTCCGTTTTAGGTTAATACATACGGGTTATTATAAAAGTCACTTACTAAAGAGGAAGTTTTCCTTTTTGCTTAACCAGCCAAGTACTTGGAAAAACTTCTTGAATCCATATTTTAGCGTCAGCAAATTATATACCCCTGATAACAATGCAAAAAAGGTAGAAAAGAAAATCAACTACCGGGTCAATAGTATCCCTCCGCAATACAGCTAATATAACATCACTTTCCTTTGTATCGCGGTGATTGTGATTCCCAACCGTTAGACACCCATTGGAAATAATCCCTGTTTTCGATTTGTAGCCCCGTTTGAGAAAGAAAATCTTTTCCGTAACTGTTTTCTTATTTATTTCCCTCGAACTGTATACGTAGAAAAGATGGGTAAGCTGAAAAAAAAATATATTTTATTAATGTCTTTTTAGAGTTGCTTAAACAAGAATGCTGCTTGCTAACTACATTACCCTACGAAAATAAAACAAGTAAAACAGATGGTGCATTACTTTATGAATTAATTAAAAAAACTTTTTCCATAAAATAAGTTTTTCAAAAAAAAATGTAAAGAACTCCATAAAACCAAAACTGAACAGATATAGAATCAAATAATCTACCAAGTATACAACTTCAACCAATCAATAGCAATAAATGAATGAAACCCAAAACGAACAGAAATTAAAATAAATAACAGTCAAACTCAATTGAGCAGAAATTAACATAAGTAGGAGTAGGGTTCAAAACCCCTATCCTTTCTAAAAGCCAGAATATAATTTGTACTTTACTGAAAAAAAATTCCTTTAAATATTTTCACTTTTATAACTTTAAGTAATCAAAAATTTATTATGATTTTAAGGAATAAATATCAGTATATGCATAATAAACTGACAATGCACATTCATTTGCTTTTTTTTTTTTTAGTAAAGTACAAAATTATATTCTGGCTTTTAGAGAGTATAGGGGTTTTGAACCCTACTCATATTAACTTCTGATTGTTTTGAGTTTGAATCTGTTATTTATTTTAATTTCTGTTCGTTTCGGCTTCTATTTATTTATTGCTATTGATTGGTTGAAGTTGTATACTTGGGAGATTATATTGTTGTAGCTTTGTTTATTTTTGGTTTAATGGAGTTCATTATTTTTTTTGAAAAATTTATTTCATGGAAAAAGTTTTTTTTAATTAATTTCTGTCCGTTTTATATTGACATAGTCTTTTTCAGGGAAATGAAAATAATAGTTTGACTCTTTCCGGTTTTCCCTTAAGAATTTATAGTTTGGCCCACTATTTATAAGCTGGAGAAATTTTTTCAGCAATTTTTAACAACATAAACTCTTTTAAAAATCATGACACAAATAGTAGTATTTAAGTTAGTCATATACACCCTCTAGTTGACCTGATAAATAAAAGTTAATACCATTACCAAAAAATTATATCTATGCTCTTTTACAGCCTGGATACAATTACACTCTTTTGATTTAGTAAAATTTTAAGAGCAGGACTAGTAATAGAAGTAGCTCCGAAAATTTGAACTTAATACCCTCGGCCGTTCTTGGTATATTGCTGGGATGTTTTATTTGCAACCAGGATACAAACAGTCTGTTTTGATTTAATTTTAAACCAACATATAGTTTTTAAGCATAATGGGCAAATTTCATAAACTATGGGGGGTTGACCTACCCAATAGACCTAGATATATAGTTACTAGACCAATTAGCTATGTTGAACAAAATGGCTATGTTGAACAAAACTTGGATTGGAAGTGTCTGGAATATTATGAGCTAAAGAGGAGGTCTGATTGCCCTTCAATCACTTTTGACTCTTAAGAGGGCACTAGAACTTTTAATTTTCAATCAAATTAGCTCCTTTAAAATATCAATGATATTACTTGTTATGATAGATCATCACTGCCAATGTCTTAATATGCCCTATAGTGATTATATGCCCTTTTAATACCTGCATGCGTATAGGTTTTTTGTTTAATTGAAAATTCCTCCTAAACGTTCCCTAAAAGTTTCAACTTAATGCCATTAGTTTCGTTAGTTACGGTAACCATAGAAGCAGCATTAAATGAATACACACAATATCTTCTGACTAGCTCAAAATCCACAACCTATGAAGGTATGAAGGTGAAATTTTCAGAGAATACTTCTGTTCTACGGACGATAACCTGCCGTATGCAGGTTGTCAAAAGGGCATATCAGCGATATCTTAGGAACAGTTTCGTGTGTGAAGTTAAAACTTACAACACTTGGTGTGGCAGATGTTGTACCAAAAGAAAATATTTGCATCATAACACTAATGCCTCTACTCCTGCAACTACTGCTGCTATTATTACTATCAACGGTACTCCTACTGCTACTATAATATTTACTGGTGCTACAACTACAACTAATAAACCTAAGGGTATTAAGGCGAAAATTTTGGGCAATATTGTAACTGTATTGAAATAAATCGACTATGCCCCTATAGGTTGTCAAGAGGACGTATCAGCAATGCTTCAGGACCGGTTGATGGTTTAAAGTTAAAAACTCCATCGTGTGTTGAAGGGGATGTTGAAAAAAAGTTGGTATTTGCATACTGCTAGTACAACTATTGCTACACATAATTACTCAACCTTTCAACAATGCTGAAAAAATTGATGTCTCAAAAGTTTGTTTGGATATTTGTTATGGGAAATGATGGGCGAGGGGGGGGGTTTCACTTTGACTCTTAAAAAGGGCACTATAGCTTCCCACTTAAAATTAAATTAGACAAATCTGAATTTAATACGAACACCCATTCCATAAAAACCTTATATGCCCCCATGGCATAACAAAGCTCTTGCCCCAGGGCTTTGAGGGATTGTGCTAACCCTGGAAGCATTGTTATATTTCTTTGGACTACTTTAAACAAAATTGCCATCGCACAATTTCAATCAGACGTTTTTGGTGAAAAGAGCGGTAGTTGGGTGGGGGGAGGGGCTACTTGACCTTTATCACTATCGACTCTTAAAAGGGAGCCAGAACTTCCAGTTTGAACCAAATGATCCACCTCTAAAGCTTATACAGCCATCTCTTCCATAAGAACCTTAAATACTCCAGGGGCATAAATTACAACCCTTGTCATCAGGCTCTGGTGGTTTGTATCAGCCTCAAAAGCCTTGTTATATGATATTTGGACAATTTTGAATAAAAGAACTGTCTCAAAATATCTATTGCATACAACTCAGAAAAACGGGATGTATTTGTGTTTTTTTTTTTGGGGGGGGGGGGGGGGGGTTAGATGCCCTTTGATCACTTTGACTCTTAAAAAGGGCACTAGCATATACGACCACCCTTTTTATAAGAATCTTATATTGCCCAAGGGCATAACTTACAACGCTTTCCCGGACAACTATAGGGAGGGGGGGTGTATTCCTCGAATAAACAGTTTAGGAACCTTCAGCTACGATGAATAAATTTGTTATCTCCAAATTTCGATTGTTGGTGTTAAGGTAAATGCTGAGCGTAGGGGGGGGGGGCTGTTTGATCCTAAATCACTTTGACTCTTAAATGGGCACTATAACGTCCAATTTCAAATCAAATAAGCCCACCTGATGTTTATACGACCGCCCAATCAATTAAAACCTTATATACCCTCATAAAGTAACTTAAAACTCTGTCCCCACGGCACTAGGGGGCTGTGTCATCCCTAGAGGACATTATTATATGCTCTTTGGACTGTTTTGAAAAAAAATCGCTGTCTCATAATTTCAATCAGATGCGTTTGGTGAAAGGAGGGTTTGTAGAAGATGGGGGGGATCTTAATGCCACCCATCACTTTTGACGCTTAAGAAGGAACTAGAACTTTCAAGTTTCAACCAAATGAGCCTCTTCTAAAGTTAAACAACCATCCCTTCCATAAAAACCTTAAATACCCCCTCGGCATAACTTACAACCCTTCCTCCTAATCTCTTGGGTTAGTTTCATCCTCAATATCCTTGTTATATGATATTTAGACTATGTTGAATAGAATGGCTATTTCAAAATTTCTCTCAGATGCATTTCGAGACAATAGGAGAAGTGTGTGTGGGTGTGAGGGGGGAGGGGTAGCTGCCCTCCGATTACTTTTACTCTTAAAAAGAGCACAAGAGCGTCTGATTACCAATCCAATGAGCTCTTTTCAATTTTCTACGACAACGCTTTCTATAAAATGGCAAATAACAAAATGGCTATCTCGCAATTATGATTGAAAGTGTTTGGGGAAATGATGGGCGTGGGGGTTCATTTGCCCTTTGATCACTTTCGACTAATAAAAAAGGCTCTAGTCCTCTGAATTTCCAATCGAATGAGCCCTTTTTGAAGCTTCTGCGACAAAATTTTCTATAAAAACCTTATATGCCCCAAGGGCATAACTTACTACTCTTGTCCTGATGGCTATACCCACATCGATGTTTTCCTATAAAAATGTCAAGCCTTCCAATAACTTTCGACTATAAAAAGGGCACTAGGCCTTTCAATTTCCAATTGAATGAGCCCTTTTGAGTTTCTACAACAACCCTTTCTATAAACACCTTATATGCCCCAAAAGCAAAAATTACAACCCTTGCTCTGAGGGCTGTGAGGGGGTTGTCAACCTCAAAGACCTAATTTCCAGAAATTTCAACTAGGTTAGACAAAATGGCTATGTCAAAATTTTGATTGGATATGTCTGGGGAAATGGTGATTGTGAGAGGGGTGTTAGTTATCCTCCAATCACTTTCGACTATTAAAAAGGGCACTAGCCCTTTTAATTTTGAATCGAATGAACCCTTTGAAGTTTGTACGACAACACTTTCAATAAAACCTTATATAACCCCAGGGCATAGCTTACAACCCTTGCCATGAGGGCTGGGGGGGGGGTTCATCCTCAAAGACCTAATTTCCAGAAGTTTTAACTACGTTGACGAAAATTGTTATCCAAAAATTTTGATTGGATGTGTTTGGGGAAATGGTGGGCGAGAGAGGAGGGCTAGTTACCTTCCAATCACTTCCAATTATTAAAAAGGACACTAGCCCTTTCAATTTCCAATTGAATGAGCCCTTTTTGAAGTTTCTACGACAACAATTTCTATAAAAACCTTATATGCCCCAGGGCCTAATTTATAACCCTTGACCTGAGGGCTGTGAGGGGGTTGTCATCCTCAAAACCATAATTTCCAGACCTTTCAACTACGTTGAACAAATTGGCTGCCTCTAAATTTTGATTGGATGTGTTTGGGAAATGGTTGGCGTGACAGGGGGGTTACTTGCCGTCCAATCACTTTCGTCTATTAAAAAGGGCACTAGCCGTTTCAATTTCCAATCGAATGATTCCTATTTGAAGTTTCTAAGACAAAACTTTCTATAAAAAAAACATGAATGCCCCAAAAGCATAACTTACAAACCTTGCCCTGAGGGCTATGGGGGGAGTATGATCCTCAAAAACATAATTTCCAGACTTTTTAAATGCGTCGAACAAAATGGCTATCTCAAAATTTTGATTGGATGTGTTTCGGGAAATGATGGATGGGAGAGGGTTTCAGTTATCCTCCAATCCCTTTCGACTATTAAATAGGGCACAGGCCCTTCTATTTTTCAATCGAATAAGCCGTTTTTGAAGTTTCTACAACATTATTATCTATAAAAACCATATATGCCCTCAGGGCATAACTTACAACCCTTGCCCCGAGGGCTCTGAGGGGGTTATCATCCTCAAAGACCTAGTTTCTAAAACTTTTAACTACGTTGAACAAAAGGGCTATCTAAAAATTTTGATTGGATGTGTTTGGGGAAAAGGTGGGTGTGAGAGGGGGATAGTTTCCCTTAAATCACTTTCGACTATTAATAAGGGCACTAGCCCTTTGAATTTCCAATCGAATGCGCCCTTTTTCAAGTTTCAACGACAGAGCTTTCAATAAAAACCTTATATACCCCCAGGGCATAACTTACAACCCTTACCCTGAGGGCTGTGGAAGGAGTGTCACCCTCCAAGATATAATTTCCGAACCTTTCAACTACTTTGAAACTACTTTCAACTACAAAATGGCAATCTCGAAATTTTGATTGGATGTGTTTGGATAAATGGTGGGCGTAAAAGGGGTGTTAGTTGCCTTCCAATCACTTTCGACTATTAAAAAGGGCACTAGCAATTTCAATTTCCAATCTTGTTGGAAACTTTTAACTACGTTGAACAAAAGGGCTATCTAAAAAAATAGATTGGATGTGTTTGGGGAAGAGGTGGGTGTGAGAGGGGGATACCTACAGGGACAACCAACCTATTATGGTTGGTTGTGATTAATAGATTAATCACAGTATATTAAATTACAAATTAAAATATAATAATTTAAATTAAACATTAATTAATAAATTAAAACAGGCATATGTTCAAGAATTCATTTCTGGAATTCTGGGGGGGGGGGGGCAAGAAACAGAAAATACTAGAAATAGCGAGCCATTTGAGGAAAGGCAGAGCCCCGGATTTCCCCGTTTTCCACCGTACTCGCCTGCTGTAAAAGCACAGGAATGGGAGAGAGTGTTCAGTTTATTTACTAACTTCAGTGAGAGGGAGATCGATTAGTTTTATGGCCAATATTTTCAACAAGAATATTTCCAACAGAATATTCAGAATATTCTGAAAAGGGAAATTTCAAGAATATTCAGAAAAAGGGCAATTTAGCTGAACGTCTTCTTAGACTATACATATTCTGAACAAAAAAAAAAAAAAATAGCGAGAAATCAATAGAATCAAGAGCCATTGATAATAATTAGGAAACTCTTATTTGTAAACCGTGTTGAGATTTATGACATCGTTTTTAATTTTTGTGTGGCTATTGCTGTTATGAAACATGAAAAATACACTGCTTTACATATGAATCGTTTTTAATACAGCATAGATGGCAACCTTGTGTCTATATTAGAAGGCTTAGGTGACGTTAAGAGCTCCTCTATGCGGTATCAACTTTTCATTTCAAGTTTTACTTGATTATTCAGTTTAATTTATATCCGTTTTAATATTTGTCTATAACAGTGCTAATCATCTTTGGGTTTGATGTGAGTTTCACTTTAATTTCACATTAAATTTACTTTCGCTTAATTTTATTTAATTTATTTCACTTTAATTTCTATTCGTTTTGGGTTTTATTGATTTATAGTACTTTCTGTTCGTTTTCAGTTTGAATTTCCCTAGGATTTCATTTCTGCTCCTCTTGGGTTTTCACATGGCTTTTTACTGATTTTAATTTTTACTTTTCTAACAAGAAAATTCTTCTTAGGAAATAATTTTTAGGCTAATGAACACAAAGAAAGGCAAATCAATATATACAGAAACAAAAGAATCCCTGAAAAAACTTAGCGATTTCGAGATTTCAGCATCCGGATATGCAAACCTGAAGCTAACCTTCCCCCGACGCACACAATTAAAAGTACAGAGATAAGATTTGAAAAATCCTTAGATGACTTCAAGCTGCAATTTTAGGTAAGGTAAAATCCTTGCATTTACCTTCCGGAAAGATACTTATTGCGGCTTAAAATGGTTCATTGTGTTTTGAAAAAAGGTGCTTATTTTAAATAACAATAACCTTTTCCCTGAGGGCTGTGGGGGAGTGTCCTCCTCAAAAACATAATTTATATCTGGAAATCAACTACGCTGAACAAAATGGTTATCTCAAAATTTTGATTGGATGTGTTGGGGAAATGGTGGGCGTGGAAGGGGTGTTAGTTTTCTTCCAATCATTTTCCACTGTTAAAAAGGGCACAAGCCACTCCAATTTCCAATCGAATGAACCCTTTTCGAAGTTTCTACGACAACTCCTTCGATACGAAGTGCCTTGGTCTAAGATGAAGAACCAAAAAAAAATACAAAACAATGTACCAACATCGTTCTTTACTTAGGCAGCGCTCTTGCGCTACCTACGACAATGACTGCTATGGGTTTAAATACCCTCTTCCAAAACAGATGTTTGCCTTCACAAATTTAAACAAACTTAACACATTCAACATTTGAAAATCTTGGCAACAGAGAGAAAACTACATATACATTACATGACTTGCTCCAATAGTAATTGAAGATCTAAAGAATGAAATTATGACAGCAATAATAGTTATTGTAATTCCAAGTAGAGAAATATCAATCTTGACCTGATTTTGGGTGAGAAATAGGAAATAGATAATTGGCTTGGGACTTCTGAAAAGCTATATGAATATTGTCCTACTTTTAAAGGTCACATTGTCATATAGTGCCACATTTGCTCTAAACGTTAAAGGGAGTCGATGCCATAAAGAATCAGCCTATCTCATATTTGGACTATGCATGTGTTTAGGCTGTAAAATATAATCTCAATCCCCAATTGTTTCACAGTATTTTTGTAGTGAAATCCAAACTTTATATTTAAACTATACTATTAGGCAGATTTTTATTTTGAATAGTATCTGATAACATTATCCTATTTAGTTACTACTTTTTAAATTCCATTCTATGCCCTGGCCCAGTGGGTTCCGTCACTATATGATATGGGGTATTCGTCAGGAATAATACTTTCCCAGTGAATAATCCTTTAAAAATATAAACGTATAAACTTGATTTCTATTTCGAAAGGTTTTACTGAGATTTTTTTTCGGGGTGAGGGGGGGGGGGGCTACACAAAAAACCTTCAAAAAAGGCATACAAAATTTGTTTATGTCTATTTTGTTAAGTTTTTACGAGTCAAATAAACATTTATTGTTTTTGGGGGAAGGGAGGTTTAAACCCCCCTCTGGGTACGGCCTTGCTGAAGAGAGAAGGCAATTATTTCAGGTGCCATCGATGGATCAGCTATCCCAATCAGTTGTGTGGATGTGACTTTTGAGTTTTAAAACAGTTCGTGGTAACGAACAGTAAGGAGCGACCCGGCTCAATAGTAACCGAAACTCTAAAAAACGGGATTTTGATACCAATAGATACATTAAAAGAATCAGATTTCAATGCTTATTTCAAATATATAAGTTTCATCAAGTTTAGTTCTACCCACCAAAAGTTACGCGCATGAGAAAATTTGGCTGATTTTTGAAAAAAGGGAGAAAGACCCCCTAAAAGTTATAGAACCTTTATGAAAATCACACCATCAGATTCAGCGTATCAGAGAACCCTACTGTAGAGGTTTCAAGCTCCTATCTGCAAAAATGTGGAATTTTGTATTTTTTGCCAGAAGAAAGATCACGGATGCGTATTTATTTATTATTTTTTTTTTTTCAGGGGTAATCGTATCGACCCAGTTGTCCTAGAATATCGTGGGAGGGCTCATTAGAACGGAAAATTAAAAGTTCTAGTTCCCTTTTTAAGTGACCAAAAAAAAGGAAGGCAACTAGGCCCTCTCCCACGATCATTTTTCCCCCAAAGTCACCCGATCAAAATTTTGATATAGCCATTTTGTTCAGCATGGTCAAAAATATAGGATATGTTGTGGGTTATGTGGAAGGATATTTGCATGAAGGAAGTTTTCATGTGGGAAGGGACATTGCTATGAAGGGGGCGCCGGATTTCCCAGCATTATTTTAAAAAAGATCAGAAATTAGATAAAAAAAAAAACAAGTTTTTCCACTGAAAGTATGGAGCAACATCAAAACTAAAAACGAACAGAAAATATTACGTATATGATTGGGTTCAGCCCCCTAGTCAATACCTCGCTCTTTAAGCCAACGATTTTTTAGTACTTTCATAAGAGCTATTTATTCTAATTAACGGCCTTTGTGATTAAGGGGTCATTTTTTAAGAATTGGAACAAAATTCGAACTTTAGCGTAAAGAGCAAGGTATATGTTTGATTTGGGCGAGTAATTTTAGTTGCAATTTTAGAAGAGTTCAAGTTTTGCAGAATAAGGCTATAAGGTTGATTGGAAGGTATGATCGTGGTATTGATAGCACTGAATCACTTTTAGAAAGTTTAAAACTTTAAAGGTTGGTGAAATAAGGGATTATCAAATTGGAGTATTTGTATTTTAGTGTCTGAATGGTCTCGCACCGGATTTTTTTATGAATATTTTAAAGCCTAATTCGTTTTATCACGATTATTCGACTAGGAGTGCGGATAGTCTTGCATCTGAGCCACGGAACACAACGAGAGCGAGTCAAGTGACCAGACACATGGGCCCGTCAGTTTGGAATTCGTTCCCAGATTCTGTTCGTCAAGCTGAAAGTGTGCCCTAACTTAAAACCCGTATTAAAAATCATTTCTTTTCAGGAATTTGGTAGTGTTAAAGGTTCGAGAGAAGGTTTTTTTTTTTTTGTAGATATTTTATTTTATTTTTTTATATTTTGTGCCATTATATATTTATCATTATTTTCAGTTATTATTATTGTTATCCCCTTTTTTTATTTTATTTGGTGTGTTGAATTGGCATGCATGATATCCAACCGGTCGCTTTTTCAAGCATCTTCTTGCTTTAGTGCGACTTGTTGTCACATTGAGTTGTTTTTTTGTCAATAAAAATGTATGAACCTGAAAAAAAATTGAATAGGGGGCGAACCCCTTAATATACGTATTAAAAATATATGTATATAGAAGTTCGTTATGTAAGTTAATTCGTAAGTTACGTATATTTATTACTAATAAAAACGTTCGTAGATAAAATTAAATAACGTTCGAGAAAGCCATTTAACCAAATAAAAGTAAAATTAATATGCAAATTTGGTGTTGATTATTCATATACGGTGAGCCAAAATCAAAACCTGCATTAATTCAAAACGTTCAAAAAAAAAAGTTTTTTTAACTGAAAGTAAGGAGCGACATTAAAACTTAAAACGAATAGAAATTATTCCGTATATTAAAGGGACTGTCCTCTCCTCAACGCCCCGCTCTTTACGCTAAAGTTGAACTTTCCCACAGCTCTATTTTTTCAAACAATAAAAAACTTTTGCATATAGAGCGAGGCGTTGAGAAGGGGACAGCTCCTTTCATATACGGAATAATTTCTGTTCGTTTTAAGTTTTCACGTCGCTCCTTAATTTCAGTTAAAAAAAACTTGTTTTTTTTATTTAATCACAAAGAGAAGCAACTCTAAATTTCCTCACGATTCATGGCGATACGTCAAAGAAAAGGAGGCTGGTTGATTGGATAATGTCAAGGCATTGAGAATGCAGAACCGGACGAAAATGATGGTGTTGGCATTTAAAGCACCCTTTAAAAAAAATTATTGAACACCCCACTCTCTATGCCAGTGTGATTATTGTATCTCATTCTTTCATGATTAAATCCTCTCACTTAGGAGTGATGTAATAAAACTTTTGAAATCAAATGTGTCTTAGCCCTTAAGGCTTTTTCTGCGACCATGAGGTGAAGGTTTGGATGAGAAAGGGGCAGTCCATCTCCTATACTGAATAATTTGTGCTCATTTCAGGATTTAATGTTACTCTTTACTTTCATAATAGCGTAGACCAGAAATATTCACAGACATCAAAAGGGAGTAGATATCAATTTCACATTTTTGATATGTTTTTAAAGTTTCTTTCGTCTCCCCCTCCCCCGCAAACGGAATATTTTCCACTGGGGGTGTTTTTTTGGGGGAAAGAAGAAAACATTTATCGACGAATATCAGGGCTGGTCTTTATTTAGGCTCACTTTATTTAGAAATATTTAGGCTCACTTTATTTAGAAATATTTAGGCTCACTTTATTTAGAAATTGTTTCATTGTAGGGAAGAGGACAGAAACAAGTAACATATGATTTAAGTCCGAAGGGGGCGAGTAAATTAACTAACATGTTAAAGGGAATCCAAAATCTTTGAATTTGTCATTGAATAATGGATTTTGTGTTATTTTTTCCTCTCAATAATCTCAGATAATATTTCAGCGTTAGAAATTTTGATCGCACGCCACGCTGACCGTATCAGCGGCTCACTGAAACCTTTGCTGCGGTGGCGTGATGAAATATTTTAGGCGCCATGCCACCAGTTTTTGATGCAGCCTTAGGGACTAGCCATACAGGCCTCACGACACAAAATTGTTTTTCAAAGCTTCAATATCTTTAGTTTCCAAAAATCATTTCTAAAATCTTCATTCTTACTGATGTATTATAAGGTTTATACAATTATACTGGAAAGCTAAAATCAGCTTAACTCAACAAGTTATGAAATGGATTCAGTTTTGGCGCTGTAATTATGCATAATTTTGATTTGTTCAAGAGTTTAATTATAACAGGGCTTAGTCATAGGTTGTATGACCGAGAATACAATATAAAATATTCACACTTATTACGCTGTGAAAAGGGATGTTTTAATTGAGAACTGCATTCGGGGCTAAATTTGTAACTTAGATGATTTCTCAATTTTCATTGCCTTGCTATTTTTCCCTATATAAATAACTAGGAATCTATGAAGAAATATGAAACTGCTGACACAGAAACAAAATGAAAGCGAAACGTTTCTCCCTAGTTCTATTAATTATCTTGGTAAGTTTTAATTTTCTGGTAATTGATGATTTTCGTAGTTCAGATCAAAAGAACAAAAAGAAGAAGAAAAACAAATATGCTACCAAGCTAATTTTTTACTCTCCTTGCTTTATCAATCAAAATTTGAAAACTGTTCGCAATTTTGGCATTTCCTGATCAAAATGTTCAGATAAAGAAAAATTCTGGGATCCACCCCAGTCAAATTAAAAAAACTAGCAAATTATTATGGTTAGCTCAAAACTGAGCTATATAGTTATTCGCAGTTATTCGTCTATTTTCTTAATTTTTTCTTCTTTTCAATTTGAAAAAAAATTCCACAAAGTAAGTTTTTCAACGAAAAGTAAAGAGTTCTATTTAACCAAAAATGAGCAGAAATAAAGTCGTATAATCTTCCAGGCGTAAGACTACGACAAATCCCAATCAATAGTAAAATGAAACCCAGAACAAACAGAAATTGCAATAAATAGCCGAGTCAAACTTAAAAGGAGAACACAAGCAGGGATGACAACCCCTATGCCTTCTCAAGACCGGAAAATAATTTACACTTTACTGAAAAAATATAAATGTTTTTACTTTTATAACTTTAATAATCAAATAGTATTAACATTTGATTACTAAATATATATATATATATATATATATATAGATATATATATATATATATATATATATAATATATATATATATATATATATATATATATATATATATATATATTATAGATATATATATATATATATATATTATATATATATATATATATATATATATATATATATATATATATATATATATATATTAAACTGACAATGCACATTCATTTGTATTTTTTTCCGTAAAGGGCAAATTATGTTCTGGCCTGGGAAGGCATAGGGTTTTTGAGCCGTACTCATGTTAATTTCTGCTCGTTTTGAGTTTGATTCTGTTATTTATTGTTATTCTGTTCGTTTTGGATTTCATTTGTTTATCGATACTGATTTGTGGTAGTTTCACGCTAGGTAGATTATTTGATTTTATTTTTGCTCATTTTTGGTTTAATGGAGTTCTTTACTTTTATTTGAAAAACTTATTTTATGGGAAAAGTTTGTTTTAATCAATTTCTGTTCGTTTTATATTGACATTAATGAAAAAAAACAAGTTTTTTTAACTGAAAGTAAGGAACGACGTTAAAACTTAAAACGAACAGAAATTATTCCGCATATGAAGGGGGCTGTCCCCTCCTCAACGCCTCGCTCTTTACGCTAAAGTTTTTTTATTGTTTAAAAAAATAGAGTTGTGAGAAATTCAAACTTTAGCGTAAAGAGCGAGGCGTTGAGGAGGGGACAGCCCCCTTCATATACGGAATAATTTCTATTCGTTTTAAGTTTTAACGTCGTTCCTTACTTTCAGTTAAAAAAAACTTGTTTTTTTATTTAATTTTGAACGTTTTTGAATTAATGCAGGTTTTGATTTTGGCTCACCGTAGGCCTACATGAATAATTAAAACAAATTTGCATATTATATTTGGTTAAATGGCTTTCTCGAAACTTGTTTAATTTTATTACGAACGTTTTTATTAGTAATAAATATACGTAGCTTAGAATTAACTTACGTAACGAACTTCTATATTCATAAATTTTTAACACGTATATTAGGGGGTTCGCCCCCTAGTCAATACCCTGCTCTTTAAACTATAGTTCGAATTTTTTTCCAGTTCTTTTAAAATGACCTCTTAATCACAATCAGTTGATCAGTTGAAAAACTTGTTTTTTTTTTATTTAATTCCTGATCTTTTTCTTTAATAATGCTGGGAAATCCGGCGCCCCCTTCATAGCAATGTCCCTTCCCCCATGAAAACTTCCTTCATGGAAAGATCTTTCCATATAGCCCCCGACCCTCTCCTTCCCCCACCTACCAGAAAAAATCTCCTCTGAATAAGTCTGTATACTTCCCAATAACCAATACTATATGTTAACATTGAGTAAAGTTCATAACTTTCAGCCCTCCCCCTGGGGACTTTGGGGGATCAAGTCATCCTAAAAGACATTTTTATCATATTTTCGACCATGCTGAACAAAATGGCTATCTCAAAATTTTGATCGGGTGACTTTGGGAAAAAAAATGAGCCAGGGAGGGGGCCTAGTTGCCCTCCATTTTTTTGGTCACTTAAAAAGGGCACTAGAACTTTTAATTTCCGTTCCAATGAGCCCTCCCACGATATTCTAGGACCACTGGGTCGATATGATCACCCCTGGGGAAAAAAAAAACAACAAACAAACAAATAAACACGCATCCGTGATCTTTCTTCTGGCAAAAAATGGAAAATTCCATATTTTTGTAGATAAGAGCTTGAAACCTCTACAGTAGGGTTCTCTGATACGCTGAATATGATGGTGTGATTTTCATTAAGGTTCTATAACTTTTAGGGGGTCTTTCCCCCTTTTTTCGAAAATCAGCCAAATTTTCTCAGGCACGTAACTTTTGATGGGTAAGATTAAACTTAATGAAACTTATATATTTGAAATCAGAATTAAAATTTTATTCTTTTGATGTATCTATTGGTATCAAATGCCGTTTTTTAGAGTTTCGGTTACCATTGAGCCGGGTCGCTCCTTACTTACAGTTCGTTACCACGAACTGTTTGATAATCTTTTCAGGGAAAAAGAAAATAATACTTTAAATCTTTTCGTTTGTTTTAAGACTTTTTTTTTAATGCCTGCTATTTGTATGCAGGAGAAAAATTTTCAGCAATTTTAACAGCAAACACCCTTTTAAAAATCTAAAAAACTTGATACCATTCGCAAACAAATCTGTTTGCTTTCTTTGATAGCTTGGACACACTTACGCTATTTTGATTTGGTTAAATTTTAAGAGCAGAAGTAGCCCCGAAAGTTTGAACATAATACCCTCAGTTGTCCTTGGGATACTGCTGAGATGCCTTATTGGGAATTAGCATTAACAGAGTGCATTATGATTTGATCTTAAGGCAACATTTAGTTCTTAAACATAACGGGTTGGTGGGCGTGGGAGGGGGACTGGTTGCCCTCCAATCACTTTCGACTATTAAAAAGGGCATTAGCCCTTTCTATTTTCAATCGAATGAGCCCTTTTCAAAGTTCCTACGACAACTCCTTCAATACGAAGTGCCCTGGTCTAAAAAGAAAAATAGTAATACAATGTACCCACATCGATCTTTACTATGAAAATGTCAAGCCTTCCAATCATTTTCGACTAGTAAAAAGGGCACTAGCCCTTTCAATTGTCAATCAAATGAGCCCTTTTTGAGTTTCTACGATAACGCTTTCTATAAACACCTCATATGTCTCAAGGGTATAAATTACAACCCTTGCCCTAAGGGCTGTGAGGGGGTTAGTCATCCTCAAAGACCTAATTTCCAGAACTTTCAACTACGTTAAACAAAATGGCTATCTCAAAATTTTGATTGGATGTGTTTGGGGAAGTGATTGGCGTGAGAGAGGCGTTAGTTGCTCTTCAATCAATTTCAACTATTAAAAAAACCACTAGCCCTTTCAATTCAAGGGCTTTGAGGGGGTTATCATCCTCAGACATACTTTTGGGACCTTTCAACTACACTGAACAAAATGGCTATCTCAAAATTTTGATTGGATATGTTTAGGGAAAATGCGGGCGTGAGAAGGGGGTCAAATCACTTTCGACTATTAAAAAGGCCACTAGCCCTTTGAATTATCAATCGAATGAGCTCTTTTTCAAGTTTCTACGACAGAGCTTTCAATAAAAACTTTATATGACCCCAAGGCATACGTTAAAACCCTTACCCCAAGGGCTGTGGGGGAGTGTCATCCTCAAAGATATAATTTGCGGACCTTTCAGCTGCATTGATCAAAATTACTATCTCAAAATTTTGATCGGATGTGTTTGGATAAATGATGGGCGTGGAAGGGGCGTTAATTGCCTTCCAATCACTTTCGACTATTAAAAAACGGCATTAGCCGTTTCTATTTTCAATCGAATGAGCCCTTTTCGAAGTTCCTAAGACAACTCCTTCGATACAAAGAAAATAGTAATAGTTTGTTCCCACATCGATCTTTACTATAAAAATTTCAAGCCTTCCAATCATTTTTGACTATTAAAAAGGGCACTATCCCTTTCAATATTCAATCGAATGAAATCTTTTGAGTTTCTATGACAACGCTTTCTATAAACACCTTATATGTCTCAAGGGTATAAATTACAACCCTTGCCCTAAGGGCTGTGAGGGGTTTGTCATCCTCAAAGACCTAATTTCCAGAACTTTCAACTACGTTAAACAAAATGGCTATCTCAAAATTTTGATTGGATGTGTTTGGAGAAGTGATGGGCGTGAGAGGGGCGTTAGTCACTCTCCAATCAATTTCAACTATTAAAAAAACCACTATCCCTTTCAATTCAAGGGCTGTGAGGGGGTTATCATCCTCATATATAATTTCCAGAACTTTCAACTACGTTAAACAAAATGGCTATCTCAAAATTTTGATTGGATGTGTTTAGGGAGAATGTGGGCGTGAGAAGGGGGTCAAGTGACTTTTGACTATTAAAAAGGCCACTACCCTTTGAATTTACAATCGAATGTGCCCTTTTTCAAGTTTCTACGACAGAGCTTTCAATAAAAACCTTATGTGACCCCAGGGAATGCCTTACAACCTTTACCCCAAGGGCTCTGGGGGGAGTGTCATCCTCAAAGATATAATTTCCGGACCTTTCAGCTACATTGATCAAAATTACTATCTCAAAATTTTGATTGGTTGTGTTTGGATAAACGATGGAAGTGGAAGGGGCGTTAATTGTCTTCCAACCACTTTCGACTATTAAAAAGGGCATTAGCCGTTTCTGTTTTCAATCGAATGAGCCCTTTTCGAAGTTCCTACGACAACTCCCTCGATACAAAGTGCCCTGATCTAAAAAGAAAAATAGTAATACATTGTACCCACATCGATCTTTACTATAAAAATTTCAAGCCTTCCAATCCTTTTTGACTATTAAAAAGGGCACTAGCCCTTTCAATATTTAATCGAATGAACCCTTTTTGAGTTTCTACGACAACGCTTTCTATAAACACCTTATATGTCTCAAGGGTATAAATTACGACCCTTGCCCTGAGGGCTGTGAGGGGGTTGTCATCCTCAATGACCTAATTTCCAGAACTTTCAACTACGTTAAGCAAAATGGCTATCTCAAAATTTTGATTGGATGTGTTTGGGGAAGTGATGGGCGTGAGAGGCGCGTTAGTTACTCTCCAATCAATTTCAACTATTAAAAAAAACCACTAGCCCTTTCAATTCAAGGGCTGTGAGGGGGTTGTCATCCTCGGGCATAATTTCCAGACCTTTCAACTACATTGAACAAAATAGCTATCTCATAATTATGATTGGATGTGTTTGGGGAAATGGTGGGTGTAAGAGGGGGGTTACTTGCCCTCCAATCACTTTAAACTATTAAAAAGGGCACTAACCGTTTCAATTTCCTATCAAATGATTCCGTTTTGAAGCTTCTACGACAACACTATCTATAAAAAAACTTATACGCCCCCAGGGCATAACTTAAAACCCTTGCCCTGAGGGCTGCAGGGAGGAGTGTCGTCCTCAAAAACATAATTTCCGGACTTTTAAACTACGTCGAAAAAAAATGGCTACCTCAAAATTTTCGTTGGATGGGCCTGGAAAAATGGTGGGTGTGAGAGGAGTGTTAGTTATCCTCCAATCACTTTCGACTATTGAAAAGAGCACAAACCCTTCTAATTTCAAATCGAATGAGCCCTTTTTGAAGTT
Source organism: Artemia sinica (assembly GCA_027921565.1). Taxonomy (NCBI): domain Eukaryota; kingdom Metazoa; phylum Arthropoda; class Branchiopoda; order Anostraca; family Artemiidae; genus Artemia; species Artemia sinica. Next base: position 502,552 of record JAPEVW010000109.1, on the reverse strand, counting down.
TCTACAACACAACTATCTATACAAACCTTATGTGCTCCCAGGGCATAACTTAAAACCCTTCCCCGAGGACTCTGAGGGGGTTATCATCCTCAAAAATCTAATTTCTAAGACTTTTAACTACGTTGAACAAAGCGGCTATCTAAAAAATTTGATTGGATGTGTTTGGGGAAAATGTAAGCGTGAGAGGGAGGTCAAATCACTTTCGACTATTAAAAAGGTCACTAGCCCTTTGAATATCCCATCGAATGTGTCCTTTTTCAAGTTTCTACGACAAAAGCTTTAAAAAAAACATATATGACCCCAGGGCATACCTTACAACCCTTACCCTGAGGGCTCTGCGGGGAGTGTCATCCTCAAAGATATAATTTCCGGACCTTTCAGCTACATTGATCAAAATGGCTATCTCAAAATTTTGATTGGATGTGTTTCGATAAATGATGGGCGTGGAAGGGGCATTAGTTGCCTTCCAATCACTTTCGACTATTAAAAAGGGCACTAGCTATTTCAATTTCAAATCAAATGAGCCCTTTTTGAAGTTTCTACGACAACGATTTCTATAAAAAACCTTATATGCCCCCATGGCATAACTTACCACCCTTGCCCTGAGGGCTGCTGTGGGGGCAAAATTTACCAAATTTGCTATAAGGGCTGACCTCAGGGTCGTATTCTGGATTTTGTTTGTGAAGGGGGTATAATTTTTGTTAATACATCAAATATTTGTTTATGTGCATTTTCATTGCGTTTTTACGAATCAAGCATAAATTTCGGGGAGAAGGTTCCCCCTAGCCCCTGGATATAAGCTTGGCTAACCTCAAAGCCAGAGAGTTCAGAAATTGAGGGAACTAAAGTTGGTCTCTCAGAAAAAGCAACATTTCTGACATTGTGTAGCAAAATTCTAAGTTTTTCTACCTTTTTACATCATAATCAGTATTAGTGGCAAAGGTGTTTATAGGACAAGCCTCCTCAACGAGTCTGGAGAGAGGGGTATCATGTATTAAATATATGCATGGACGATTAAACCCAAATAGTATGGCAATGGCTGTTTATATCCTTTGACTAGCTTATCGTTGCTGCTGATTGACACGCCGTTTTTTACGGGTTTAAAGAAGCAGTTTCAGATCCTGTTTCAAACTAACAACATTATCGGTCTTTCAGGCAACCATAAAATAGATGACGGTTATTGTATTCATACTGTTTGGTGGTTTTTTGACCCGGTCAGAAAAACTTACCTGAACTAGATTCCTACTCCAAATGTTGGCAGAATTTCATTAAAGAAGAAGTGGAAAGAAGCCCTCCTTTCTGAAACACTGACTTTAAAGAATCTAATTGTAAACTAATTTTTACGCATATATAGACAAATATTGGTCATAGTACTATCATTAGATACTTCCAGACACCACTAATATTTATATCTTACTTGTATATCTTTTAAAGCCCTTTCTGAGGAAGTTTCGGCCGAAAAATTGTTCTAAACTTGTATGTATAGAGATAGGAAAAATATTAGAGCCCAGAGTTTTTGTTATTTAGTTCGTTCTAAAAACTAACAGGATTCCAGGTTAACGGGAAAATCTGACCATAATAGATCTTCCAGAGCCATGGTTGGTTCAGACGCATGGGAAAATCGACGATGAAAACCGGTTGGTACGATAGCAGATGTGTTCAAACGGTAAGAGCAAGACCTAAAAAGCACAGATAAGATATCCCTCTGTGTGCTTTCTGTTCCCAAAGTTTGGCGGAAAACTAAGAAAAAAATTCCTTTCCAAGAATTTTTTTTGTTTCTTGCTACCTTTATAAAGTATAACTTGTTTCGTATAAAACCTGTTGGTTCTGAACAAGAACCACCAAATATCGTTCGTGCTTAACAGTTGACATGCTTTACCCTTTCAAAATTCCTTGCTTACTTTTGCTTATAGTTGAAAAACTAATCGGTACCATAGGGAAACTAGAAAAGATTCCTAGCCCCAATACCGATTGGTACCATGGGAAAAACCTATAGGTTTTCCCACGGTACCGATCGGTTCTTGAACGTTTCCCGATGCGTCTGAACAGGCTGTCAGTCCACTATTCTTTTTTCCACACATATGATTGTCTATTCTCAGCTATCTTTTCCTGTATTCGTCGTTTGCCACCCCTATAGAAAGGACGCATAGAGGCTGCATGTAAAGCTGCAGTCTCAATAAATTAGAAGCAGCGGATTCAAATCTGAGCACTAAAAAATCAACACATTACAAAGCTGCAATCTGTCAATCAGACAGGACCACGAATCAAAAACAAATTAATCCCAAAATTCTAACTGTAACTAATAACTGGTTTTCGAACATTAGTTATTACCACCATTACCGATTCTACCACTATTCTTGTACGTGACAAAAGAGCTTAAATCGCTTCTGGAAAAAAATTATAATTACATTCATAAGCAGAAAAAGATTCTTGCACATGAGAAAAGGGCTTAAATCGCTGCTGTAAAAAAAAAAAAAAAAATCTAAGCATATTGATAAGCATATTGATAAGAAAAGATTGAATCCTTTGATTCAAACGTACCGAATTTAAGGGAATAGGCCAAAAAAAAAAAAAAAAAAAAAAAAAAAAATGCGTCCTGTTACCTATACATTTTTGAATAACGAAATATGAATTTATCGAAAATGAATTTAATTATGACCTTTTCTTATTTTCTATTATCAAACAAAGAAATATGATCTAAGATAGAAATTTTATTTCTTAAAAAAATTAAAAATTATTTCTTCCTTTCTTTTTTACTTCCTTGTTTTCCTTTTCCTCTAAATCATTTACCTCCAGTCTTTCCTCCGAATTTTTTACCGCCAGTAATTCCTCCAAATTTGTTTGCACCAACATTTACTCCTTTGAACTCACTACCGTTCCTTTTTTTGCCCCTCTTTTTCCCTCCAAAACCATACTTAGCATCTTTTCCAATGGCTTTATGTCTGAAAATAAACCAGTCAACACATTATGACCTTGATGACAATGACATAATCTCCTCAAAGCATTTTTAACAAGGGAAGGGGGGACGCTAGGAAATCTTTTTTCCAATAAAATTACAAATTTTTGGCTAGATAAACTATTTTACTCCAAAAAGTTCACAGAGAAAGGGGAAAACCAATAAATTCAATCGTAAATCATAGTACACCATCAAAACATTGAACGGAAATTAAAATGTTTAGTCTAAAAACATATTACTTTGTAACATCAGACCTGCACCACTACCATTAACACTAACAGCATCGCAGTGGCACCACAGAGTTGCACATAGTTTTTATTACTCCAAATTTATCGCAGCTTCACTCTCTAATCGATGTCATGGCATTCAAACTTCTTTGAAATATTTTTTATTGGCCCTACATACCCTATTTGAGGAGGCTCCTGTTTTTATGTCGCCCCAGCTGCCTCGCCAAAACGCACAATTTATAGGAGCCTATCCTACGTCCACAAAAATGTAACCAAACTATTTTTTTTCGGGGGGGGGGGAGGAATTAAGGAATTTTATTTGATAATTTGAACAAGAATTGCCCAAAAATTATGAAAAAATTTTGATTGACCAATCCGGCGGAATCGAAGGAAATTTTTGCAGAGCTCATAATTTGATGAATGTGGGGCTCAAACGAATAACCATAGCTACCTTTAGATAATAGCTACCCCTAGAAAATCTAGCAGATACTGGCACACCACTAGCAGTTACTAAAAGATATTACTAGCTACTACAGATACTAGCAGATACTACTACATCTACTAGCAAATACTATAGATACTGCTAGCAGTTACTGGCGCAACACTATTGCTGTTGCACGACTGTTGACAATAGTCAATAGTTGACTATTGTCAATTAGATAGTTGAAAATTAAAATATTTGAATTTTTTAATACATATTTGCATTTCCTTGATTTGGGCCAGTGACAGGGATTCTGCAGAAATCTTCCTAAGCCCCATTAACAACACTCGCTGAGTTTAGATTCTTCGGTTATTTCTCATCTTTAACATAGAAAACCCCGAAGATCAAAACTTTTATGATTTGACATACGCGCATTCAGATACTTCAAAACTTGCTTGATCTAAGTGCCTTTACGTAGGGTTCTAATCACTTAGATGTTCCTTACAACGCTCTTACATTACAAAAAAACATATTCGTTATTCCTTTAAGCATGGTCAATAAATGGAGCCAATACCTGGGTTCTACTCGAAGGAGGTAGGTTAAGTTCTTTTAAAAAACATCAAAAAATATTATCCTAGAGGGAAAAAAATGGCTGGTATCTATCCTCATTCCCCTTATGAGCTAAACCCTATCACGTTTTTAACATTTTTTTGTCAACTTAATCACTTTTAAGATGTCTGTCCAATCCCTTTTTGTTTAAGTTGGATTATTGAAAAAAGCCGAAGCACCTGAGCTGGGTAAAAGACAGCAAAGAAATATTCAAAAGCATATTGATACTAAAACTTTTGAGTCCAAATGTTTCTTTGATACATAAGATCAAATTTAACTAAGCAAACTTTTTTTTTTAATGAATTCACAAGCTTAAAAGAAAACAAGAGAGAATATAATAAAAAAAAGTATCAGAAGGAAAAATGGATAGCGCTATAAGAATGCTAGAGGAAAGAGAACAGAAAACTTATAAGAATTAGATTTTCATTGATTTAAGCGACTAGCACCACATAAAATGTAGCGCCTGGGGACTTCATGAAACAAATAGAAACTTTACTTGAAAATTGGGTAATTGTGATTACAAACCATTTAGGGCAAAACGAAAAGCAGACGTCCCTGAATGGGGTGGGATAAGGTCGTGAGGAAAGATTTAAAGAAAATTGGAACTTCCAGGGAGGGTGTAAAGAGGGAGGGTTTGAAAATACCGGGATCGAGGGGGAGCTTGCGTACCTGTGTTAGCCTCAGGCAGCTTGATGCAGCAGAGAGTTGTTAGTAGTAGTAGAAGTATTAACAAAACACGATAATTAAAGCAGTTTTTTTCTCTGTAAGTGATAATTGATTACTGTTTCATATTTTCAAACCCCTCTCTAAACTAGCCTCCCGGGGGAGGCTAATTAGAGTTATATTCTGCCTCCCGAAGGCAGAATTCTACTCTCTTTACCCCACCCCTCCAAGGATTTTACAGTACTTAGAAAGACAATTATGCAGTAGTTCTGGGCTAAGCTAACTGCCAAATTCTTGATGGTGATTGTGATTTAGCCACTAAAAACAATTCCCCACACTCTTCGGTTAGAAGATTAGTCTCCCATAAATGGTGACGGGTTGGGTGAACCCAAAGTAGACCCTAACTTTATATTATTCAATCTAACTTTATATCATATAATCTTTTAACAATCTTTATATATTATATAACCTAGATTTATATTCTAACTAGAATATTACTAGACTCTAACTTTGCGTATATGCATATTATATTACATAACCCAGCAGTTTCTAGCTAAAAATACACTTATGGTAAGACCCTCCTGGTGACCTAAGATGATTGACATTACTCATGGAGGAATTAACATAATTGTTTATATGAGCATTCTATTCTCCCTCTCTCTCCTGAGGAGTATTGGGTAAATTATATTCAGCCCACAAGAAAAAACAGAAAAACATAACTTGGAACAGCGTTATTTGGTATCGTTAAGGTCTTAGGGTGAGCATATAGCCTAGATATAAAAAAACTTAATATTTTGAATGTTTTTACAGCTACTCAGTTGCGACTTAAAGTGAAGAGAAAATACCGAATACCCTCATACTATTTTATCAATTGGTGTTTTTGCCCCAAATCTATTTTACCCTACAGAGATATGTAATAGATTTGTAAAAAAAAAACTCAAAGATGAGTTTTTTTCGAAATCTTTCACTGTTCCTATGTACTTTAAAAGAGAAATTAGGTTTTTCTAAACATTGAGCTAACTATCCTTATGTCGAGGTATTGAACAACTACTATACGATTATCCTAGGGTGCTTGAAATAAACACGGTTGTTAGCCTACATTGTGAAACTACAAATTTTTGTTGTCTAAGAATATTCATGATTTTTAACTATGTAATAAATTGAATATATCATCGTCCTCGGGAAGAGTGAGGTTCCGAAATAGAAATTTAGTTCCAAAAAAAGAGATGTAGAGCGCTTGGGCTCTTTATTTTATTTTGCTTAAAACATTTTATTTGCATCCAAGCAGAGCCGTTCAGAGGGAGGAGGGGTAACTGCCCTGGGTTCCTTGGCTGGGGGGGGGGCAGCTAGAGGGTTGCCCACTTAAATAAAAATTTAAGCTTGTCTTTTTAGAAATACCTTACATGTCAATTTTGGACATGGGAAGAGGGTCTTTTCTTAAGGGCTCATTTAGAATAAAAAAAACAAGTTTTTTTCAACTGAAAGTAAGGAGCAACATTAAAACTTAAAACGAACGGATATTATTACGTATATGAAGGGTGTTGCCCCCTCCTTATAACCTCGCATTTTACGCTAAAGTTTTTTTAGTACTCTTAAAAAAGCGTTTTATTGTTCTTATTAAACGGCCTCTTATTAAAATATCATCGTCTTCGGGAATAGTGAGGTTCAGAAACAGAAATTTAGTTAAAAAAAAGATATAGAGCACCTGGGCTCTTTATTTTATTTCTCTTAAAATATTTTATTTGCATCCAAGCAGAGACGTTCAAAGGGGGGGGGGGGCAACCAGCCCGGGTTCCTTGGCTGGGGGGGGGGAGCTAGAAGGTTGCCCCCTTGAATGAAAATTTAAGCTAGTCTTGTTAGAAATACCCTACATGTCAATTTAGGAGATGGGACGAGGGTCTTTTCTCAAGCGCTCTTTTAGAATAAAAAAAAACAACAAGTTTTTTCAACTGAAATTAAGGAGCAACATTAAAACTTAAAACGAACAGAAATTATTATGTCTATGAAGGAGGTTGCCCATTCCTCAACCCCTCGTTCTTCACGCTACAGTTTGAATTTGTCCCAATTCTTTAAGAATTACTCCTGAAACACAAGCGCCGTTTAATTAGAACAATCAGACGCTTTTTTAAAAGCACTAAAATTTTAGCGTAAAAAAGCAAGGTGTTGAGGAGGGGGCAACCCCCTTTGTAGCGATAAACTTTTATGACTGTCCTAATTGTGGTAATAAAGATTGACCGCATCATATGTAATATTATGCTTTAAGGCTGTGAACTTACACCTTATAAGTTCTCTGATAGCGCCACTTAGAGCGCTAAGGGCTGTGCCATATGTAATATTATGATTTAAAGCGGTGTACCGATCGCGACAGTTCTTCCGGGGTGATTTTTCTTAGGCTACTTAATAGGCTAGGCAAGCTATAAAAATAATGAGAAAATTAAGTTAATGATCACGCCACAGCAATGGGGAGTGAAGTAAATTTATGACCGCGCCACCCTCAATCATTGAGAGAAAATAAAATTTGCAACTATATAAATTTAACCTCTTTTCCTCGAGCTATCTGGAGATCAATTACCTCTAATGTTATGTAGAAATCAGATCCCTGGGAGCGCTACCTTGGAGGCATGCGAACTAATTATCTGTCGTGCAACTAGATACAGTCATATAAAATAAAATAAACACAAGTAGGAAGGCAATAGTTTTATTGTGACTTATATATTAGTTGTACTGCAGTGGTTCACTTCAACTGGCAACAATGGTGACTGAGATAACAATAATGACTGAATTGCAATGCCTGAGCGCCGAAATAATTCGGCGATGAACATCTTATAAAGCCGAGTTAATTCAAATAATAAGTGCCAAGTTTTAAATTTTTTTTACAATGATGAAGCGAGATCAAAATTCAAAAAGTAGAAAGAGTAGTAGTAACACAACGATGAGGACATCGTTAAGAATGGGAAGGATGATATGTAACGGGGTCAAAATTCAAAACCTCAAAATTTTCCAGTTAAAGTTACTCAAGTAAAATAAAATCACCCAAAATATGAACCTAAAAATTCAAGTAACCTACAGATCGAGTTAGGCTTGAGCATTCAATTTAAAAAGCAGCAAAACAAATGCATATTATACAGACGAACTTTGTAAAAATCTTTCCCACAGAAAATGTAATAGCAACAAATAAATCCACCCTGCGTCGCCAAAATATGCAATAAATTTCAGTGTGACCAAATGTTACATGACAGGTGACCAAAAATGTAGTTTAAATCGTAAGAGCTTGAATTTCCAAACTGTCAAGAGCATGTAGAATTTATCATACAAAAAATAGCCACTCGAGATACAAAGTATTTTCGTGCAATCTAATTGCATTGTTCTGAAAACTAAGTTTAGGATTATGTATTCAGACGCAGCTAAGTTATATTGTCCCTTAACAAGTTTAACAGTGATAAATTATAAGCCATCTGGAATCTAAGTGACATATCGTTAGCAAAAAAAATTACAAAGTAAAACTTTGTTTTGTCGAGAAAAATTCCTAAGTGAAGTCTTAAAGTTATAAATCGTATCAAAATTCAAGTAGCCAATTGGTGTATCCCTGTCCAATAGAGATATAGAACATACTGTCTGAACCAATAGGGCCAGTGTAATATACTTATTAGCAACGCCTGAACATAACCTCTGGCGAAATCGGAGGGTATAGTTACTTAGAACTTAGCAATTTGGCGCGAGTCTAGAACCAGTCTTTAGCCAGTCTATGAGGAGTCTAGAAAGAGTTTTAGAACGAGTTTACAGTGAGTCTTTGAGAACAGTTTTAATGTAAGTGACCTATCGATTGCATGTATACGCCCCAGTCAGTAACTTTGCCCTAGTGTCTATGACTGTGAAGTGTTATACCTATATTATTGATATTCTTGAAACAGCTATGTACCCCTAATGTGAGTAAAAATAAATACATTACTTTCTTAATTTTTGTCTCTTTATGTTAGTATTTCTCAAGATAATTAGTCCTTGGGGCTCCAACCACTCTCAAGGGAACCCGAATCCTTTCAATCTGATTTCGACCCAGTATGGCCATCAATAGATGCTCCCCATTTGAACCACTGATTTAATACCCCGCAAATTAAGGTATAAAATATAAGAAAGATATAAAGAAAACCACCTCATAATGACAGAAGAAAAGAAATAATAGAGAAAACCCCCTCATTAAAATATATGAAAAGAAATAAAATAAAACCCCCATTAGACTAATAAACGAAACCCCCCCCCCCCCCATTAGACAAGGATGATAAGTAGACTTACATAGTGCACATTTTTTCGGTCTAGAACAGGGAACATTTTTAGAACTAGAGTGTCCTTCTTTGCTGCAAACTGAACAAATGCAAGAGTTCTTGCTCGCGCCAGAGATATGCCCATAGGCTTGACATTTGTAGCACCTTGGAGGAAGAAAGAAAAATTCTGAAACCCGAATTTTCTCGAAACCAATCGTTTGCGGATTTGCTATCGCATTCATTAGATCAGTTTTTGACTCGAACTGTAACTTGAACGAACAGGAGTGACCAATTTGCCTGGCAATAATACATTTAGGAATTAAGGTTCATATATTATCTTCCAGAAAATCAACCGGGATACCTCTAATGATTCCGAAGTAGGCACTACTTTTAATCTTGGTCTTGACGTTCGGGCTACCGCTCGCGAGAGCCTGTATCACAGCTTTTGCATCTGCTGTTGAGGTAGTGATGACACACCAGTTTACTTTATTCGGCTTTAGCTCGACAATTTTATCACAAGTATTCCCGCATACCTTTTCAGGAAATTCCTTTCTGAGATCAGGCTCGTCTTGGTCACGAGGAGGATTTTTCACTATATCTACATACGAGGGCTTTTCAGGATTATCTATAGTAAGGGAGGGCATATCCAAATTTTCACGATTCATAAAGACATCTAACTTGCTGTAGATCTAGGTCATTTGTCTAGTAAGAACGGTGGACACTTCGCCATGAGCATAGGGGACCTTAGCAGGTTCTACAATGACAAACGTCGGAAGATTAATATTTTTTTTTTTATCACAGTCCTCTAAGAATCGAATCATTTCAATCACGTTGTCAAGCGGGTTTACTTTAATAGACACTCTTTTACTGATTTTAGCTGCTTCCCATAGGATCGTTTTTGCATCACTAATATCATCTTTTTTTGAAAAATTCAATTGTCTTTTTAGCAATTTCAGCACTCCGATTTCCTGCCTTTATTGTTTTTTTCATAAAGTTCAAGATCGCATTCCAAACAAGCTTTTCAGACATTTCAAAATCTGCCCCGAGGGCAAATGATATTATTCTAATTCTTTAATTCTCGAATAAAGGTCAGTAGAGTTGCTCGTCTGGATTTGCCAAGGCCCCCGTACCAAACAGGTTTTTAGTATGTTAACTTATACTTTGAGGACTTTATGTTCCATCCTGTTTTATTTGCGGCCTACAGGTCATGACACAATTTCAAAGTTCACTGCCTTTTTGGTGATAAGCCCAAAAAACCAGCACAGGGTAATTAGTAATTGGAAAATTTTTTAATGCTTTTACAATCGGAGATGTTTGATTAACCATTGCAAAAAGGGGTAATGGGATATGCAAGCATTTGCAAAAAGGGGTAATTAATGTTGAAAAGGGTAATTACTTCTTTAGTTTACGAGATTTGCGAATTTTTTGCGAAAAGATATTTGTGTAAAGGTATTGCAATGGTTAAGAATAGGTCATTACACCTTTTTGCCAAGAGGAATGAGTATAATACATGTTTATTTATTTTTTTTAACTGGTATTTTTTTCAATGAAGTCCATAGCACTTTGCAGAAACCCGTGAATGTAGGACTGAAAGTCCAATTACTAATCAAGCTAGTGTGACCGCCATTTTTTTGATCTGGTTAAGTGGGTATAATCTGGTTTGGTTTGCTATTGCGAGAGGACTCAAGCGATTTCTTTCTTACAGGGTTTCAGTTATACAGGGGTTCAGTTACATGGGGTTGGTGGTTGTTATAATACACAAGTTCTATTTGAACAGTGTTGTGAGATCCCCTACCACACCCCCAAAGGACTCCGATCCCCCATCCTGTGTATTAGCGAAGTTACTCTGTGGTCGTTATAATACACAAGCTTTAGTTTACGAGATTTGGGGACTTGAGTTGCACGAGAGTTCAGTTACATACGGATTCAGTTACACGGGGGTTTAGTTAAATTTTCAGCTAGTGTGACCGTCATTTTTTGATCTGGTTAAGTGGGTATAATCTGGTTTGGTTTGCTATTGCGAGAGGACTCAAGCGATTTCTTTCTTACGGGGTTTCAGTTATACAGGGGTTCAATTACATGGGGTTGATGGTTGTTATAATACACAAGTTCTATTTGAACAGTGTTGTGAGATCCCCTACCACACCCCCAAAGGACTCCGATCCCCCCATCCGTGTATTAGCGAAGTTACTCTGTGGTCGTTATAATACACAAGCTTTAGTTTACGAGATTTGGGGACTTGAGTTGCATGAGAGTTCAGTTACATACGGATTCAGTTACACGGGGGGTTTAGTTAAATCTTCGTCTGAAAAATAGGAGTTCACACTTAAAAAAGTTCTATTAAGAGCTATTTTTATGGAAATGGTTCATTTTTGAACCAAACTATGCTTTTCTGACTGAACATACACATTTGAATCAGAAAAGGTGAAAATGTACACATCTAAAAGAGCTATTTTTATGGAAATGGTTCATTTTTGAACCAAAACTATGCTTTTCTGACTGAACATACACATTTGAATCAGAAAAGGTGAAAATGTACACATCTAAAACAGAAAAGTGTGTTTTAACTATATTTTCTATAATTTAGTCTGAAAAAATAGGAGTTACGCCTTTTCAATTTAAATTTTATTACTGATCCGAGTAAAACCAATACCATTATACCTCATTCCCTTATTCTAACTTAACTTGTATGAATAGAACTTCTAGAATAAAGCTTCATTCCCTCGACTAAATCAGTTTATTCATGTATACATCTATATATAATGAAAATAAGACTATTAATTCTCCATATTCTCCTTCTTCTTATTAAGCACATACTTCTCCCTCTCACTCGGAGTCAATTTCCGTCTTAATATTCGATAGAAATTACAAATGCTGCCATTCGTCCTCCAAACCTCATAAAATCCATCATGGGTGATATAGTGTAAATCGTCAAACCTAGGTTCCCGATCTAAAAGAGGAAAAATTAAAAGGCTTAAAATATATGAAATTTGTATAACATGTAATGGTCAAAAACTATTGCTTCCCTTTCAATCTGATATACATAAAAAAAAATAACACCTCGACCACAGAGATTTTAACTAAGTTGGAGTTTAGTATGCTTTTAAAGAGGCGCAATCGTGTATCTTCCCCAAAAAATACTTTTCAGACAATCAACTTCAGACTAACAAGAATTTTTTTTTTTTTAACTGAAGTGGAATATTTTGATATTATTTTGGGAAAATAGAATTGATCAATAACTTATTTCATTTTCATTAAGAAAATTCAGAATCAAAGTTGAACTTTTCTTCTTCCAGGAAAATATTTGGAACAGAACTTTAAATTTTTTCATACCTTTGAGAAAATTTTTAGAGTTTCGGTAACTATTGAGTCGTGTTGCTCCTTACTTACAGTTCGTTAGCACAAACACAAAAAATGTTATCACTCTTAACATTTAAATCTTGGCAAATCCAAAACACCTGTGCAGTGATTTTTGCAAGTGCGTTTAGGTGTTAAATTCCAATTAATAGGCACGTAACGTATCTAAAACAGAAAAGTGTGTTTTGACTATATTTTCTATAATTTAGTCTGAAAAATAGGACTTCACACTTAAAAAGTTCTATTAAGAGCTTTTTTTTCCGCTTTTATTTCAGCCAATTGTGTTTTTGATATTATTTTGGTTGAGCCGTGTCGATCCTTACTTACAGTTCGTTACCACGAACACAATAAATTGTTTCAGCCAATCGTGTATCTCCCCCAAAAAAATACTTTTCAGACAATCAACTTCAGACTAATCAGAATTTTTTTTTAACTGAAGTGGAAAATTTTGATTTAAGAGCTATTTTATGGAAATGGTTCATTTTTGAACTAAAACTATGCTTTTCTGACTGAACATACACATTTGAATCAGAAAAGGTGAAAATGTACACATCTAAAACAGAAAAGTGTGTTTTGACTATATTTTCTATAATTTAGTCTGAGAGGACCTGTTTGACTAGTTGCTTTACAAGTTTTTTTGATAACTTGATAGGTGATTAGGATTTGAATAATGACTTCAGGAAAGAGTTTGTTACTTGCTTACAATAGAACTATTCTAAAGAACAAGGACGGGTTAAGCTTAAAGATATTTATTGCTTAAATGTATTAACAGATAGCAACACAATAAATTGTTTCAGCCAATCGTGTGTCCCCCCCCGAAAAAAATACTTTTCAGACAATCAACTTCAGACTAACCAGAATTTTTTTTTAAGTTTCGGTAACTATTGAGTCGTGTCGCTCCTTACTTACAGTTCGTTAGCACAAACACAAAAAAATGTTATCACTCTTAACATTTAAATCTTGGCAAATCCAAAACACCTGTGCAGTGATTTTTGCAAGTGCGTTTAGGTGTTAAATTCCAATTAATAGGCACGTAACGTATCTAAAACAGAAAAGTGTGTTTTGACTATATTTTCTATAATTTAGTCTGAAAAATAGGACTTCACACTTAAAAAGTTCTATTAAGAGCTTTTTTTTCCGCTTTTATTTCAGCCAATTGTGTTTTTGATATTATTTTGGTTGAGCCGTGTCGATCCTTACTTACAGTTCGTTACCACGAACACAATAAATTGTTTCAGCCAATCGTGTATCTCCCCCAAAAAAATACTTTCAGACAATCAACTCAGACTAATCAGAATTTTTTTTACTTTCAGACAATCAACTTCAGACTAATCAGAATTTTTTTAACTGAAGTGGAAAATTTTGATTTAAGAGCTATTTTTATGGAAATGGTTCATTTTTGAACTAAAACTATGCTTTTCTGACTGAACATACACATTTGAATCAGAAAAGGTGAAAATGTACACATCTAAAACAGAAAAGTGTGTTTTGACTATATTTTCTATAATTTAGTCTGAGAGGACCTGTTTGACTAGTTGCTTTACAAGTTTTTTGATAACTTGATAGGTGATTAGGATTTGAATAATGACTTCAGGAAAGAGTTTGTTACTTGCTTACAATAGAACTATTCTAAAGAACAAGGACGGGTTAAGCTTAAAGATATTTATTGCTTAAATGTATTAACAGATAGCAACACAATAAATTGTTTCAGCCAATCGTGTGTCTCCCCCGAAAAAAATACTTTTCAGACAATCAACTTCAGACTAAGCAGAATTTTTTTTAAGTTTCGGTAACTATTGAGTCGTGTCACTCCTTACTTACAGTTCGTTAGCACAAACACAAAAAATGTTATCACTCTTAACATTTAAATCTTGGCAAATCCAAAACACCTGTGCAGTGATTTTTGCAAGTGCGTTTAGGTGTTAAATTCCAATTAATAGGCACGTAACGTATCTAAACAGAAAAGTGTGTTTTGACTATATTTTCTATAATTTAGTCTGAAAAATAGGACTTCACACTTAAAAAGTTCTATTAAGAGCTTTTTTTTTTCCGCTTTTATTTCAGCCAATTGTGTTTTTGATATTATTTTGGTTGAGCCGTGTCGATCCTTACTTACAGTTCGTTACCACGAACACAATAAATTGTTTCAGCCAATCGTGTATCTCCCCCAAAAAAATACTTTTCAGACAATCAACTTCAGACTAATCAGAATTTTTTTTTAACTGAAGTGGAAAATTTTGATTTAAGAGCTATTTTTATGGAAATGGTTCATTTTTGAACTAAAACTATGCTTTTCTGACTGAACATACACATTTGAATCAGAAAAGGTGAAAATGTACACATCTAAAACAGAAAAGTGTGTTTTGACTATATTTTCTATAATTTAGTCTGAGAGGACCTGTTTGACTAGTTGCTTTACAAGTTTTTTGATAACTTGATAGGTGATTAGGATTTGAATAATGACTTCAGGAAAGAGTTTGTTACTTGCTTACAATAGAACTATTCTAAAGAACAAGGACGGGTTAAGCTTAAAGATATTTATTGCTTAAATGTATTAACAGATAGCAACACAATAAATTGTTTCAGCCAATCGTGTGTCTCCCCCGAAAAAATACTTTTCAGACAATCAACTTCAGACTAATCAGAATTTTTTTTTAACTGAAGTGGAAAATTTTGATATTATTTTGGGAAAATAGAATTGATCAATAACTTATTTCATTTTTCATTCAGAAAATTCAGAATCGAAGTTGAACTTTTTCTTCTTCCGGGAAAATATTTGGAACAGAACTTTAAATTTTTTCATCTCTTTTGAGAAAAATTTGAGTTTAAACTATTGAAGTTTCTATAAATTTAAGTTAAAAAAAAAGCTGCTCACCAAGTTTAGCGAAATAAAAACGTCTATTTGCAGCATTCCCCTTCATCTTCCAAATTGTAAGAAGGAACTGAATGTATATCATCTCATTCTTAAGGTATTTTATACCTTATATCTTGGAAATTAAGTCTCTCTCTTCCTATCAGATTCAAACGCTTAATACCCACAAGCATATGCGGGTCAAATTTCATCTTAAAGTGCCAACGTATCTGATAGAATAATTTAAGTCTTATGATCAATTTCATAAAACCTATAATTTTCACCTTTTTCTCCATTAAGCATCAATTACTTCAAGAAATTAATTCCACATTTTTGCAGATAGGAGCTTGAAACTTCCGAAGTAGGGTTATTGGTTTTTAGACTTTTTAGTCTTCGCGATTTTTGTATTAACCATGAGTTTTGTAACAGCAAGCGAGCAAGCTATTAATTGGTTTTTAAAATTTTATATTATTTTAGGAAAATAGAATTGATCAATAACTTATTTCATTTTCATTGAGAAAATTCAGAATCGAAGTTGAACTTTTTTAGTCTTCGCGATTTTTTGTATTAACCAGGAGTTTTCTAACAGCAAGCGAGCAAGCTATTAAAGCTGATAGAACATTACCAATTCTAAAATTCGCGCTCGACTTATGTTAATTTCTGCTCGTTTTGAGTCTGACTCGGTTAAACCACTGTTTGCAATCCATTTCTCCGTTGAGAGGACCTGTTTGACTAGTTGCTTTTACAAGTTTTTTGATAACTTGATAGGTGATTAGGATTTGAATAATGACTTCAGGAAAGAGTTTGTTACTTGCTTACAATAGAACTATTCTAAAGAACAAGGACGGGTTAAGCTTAAAGATATTTATTGCTTAAATGTATTAACAGATAGCAAAAATAACATCAAATAATCTACCAATCGTGAAACTGTCACAAATCCGCATCGATAAATAAATGAAACCCAAAATGAACATACATTTTTTTTTTTTGAAGGGGGAGGGAGGGATTTTTCCGTGGAGATGGGTATTTCATTTTTTAAGGTTCATTTAGACGAGGTTACGCGCGTAACCTCGTCTAAATGAACCTTAAAAAATGAAATACCCATCTCCACGGAAAAATCCCTCCCTCCCCCTTCAAAAAAAAAAAATGTATGTTCATTTTGGGTTTCATTTATTTATCGATGCGGATTTGTGACAGTTTCACGATTGGTAGATTATTTGATGTTATTTTTGCTATCTGTTAATACATTTAAGCAATAAATATCTTTAAGCTTAACCCGTCCTTGTTCTTTAGAATAGTTCTATTGTAAGCAAGTAACAAACTCTTTCCTGAAGTCATTATTCAAATCCTAATCACCTATCAAGTTATCAAAAAACTTGTAAAAGCAACTAGTCAAACAGGTCCTCTCAACGGAGAAATGGATTGCAAACAGTGGTTTAACCGAGTCAGACTCAAAACGAGCAGAAATTAACATAAGTCGAGCGCGAATTTTAGAATTGGTAATGTTCTATCAGCTTTAATAGCTTGCTCGCTTGCTGTTAGAAAACTCCTGGTTAATACAAAAAATCGCGAAGACTAAAAAAGTTCAACTTCGATTCTGAATTTTCTCAATGAAAATGAAATAAGTTATTGATCAATTCTATTTTCCTAAAATAATATAAAATTTTAAAAACCAATTAATAGCTTGCTCGCTTGCTGTTACAAAACTCATGGTTAATACAAAAATCGCGAAGACTAAAAAGTCTAAAAACCAATAACCCTACTTCGGAAGTTTCAAGCTCCTATCTGCAAAAATGTGGAATTAATTTCTTGAAGTAATTGATGCTTAATGGAGAAAAAGGTGAAAATTATAGGTTTTATGAAATTGATCATAAGACTTAAATTATTCTATCAGATACGTTGGCACTTTAAGATGAAATTTGACCCGCATATGCTTGTGGGTATTAAGCGTTTGAATCTGATAGGAAGAGAGAGACTTAATTTCCAAGATATAAGGTATAAAATACCTTAAGAATGAGATGATATACATTCAGTTCCTTCTTACAATTTGGAAGATGAAGGGGAATGCTGCAAATAGACGTTTTTATTTCGCTAAACTTGGTGAGCAGCTTTTTTTTTTAACTTAAATTTATAGAAACTTCAATAGTTTAAACTCAAATTTTTCTCAAAAGAGATGAAAAAATTTAAAGTTCTGTTCCAAATATTTTCCCGGAAGAAGAAAAAGTTCAACTTCGATTCTGAATTTTCTGAATGAAAAATGAAATAAGTTATTGATCAATTCTATTTTCCCAAAATAATATCAAAATTTTCCACTTCAGTTAAAAAAATTCTGGTTAGTCTGAAGTTGATTGTCTGAAAAGTATTTTTTCGGGGAGACACACGATTGGCTGAAACAATTTATTGTGTTGCTATCTGTTAATACATTTAAGCAATAAATATCTTTAAGCTTAACCCGTCCTTGTTCTTTAGAATAGTTCTATTGTAAGCAAGTAACAAACTCTTTCCTGAAGTCATTATTCAAATCCTAATCACCTATCAAGTTATCAAAAAACTTGTAAAGCAACTAGTCAAACAGGTCCTCTCAGACTAAATTATAGAAAATATAGTCAAAACACACTTTTCTGTTTTAGATGTGTACATTTTCACCTTTTCTGATTCAAATGTGTATGTTCAGTCAGAAAAGCATAGTTTTAGTTCAAAAATGAACCATTTCCATAAAAATAGCTCTTAAATCAAAATTTTCCACTTCAGTTAAAAAAAAATTCTGATTAGTCTGAAGTTGATTGTCTGAAAAGTATTTTTTTGGGGGAGATACACGATTGGCTGAAACAATTTATTGTGTTCGTGGTAACGAACTGTAAGTAAGGATCGACACGGCTCAACCAAAATAATATCAAAAACACAATTGGCTGAAATAAAAGCGGAAAAAAAAGCTCTTAATAGAACTTTTTAAGTGTGAAGTCCTATTTTTCAGACTAAATTATAGAAAATATAGTCAAAACACACTTTTCTGTTTTAGATACGTTACGTGCCTATTAATTGGAATTTAACACCTAAACGCACTTGCAAAAATCACTGCACAGGTGTTTTGGATTTGCCAAGATTTAAATGTTAAGAGTGATAACATTTTTTGTGTTTGTGCTAACGAACTGTAAGTAAGGAGTGACACGACTCAATAGTTACCGAAACTTAAAAAAAATTCTGATTAGTCTGAAGTTGATTGTCTGAAAAGTATTTTTTTCGGGGGAGACACACGATTGGCTGAAACAATTTATTGTGTTGCTATCTGTTAATACATTTAAGCAATAAATATCTTTAAGCTTAACCCGTCCTTGTTCTTTAGAATAGTTCTATTGTAAGCAAGTAACAAACTCTTTCCTGAAGTCATTATTCAAATCCTAATCACCTATCAAGTTATCAAAAAACTTGTAAAGCAACTAGTCAAACAGGTCCTCTCAGACTAAATTATAGAAAATATAGTCAAAACACACTTTTCTGTTTTAGATGTGTACATTTTCACCTTTTCTGATTCAAATGTGTATGTTCAGTCAGAAAAGCATAGTTTTAGTTCAAAAATGAACCATTTCCATAAAAATAGCTCTTAAATCAAAATTTTCCACTTCAGTTAAAAAAATTCTGATTAGTCTGAAGTTGATTGTCTGAAAAGTATTTTTTTGGGGGAGATACACGATTGGCTGAAACAATTTATTGTGTTCGTGGTAACGAACTGTAAGTAAGGATCGACACGGCTCAACCAAAATAATATCAAAAACACAATTGGCTGAAATAAAAGCGGAAAAAAAAGCTCTTAATAGAACTTTTTAAGTGTGAAGTCCTATTTTTCAGACTAAATTATAGAAAATATAGTCAAAACACACTTTTCTGTTT
>JAPEVW010000109.1:480223-483221 GCA_027921565.1 Artemia sinica | reverse complement strand
AAATCGATGTTGTTAGCAGATTTCAAAAGGATCGTTTTATGAGTGCTGGCGTATTTTGATGAAATAAAAATGCTTATTTTTTAAAAATCTTAATGTCGGGGGTGAAAGTAAAAGTCTAAACATAAAAAGAACAAGGTATTTAGGAGGGGGGCTCGTTACTGATATTGATATTAGTGCGTAAACTACAAACTGACAAAAATATCCCAGCACTTTTTTTCTTATAGCCTTGACTTTGAAGACATTTCTTCATCTTAATTGGGCTCTAGAAATATCATGCCAAAATAAACTAGCCTAACATTCATTGCTTTGTCGAATTTTGAGCAAAAACATAAGATTGTAACACCTGATTGGCCTGTTTTTCCAACTTTTACCTTGAGAATTCGATATTGTTAGCAGAATTTCAAAAGGATCGCTTATGAGTGCTGGCGTATCTGATGAAATAATTTAGGTCGTATGATAAGTTTAATTTTTTTTTAATTCAGTATAGTTTTTTCAGTAAGGACACTCGATATCCTAAAAGTGTTTAATTAAAACTTTTACCTTGAGCATCGATGGTTGTTGTTAGCAGAATTTCAAAAAAAGGATCGTTTATGAGTGCTGGCGTATCTGATGTAATAATTTAGGTCGTATGATCAATTTAATTTATTTTTTTTAATTCAGTAGTTTTTAAGTAAGGACACTCGATATCCTAAAAGTGTTTGATTCAAACTTTTACCTTGAGAATCGATGTTGTTAGAAGAACTTCAAAAGGATCGTTATCGTTTTATGAGTGCTGGCGTATCTGATGAAATAATTTAGGTCGTATGATAATTTTTTTTTTTTTAAATGCCAGTAGTAGTTTTTTTAGTAAGGGACACTCGAGACAACACGCACACAGAGAGAACACACACACAGATACGAAAACCACATAGAGACGACACATGCATAGAGACATCACACATACAGAGACGGACACCCACACAGAGACAAACACACACACACACACACAAAGATGAAAAACACACACACAGACAACATACTCAAAGTGACGACTTCCACATAGAGACGACACACACACACACACACACAGAGACGACAAACACACCGAGACAAGACACATAGAGAGACGACATCACACACAGAGAGAGACGGCAAAAACACACAGAGAAAAACACACACACACACACAAAGAGATGACACACACACACACAGATACGAAACACACAAAGAGACGACACACACACAGAGACGACACAAACACACACACACACATAGAGACAACACAGACACAGAGACGACGACAAAAAATACAGAGAAAGACACAAAAACAGAGACGACACACTCACATAGAGACGACACACACACACGCACAAAGACAACAAACACAGAGGACAACACACGCACAGAGACGACACACGCACAGAGACGACACACACACACACAAAGACAACAAGCACAGATACAACACGCACACAGAGACAACACACACAGACACAGAGACGACGCACACATAGCGACGACACACACACACACAGAGACGACAACACACAGAGAGAAGACACACGCACAGAGACGAAACGCACACAGAAAATAGCACACACACACACACACACACTCGCAGAGACGACACACGCACATAGCGACGGACACACGCACAGAGACGACAACACACAGAGAGAAGACACACGCACAGAGACGACACACACACACACACGCGCACACAGAGACGAAACACACACATAGAGATGACACATGCACAGGGACGATACACACACAGAGACAACACACACACAGAGACGACGACACACACACACATAGAGTTGACGACACACACACAGAGACGACACACACACAGAGAGAATACTCACGCGCAGAGACGACACACACAGAGACAGCACACACACAACACACACACACAGAGATGATACCACACATACGAGAACTTCTAGCGAACACAGCCATAGAGACGACACACGCACAGAGACGATACACACACAGAGTCAACACACGCACAGAGAGACGAGACACATAGACAAGAAATGACAAAAAATACACATAGAGACGACACACACACACAGATACGAAGCACACATAAGAGACGACACACACGCATAGATACAACACACACACACAGAGACAACACCCACACAGAGACAACACAAACAGAGAGACGACACACACACAGAGACGACACACTCAAAAGTGACGAATTACACACAGAGAAGACACACACAGAGAGACGACAAACACACAGAGACGATACACATAGAGAGATGACACACACACACACAGAGACGACAAACACACAGAGACAACACACACAAACACACAGATACGAAACACACAAAGAGACGACACACGCACACAGAGACGACACACACACACACACACAGAGTTCACAACAAAAAACAGAGACGACACATTCATAGAGATGACACACACATAGGGATGACACACACAAAGAGATGACACACACACAGATACGAAACACACATAGAGACGACACACGCTTAGAAGCAAACATACACACAAACAGAGACGACACACGCACACACTCAGAGACGACAAACACACAGAGACGACAGACACAAGAGACGACTCACACATAGAGAGGACAAACACACGAGAACGACACACACACACACACAGACACACCACAGAGAGACGACACACACACACATAGAGACAACACAAACACAGAGAAAACAGACACACAGAGAGACGACACCCACGCAGAGACGGGCACACACAGAGAGACGATACACACACACACACACACACACCACAACAAGAGACGACACACACACGCAGAGACGACACGCACACACACACACAAGAGACGACACACACAAAGTGACGACTTACACATAGAGACGACACACGCACAGAGACGACAAACACACAGAGACGACACACATAGAGGGACAGCACACACACCCACACACACACACAGAGACGACAAACACACAGAGACAACACACACAAAGAGACGACACACACAGAATGAACCTGAATTACA
>JAPEVW010000109.1:455223-475223 GCA_027921565.1 Artemia sinica | reverse complement strand
AAAGGGCCTCTGAGCCTTCCCCTTGAGGCAGATCCCGTTTATTTTTGATTCTGAGTATTTTTGGTTTTCCCACCAAAATTGACCCCCCTCCCCTGCCCTCAGAAATGGAGGAAGGAGGGGCCTCTGAGCCTTCCCCTTGAGGCAGATCCCATTTATTTTCGATTCTGAGTATTTTTGTTTTCCCTCCAGAAATTGACCCCCCCCCATCCCTGCCCTCAGAAATGGGGGAACGAAGGGCCTCTGAGGCTTCCCCTTGAGGCAGATCCCATTTATTTTCGATTCTGAGTATTTTCGGTTTTCCCTCCGAAATTGACCACCCTCCCCTGCCCTCAGAAATGGGGGAACGAAGGGCCTCTGAGCCATCCCTTGAGGCAGATCCCGTTTATTTTCAAATCTGAGTATTTTTGGTTTTCCCTCCAAAATTGACCCCCCCCCTCCCCTGCCCTCAGGAATGGGGAATGAAGGGCCTCGGAGCCTTCCCCTTGAGGCAGATAGCATTTATTTTCGATTCTGAGTATTTTGGTTTTTTACCTCCAAAATTGACCCCCCCCTCCCCTGCCCTCAGAAATGGAGGAAGGAGGGGCCTCTGAGCCTTCCCCTTGAGGCAGATCCCATTTATTTTCGATTCTGAGTATTTTTGGTTTTCCCTCCAAAATTGACCCCCCCCCTCCCCTACCCTCAGAAATGGGGGAACGAAGGGCCTCTGAGCCTTCCCCTTGAGGCAGATCCCATTTATTTTTCGATTTGAGTATTTTTGGTTTTCCTTCCAAATTGACCCCCCTCCCTGCCCTCAGAAATGGGGGAACGAAGGGCCTCTGAGCCTTCCCCTTGAGGCAGATCCCGTTTATTTCGATTCTGAGTATTTTTTGGTTTTCCCTCCAAAGTTGACCCCCCCCCCTCCCCTGCCCTCAGAAATGGGGGAAGCGAAGGGCCTCTGAGCCTTCCCTTGAGGCAGATCCCCTTTATTTTCGATTCTGAGTATTTTTGGTTTTCCCTCCAAAATTGACCCCCCCCTCCCCTGCCCTCAGAAATGGGGGAACGAAGGGCCTCTGAGCCTTCCCCTTGAGGCAGATCCCATTTATTTTCGATCTTGAGTATTTTTGGTTTTCCCTCCAAAATTGACCCCCCCCCCTCCCCTGCCCTCAGAAATGGGGCAAGGAGGGAACGTTAAAATATTTTAAAATTGACAACACTGTTCAAACATCACATGTGTATTATACAGTACACAATCACACCATCTCCCCAAAATACTTTTCAGTCATTTCTTTTAAATTTTTTTATTTCTAAACTATTTTAAATTGACAACACATTGAAGTATTTGCAAATACTAAACCCTTTTCTTTTTTTCTCCACCTTAATAGGATCAAATTCGCGAATCCTACACTCCAATTCGCAAATCTCATTACCCCCCCTTTTTAAATGTACCAGTTTTTTAAGAAAAATGTGCACGTGAACTCACGATGTACATTCATTGTGCAATTCTTATCAAAAACAGAAAAAAACCTGTCTGCTTAAATTATATTATTACGACCATACTCTCAAAACATGTTTGACTACATTATACACTGCCAAATAACTGGTCTGGTAATCTGCCTTGGAAAGCTGCCATGGAACGTAAAGTGGGCAAATAACACCGGAAGGAAACATAATCGGCTGGAATAGCATAGGAAGGAACATAATCGGCTAGAAATATAATGTCATACCCTACTTATTTTTTCCCGTATTTTCCAAATACATGAAGAACATATTGTGTAGTATGTCCTATATTATTATTTATACATTTCTATTTATTTCAATCCCTTTTTCGTGTTTTAGGAGTTGATTCAAAATAATACCAGGGTAAGATAAAGGTTGAAGAAAATAATTTGAAAGCATGAAACTAGTTGCAACTGTACAAGAGATGCCCAGTGATGGAACTGCATAGAGATACTAGGTTGGGACTATGAAGTAAGATCAGAGACGTCACTAGAGAAAATGCTAGGGGTGGGGAGACAATACATTTTACCTTTGTAGCGAATGATTTGGGTGATATTACTACTAAAAACAAATTACTTCATAAAAAAGCACGCATCTGTGAATTAACTTCTGCAAAAAAAAAAAAAAAAAAAAAAAAAAAAAAATGCAAAATTCCCCATTACTGTAGATAGGAGCTTGAAACCTCCACATCAGGGTTTTCTAACATGCTGAATCTAATCGTGTGATTTCAAAAACACTCATTTACTCTTTCGGGAGAGTATCCTTATTTCAAAAATCCTCTCAAATTTTCTCCGGCTTGTGGCATTTGATGTGTAGCAGTAAACTTAATGAACTTACACATTTGGAATCAAATAGCTCGTGTTAGCTGTAAGCACGGAGTGACTCGGTCTAACTGTAACCGAAACTCTAAAAAATTGAATTTTGATAACAAGTGATACGTCAAAAGAATCATAATTTTATAATGATTCCAAACATATAAAACTTGTTAAGTTTAATGTTACCCATCAAAATCTACGAGCCTGAAAATTAGGAAGACTATCGAAAAACGGGGGGGGGGAAGCAACCTCAAAATGTCCAGCGATCTTGACAAAAAATCCTACCTTAACATTCAGCATAGCTAAGAACTCTAATATGGAGGTTTCAAGTTCCCATCTACAAAAATATGTTGTTTTTTTTTGCTAATAGAAAAGATTAAGGACGAGTGACTATCTATTTGTTTTTTGTTTTTCCAGAAGTGATCGTAACGACCCAATTGTCCAAGAAGATCGGGAGAGGGCTCAGTCGAACGGAAATTGAAAGTTCCAGTGCCCTTTTTAAGGGACCAAAAAGATCGGAAGGCAGCTATCCCCCTTCCGTGCCCTTCTTTCTCCCGATCAAAATTTTGAGATAACTATTTGTTCTGCATAGTTATAAAGTGCAATTACAATGTTTTTAGGGATGACATAATCCCTCTCAGCCCCTGGGGAGAGGACTGAAAGATATGCAATTTGCACATTGTTTATATACAGTATTTGTTATTGGGATATATACGGATATCTTTCGGTATAAGGGGGGGGGATTTTCAGAAGGATGGGAGATTTTCCACGGAAAAAATTTTCTTGGGGAGAGAAGTTTCCGGAGGAATTTCCAGAATAACCAAGCTTGACATGAGTAGCATGTAGGGTATTTTTTCCAAAACCACACTGCCTTTCTATGCCGAACATATAAAACTTCAAATAGGGACAAGTCCTTTTATTAGACTGTGAAAACAGATACAAAAATCAGGATATTTCGAAAGAATACACCAGTGGCTAAGAAAATCAACGATTAGACTTAATCGTAAATGCATGTTCCTAACTTTTGTGAAAGCAAAGATTATCGTAACTGACTGGAGGATTAACCTGGGGTATTTTGTCGTAACTGTGTAGCCTCTATTACATACATTCGATAAGTAGAAGAACAAAGAATTATTCGAATACGAATATGAATAACAGGAATAGTAAGTCAAGGAAAAGGCTGGCATTTGTTGAAGCACCTTCTATCGTGACATTTTGTAAACTGAGGGTTTGAAGTACAGGGTATTTTTTCAGTATTTTGGTTTACTGAAGACTGAAAGAAGTACTCAAGTATCTTTGAGAATTTATAGGAGTGTCTTCAACCAAATTAAAAGGGCAATAGCCCTTTCAGTTTCCGATTGAATGAGCCCTTTTTGAAGTTTCTACAACATCGCTTTCTATAAAAACCTTATATAGCCCCAAGGCATAACTTACGACCCTCGCCCTGAGGGCTGTGGGGGTGGAGGGGTTGTCATCCTTAAAGACCTAATTTCCAAAACTTTCAACTACGTTGAATAGAATGGCTATCCAAAAATTTCGATTGGATGTGTTTGGGGAAAAGTGGGCGTGAGGTGAGAGGGGTTAGTTGCCCTAAAAATCAGTTTCGAGGCTATTAAAAAGGGCACTAGCCCTTTGAATTTCCAATCGAATGAGCCCATTTTCAAGTTTTTCTACGACAAAGATTTCAATAAAAACTTATATACCCCAAGGAATAATAACGTATAACCATTGCCTTGAAGACTGTGGGGAGAGTGTTCTAATCAAAGGTATAATTTCCCGAACTTTAAACTGCGTGGAACAAAATGGCTATCTCAAAACTTTGATTGGATGTTTTTGGGGAAATGGTGGGTGTGGAACGGGTGTTAATTGCCTTCCAGTGACTTTCGACTATTAAAAAGGCGCTAGCCATATCAATTTCCAATCGAATGAGCCATCTTTGAAGCTTCTACGACAACGCGTTCTATAAAAAACCTTATATGCCCCAAGGGCATAACTTACAAAACCCTTGCCCTGAGGGCTGTGGGGGGTTGTCATCCTCAAAGATCTAATTTCCAGAACTTTCGACTACGTTTGAACAAAATGGCTCTCTTAAAATTTTGATTGGATGTATTTGGGGAAAAGGCGGGCGTGAGAGGGGGTTAGTTGCCTTCCAAGCACTTTCGACTATTAAAAAAGGGCACTAACTCTTTGAATTTCCAATCGAATGAGCCTTTTTTGAAGTTTCTATGACAACGCTTTCTATAAAAACCTTATATGCCCCCAGGGCATAACTTACAACCCTTGTTCTGAGGGCCGTGGGGGATTGTCCTCCTCAAAAACATAATTTTCTATCTGGAAATCAACTACGCTGAACAAAATTTCTATCCAAAAATTTTGATTGGATGTGTTTGGGGAAAAAGGTGGGCGTCACTCAAATCACGTTTGAATATTAAAAGGGCACTAGACCTTTGAATTTCCAATCCAATGAGCCCTTTTTCAAGTTTCTATGACTAAGATTTCAATAAAAACTTATATGCCCCAAGGGCTTAACTTATAACCCTTGCCCTAAAGACTGTGGGGGGAGTGCCCTGCTCAAAGGTATAATCTCCTGGACTTTAAACTGCGTGGAACAAAAAGGCTATCGAAAAATTTCTGATTAGCTCTTGAAATCAAATGAGCTTTTTTTGAAGTTTCTATTACAACACTTTCTATATAAAAACCTTATGTGCCCCCAGGGCATAACTTAAAAAAATCCTTTCCTGAGAGGGCTCTGGTGGGGGGGGGGTTGTCATTCTCAAAGACCTAATTTTCAGAACTTTCAGCCACGTTGAACAAAATGGCTATCTCAAAATTTGATTGGATGTGTTTTGGGGAAATGGTTGGCGGAAGAGGGGGTTTTTAGTTGCCCTCTAATCACTTTCAACTATTGAAAGGGGCACTAGTTCTTTCAATTTCCAATTGAATGAGACCTTTTTAAGTTTCTACAACAGTGCTTTCTATAGAAACCTGATATGCCCCAGGGCATAACTTACAACCCTTGCCCTGAAGGCTGTGGGGGGGGGGAGTGTCATCCTCAAAGACATAATTTTTGGACCTTTTAACTATGTTGAATACAATTGCTATCTCAAAATTTTATTGGATGTGCAAGGGGAAAAAGTGGGCGCGGTAGGAGTGTTAGTCTCCCTCTAATCACTTTCGACTATTGAAAAGGGCACAAGACCTTCCAATTTCCAATTGAATGAGCCCTTTTTTGAAGTTTCTACAACTCTTTCGATACGAAGTACCGTGGTCTAGAGAAAAATCAAAAATAATACATTGTGCCAACATGGATCTTTACTTAGGCAGCGCAATTGCAATGCTTCTGATATATGTATAGTGTTTTTGGTGAATCAAATCAAGTCAAGACTCGTGACCTTTTTCTTAAACTCAAAATTAAGATATTTTAGATATTTTTTATAGAGAGATAAGATATTTATCAAGGAGGCACACTTGTGCCTCTTTAAAGAGGCGACCCACCACAATGTTAAGCGATTTCCGGTCCTAGCGGTCGCAGAGAGACAGCGGTGATCGCATTTTGTAGCCCAAGCTCCAACTAAGTAACGTGCAAAATTTCACCCCCCTCCGACTTTATCTTCATGGGTAAAAGTGGGCCGGAAGTTTCGACCCTCCGACCACAGCCCCCTTTAACGTTGTCTGATTGGGCTGAAATTTAGAAGTTAAGCTTTCCTAGGGCCCGGGAGCTTATCCGGGAGCAAAAAACAAATATAGCCACACAATGTTCATTTCTCTTTTTTTTTTATCAGCCGCACCTACAGGCCACAGTTGACAACGGATCCGGTGTGAATGAGGACTCATTCGAAG
The DNA here is from genome assembly GCA_027921565.1 of Artemia sinica. Classification (NCBI taxonomy): domain Eukaryota; kingdom Metazoa; phylum Arthropoda; class Branchiopoda; order Anostraca; family Artemiidae; genus Artemia; species Artemia sinica. The sequence goes on along the minus strand of JAPEVW010000109.1, from coordinate 469,092 downwards.
TGGAAATTCGACCTGTTAGGGCCTTTTGATATTTTCAGACCGAAAAAAATTATCCCCCAATTTACATTTACGAAAAACCTCGTTTTCCTATAAGAGCCATGTTAATTTTTCCCACCACAGCCTCCCTTTAACGTTGTTCGATCGGGCTGAAATTTAAAGGATAAGCTTTCCTGGGGCCTGGGAGCTAATCCTCAAAATTTCAGCTCAATCCGATCCTTCCTTCCCTGTTTTCCAAAAACCAAATATCAAGTTTTGTGGGTATTTGCTTGCGTCAAAAAATAGATACGGAGACTAAAATAATATTTCCGTAAGTATCTCTGTGGTACAATGGTCGCTTTTCCTGAGTGTTAGGCGGAAGATCGGGTTCGATTCCCTGTCAGCGAAAATTTTTTATGTACTGAACTTAAAGTTTAAAAAAGAAACTCAGTTTCTTTTTTAAATTATTTGAAAAAAACTACGTTTTCTAAAGAGTTAAGGAGGCTGAGTCACAAGTTGGAACCTTAAAACGTACAGGGATTAGGAGGTGCAGTTGGGGGGGCTGCCACCCCCAAACCCCCCGCTTCCGTATTTGAAAGGGACTGTGCCCTCCTCAACGCCTCGCTCTTTACGCTAAAGTTTGACTTTCTCACAACTCCTTTTTTAAACAATAAAAACTTTAGCGTAAAGAGCGAGGCGTTGAGTTTATATTGAATTTAATGTTTAAAAAAGGAAACTTAGTTTCTTTTTTAAATCGAAACTATTAAATCCTTCGGCTCAACAGGCGTCTCCAGAAGAATATCACAGTCGGCCTTCAGGTTACAGTTAAGTCTCCACTGCTTTGATAAAATGGGGCCTGGGAGCTTAAAACCTTAATTGTTGAAATTCCTAACAGCAAAGTATTTCAAACGTTATATTAGATCAAAATAGTCCTCTCAACCTGACAAGACCGACTGCAAGCTTCCAAAAATTCCAGCTCCTTCCCAGAAGTTTTTTTTGTCGAAAAACGAAAATCTTACTTTGTATTTGCTTGCCTCGAAAATAGATTGCAGAGACTTTGACAAAAAAAAACCGTCGGGTTTTTCTGTTGCCGAGCTAATAAAAATAAAGATCGTCAGAGAATATGGTGGGGAAACATCAGTACTTCTACCATCGGAATTTTAGTTGAATTAACGATGCTTTGTATTTCCATACATACAAAGATTACATTCCCTATCTAGCGTCTGATTGCACAAACTAAACGCTATCTAGGTTTCTTAGACAAAAAAACAAAACAAATCAGTGTGGATAGAGTTCTGACTATGCAAATCCTGAAGACAAAGCTCCCAGAGAGAACACTTTGAGAAGACAATAGTCTTGAAGCTAAGTTTAGGCTAGACTAACACAAGAACTTTTCTTTAGTTGTGATACTTACAAAAGAATAAACAAATGAAATAACAGGTCTTTTCCCAAATAATCTGACACAGTTCTCTCTTCAAAGAGAAGATTTAGAAGGACTTCTGAAGCTCAGTATCTGACTAGGCCAACACAAAAAGTTGAAAACACGTTTTTTCCCAAATAATCTGGAATACAAACCTCTCTCTTGAGAGAGAAGATTTAGAGGTAGCCTACTTTTGAAACTAAGTTTCTGAATAGTTTTGACATAGGCTAGGAAGTTTTAACAGGTCTTTCTAAAAATGCCAGGTAAAGCCAAACTACTAAGGTAAAAGAAGAAAAGTAGGTATGAGGAGAATGTGGAACAAAATAGAGAAGAAAAAAGGAGGTAATACCAAAAAAAAAGAGAGACAATAAAGGAGGATATTAAGAAAAACTTTCAGGAGGATAAGTTGGCAAAGGAACGAAATCGTACTAAAGCATACATGCGCATGTCTCAGAAATTAGCATCAGATGAAAGTTTTCGTTAAAAGAATTTACAGGCTGTGAAATCTCGTTATCATGCCATGAGTCAGTAAAGCAAAAAGATAAAAAGAGGAAGATGGAAATGTACAAGACATCACAAGAATATCGCCCCACAAAAAAATTAAGCACTATTATAATCATCAGGACAAGTTTGCAAAATTTTTTTGGAGACTACTACAAAATGAAAACAAGAATATTTTGACTGCCAAATTGTGGGTGAGAAGGCAAATGAACAGTGGTACACCATCCTCTCAGTTGAAACGGAAAAATGGAAAGAAGAGTAACCAAGCACCAAAGGAACCAAAAGCTGATAGCCTCTCAACATCCTCATGCCACTGCCCATATACCAGCCCATATTCAGGAGCATTCAAGAAAGCAGTACAACATAGAATGACAAATGATGTAAATTTGTCACAGAGAATGCGCACAAAGAAAAAGCAACACAGAGAGTTTTACATTGCAAAAGCCAGGAAAGTTCAGAAAATGCAGGTTGACTTAGAGGAGCTAAGACTAGTACTGGATATGCACTATCGAAACCCAGAAGAGTCATCTACCAATACAAAATCCATCGATTCAGTGTATGCGGCACATGTCACTGGTCGAAAACCTCAGTACATCTCGAAGGCACTCCCGACTGTCCCTTCCTAATCCCAGGTGTACTCAATCCAAACGAGCCCGCAATCAACGAAGTTATTGACAACAGCGATATATCTTTCAATTCGGTTCTAATCCCGGAACAGCCGGGTGAAACATGTCCCAACGGTCACGTCACCAAACTGAGAACATTTTTCACTCAAACTCTCCCGAATTTTTAGCTCTAAATTTGGACAGGCGGACACTCAGACACAAGCTCACGCGCCGCGTTGTTTGACTTTGATCCGGAAAAAATTATTCTGCATCGAACAGAAGACGCGGACCTCACGCATGGCAACATCTACAACCTTGGTACAATGTCGTCAATACATTATCGTGCAATCGCCGTTGCTATTCATTCCGGCTCCAGCTTTGGAAACCAAGGCCACTACTATGTGTACCGCAGAACACTGGAAGGCGCATGATGTAAATGCAACGACTCTGAAGTTCGAGTCATCAAAAATGCTTCAGAAATAGACTTTTCAGGTATGACATTCATGGTACTCCAAAAATTATAGTTCAGTAATTAACAACACTTTTAGTCTCGTTTCAGGCTCTAATGGTCTCCAAAAGCAACAAACTTGTAAAACAATCTGTTTTTTTTTTTCTGAAAACAATTGCCCATATTTGTTTTTCTAAAGACAACAAAAACAATCTTCAATGATCTGCCGCGGTTAGGCAGGGAGACTACCATTTCTTCCCCGTATTCTGTTGTCTGTTCGTCGGTCATATCTTCCATATTTAAAAACCAGACTCAACCCAGAAAGAGTAATTAGCCAAAAAAAAAACGGTCCAAACACACAACAGAGTACAAACAGTGACGCCTCAACGTGGCGGGGAAGTGGCAACGGGTTGCAATTACGCTAAATATAATCGTAAATGCAAGCCGGCTAAGATCACTGTTTCCATATCCTTTCCTAGTTTTACAGATTGGTAAGACACACCCAGATAAGGGACATCTTGCGTGTTGCACTTGAAACTGATTGTGCACCACGTTTTTGGAAGTCTTCTCTTCATGCATAAACAACAAACTACATAAGAAAAAAATTTACTTCCGACAATGAAATAACAATCAAAACAAAATTAAACCATAAAAAGTTAAAAAAAAAAATGTACAAGATCCAAGGATTACAAGATTGAACGAATCCCAATTTTGGCAAAAGGCTTCTTGAAAACACCCTGCAAAGAAAGAAAAGAATGTTACACTATCAGCTAACAGTTAGTCAAGTAGTAAACTATACAAAATGGTGCTGAAATTATTTGAAAATTAAGGGATATTTATGTGCGTGCATGTGAATATGGCTGTGCACTCCATTTTATATTCCTCTTTTGGAAGTCTTCTCTTCGAGCATAACAACAAACTAAATAAGAAAACTTTTCAATTCAGACAATGTAATAACAAACAAAACAAAATTCAAGCATAAAAGTTTAAAAAAATGTACAAGTATCAAGATTGAACGATTCCCAATTTCGGCAAAAGGCTTCTTGAAAACACCCTGTCGAGAAAGAAAAGAATGTTACACAATCATCTAACAGTTAGTCAAGCAATAATAAGTAATAAAAAACTGTACAAAAACGTGCAGAAAATTATTTGAAAAAACTACGTTTTTCTAAAGAGTTAAAGAGGCTGAGTTACAAGGTCGAACCTTAAAACATACAGGGATTAGGAGGCACAGTTGGGGGGCTGCCGCCCACCAAACCCCTCGCTTTTGCAGCCTCTTTGTGTTAAGGTTATTTTTAAGTCCTGTATCCTGCAATCAATTGGTCATACCAATACGAATGAAACTATTTCAATGGCATTTTTTTTTTTATATCTTCTGAGGATTTGGCAATGACTACTCAGTCTGTTACAGTTATAACTACAAACTTGTCTCTGTGCCAGGTAGTGTTATGTACTCATTGTGATCATGTATGATGGTAAAATAAATGAACCTGAACTGCTAGTTTATTCTGAGCCCTTCTTCTGTTCCCTGTTTTTTCTGTTCAAAATTGTTAAAGTTCATGTGAGTATAGCTTGTTATTGGTTAGGGAAAAATCTCCTGAGGAAACGGAAAATAATAATTCTCAGTAGGGTTTTTTAAATCAAATAAATGCAATAGGGTGTTCTTATGGTAAAAAAATTCGAGCAGACTTTGTTTTTGTTGTAAAAACAGTTCTTTGCAAGGGCAAAACGGGGGGGGGGGCGGTAGCCCTCATCGATAAAAGATGCAATAGTTGTTTTTATGGTAAAAAACTGCAGCAAACTTCGTTTGTGTTGCAAACCAGTTCTTCGCAAGAGCAAAAGCGGGGGGTGAGGGGGGCGGTAGCCCCCCAAAATAATAAACCTTAACAAAAGAGGCTGCAAAAGCGGGGAGTTTTGGGGGAGGCAGCCCCCCAACTGTGCCTCCTAATCCCTGTACATTTTAAGGTTCGACCTTGTAACTCAGCCTCTTTAACTCTTTAGAAAACGTAGTTTTTTTTTTTCTTTTTTTCAAATAATTCTCTATATATTAGTTTTTTTTTTTTAGCAATTTTAAAGTTTATAATATGAGGAAAAACGGTGAAAAACAATTGATTCCTTAGTTTCTTAGTTTCTGAAATGCGTTTCTTTATATGTCTCATATTCCCAATAACTGTCTACCTCTCTATAAGCATTTGTCATGGTAACAGGCTTCGTTTCAAACAAAACTATCATAGATTTTTGACAGCAGGATGATATAGATGGTGACTGTTATTGCCCATATAAAAAAAACAAAAACACGGAATTTAAGAAAAAAAGAAAATTAAAGGGCGTATTTATATTTATTTAAATTTAATCGCCAGCATGGCACTTGTGTTACAGTCTCTTTCTAAAGCTTGGTTATGCCTAAGCTATATGCAAAAGTTTGATGATGTTTTTATTTGAAATGTTATATTCATTTTTTGTTTGATTTATATTCTATATCCTTATCTATTATCCATATCTTTTTTTCAGCTGTTTGTTCTTAAAGTACTAAGGACACTAAAAATAAATTCTGATTCTTTAAATTGGCCAAGAGGAACCTAAACACAGTCATATATGTATTATAAAATTAGAAGAACATGGGAACTCAATTTCTAATACAAAAAATATTCGATGCAGATATGTAGTTTCAACACCTAGTGAGTGCTTGGCTCACAGGTGGATCTAGAGCAAAATCTGGGAGGGGGGATGTGGCAAAGTCGCCGATAATTTACCGAATTGACAACTTTATTTTAAAAAAAGAGCAAGCGGGCAGTGGGTTTATCTTTATTAGGCTGCTAAAATTGGAAGGTCTTGTGCCCTTTGTAATAGTCGAAAGTGATTGGAGGGAGACTAACACCCCTCCCGCGCCCATCATTTCTCCATATGCATCCAATAAAAATTTTGCGATAGCAATTTTGTTCAACGTAGTTAAAGGCCCGAAAATTATGTCTTTGAGGATGACACTCCCCCCACAGCCCTCAGGGCGAGGGTTGTAAGTTATACCCTGGGGCATATAGGTTTTTATAATTCAATTCAATTCAATTTATTCGAATAAAAACATAACACAAACATCAATAACAATAAAGATCCTAGAAGAGAACTTGTTAAGGACCAAAAATAGAAAGCGTTGTTGTAGAAACTTCAAAAAGGGCTCATCAATTTGAAATTGAAAGATCTAGTGCCCTTTTCAATAGTTGAAAAGTTATTAGAGGGAAACTAAACCCCTTCTTCCGCCCACCATTTCCCCAGACACACATCCAATCAAAATTTTGACATAGCCATTTTTGTTCAACGTGGCAGAAAGTTCTGAAAATTAGGTCTTTGAGGATGACAACCTCCCCCCTCCCCAGAGCCCTCTCAGGGCAAGGGTTTTTAAGTTATGCCCTGGGGGCGCATAAGGTTCTTATAGAAAGTGTTGTCATAAAAACTTCAAAAAGAGCTCATTTGATTGGAAATTGAAAGAGTTAGTGCCCTTTTTTAACAGTCGAAAGTGATTGGAGGGCAAAAAACCCTTCTCTGACGCCCACCATTTCCTCGAACACATCGAATCAAAATTTGAGATAGTCATTTTGTTCAACGTAGTTGAGAGGTACGGAAATTATGTCTTTGAGAATGACAACCCCCTCCCCACAGCTCTCAGGGCTAAGGTTGTAAGTTATGCCCTGGGGGGATGGAAGGTTTTGTAGAAAAGCGTTGTTGTAAAAACTTCAAAAAGAGCTCATTTGATTGGAAATTGAGAGGTCTATTGCCCTTTTTAATAGTCGAAAGTAATCAGGGGGGGGGGGGGGGGGGGGGAGGGAGAATCAAACACCCACCCATCATTTCCCTAAAAACATTTCCGATCACATTTTGATATAGAAATTTTGTTCAATACAGCTGAAAGGTCTGGAAATTATGTCTTTGAGGATAATACCACCCCCCCCCCCTTGTGCTCATAGCAATCAGGATAAGGGGTCAAAAGTTATGTCCTTGAGGGATATAAAGTTTTTATAGAAAGGTTTGTCGTAGAAGCTTCAAAAAGAGCTCATTCGATTGGAAATTGAGAGGACTAGTGCCTTTTTCATTAGTCAAAAGTGATCAGAGTGCAAATGATCCCCCCCCCACGCCCATCATTTTCCCATACACTTCCAATCAAAGTTTTTTAAGTTTTGTTCTTTTTTTTAAGGACAAAAGTGCTTGAAAGACCTATAATTGACAAAAATATCATCAGACTTTGGCTAAACAAATTCATTAAGCGTTACTGGATATGCAATACATTCAAGAGGGTATATAAAATGATATTCCTAAAATATTTAAGGCTTAGTAGATATTTTCACAAACAAACGTCACTGTTGACGCGCCATTGTTCCCATAAAGATAAATTTGAAGTTAATGGAACTATTCTATCCGATAGAATACAACTGATATTTCTGCATGTTAAGCATGGACAACATGAAAAGGCCTGAGAGAAAAAGTTACTACTGGAAATACGTCCGGAGTACTTGGCTTGGTGGGATCTGGTGCATTCCCCCAGAAAGTTAGCCCATCCCCTCCAAAATTCTCTTCCGAGAAAAATCCTCCCTACGTGCAAAATTGAGCAAATAAAAAAAATCATGGCGAACAGAAATAACGAAGAAACGAAGAAATTTTGGAATATTTTTTCCTGTATTTTCAAAATACATGAAGAAACGTATTGTGTAGTATGTCCTATATTATTATTTTTACATTTCTATTTATTTCAAACCCTTTTTCGTGTTTTAGGAGTTGATTCAAAATCATACCAGGGTAAGATAAAGGTTGAAGAAAATAATTTTGAAAATATGAAACTAGTTGCAACTGTACAAGAGATGCCCAATGATGGAATAGCATAGAGATACTAGGTTGGGGACTATTAAGTCAGATCAGAGACGTCACTAGAGAAAATGTTCGGGGCGAGGAGACAATGCATTTTACCTTCGTAGCGAATGATTTGGGTGATATTACTACTAAAATTACTTCATAAAAAAAGCACGCATCTGTGATTTAACTTCTGCAAAAAAAAATAAAAATACAAAATTCCCTATTACTGTATATAGGAGCTTGAAACCTCCACAGCAGGGTTTTCTAACATGCTGAATCTAATCGTGTGATTTTAAAAACACTCACTTGCTTTTTCGGGAGAGTATCCTTATTTCAAAATCCTCTCAAATTTCTCCGGCTTGTGGCGTTTGATGTGTAGCATTAAACTTAATGAACTTATACATTGGAATCAAATAGCTCGTGGTAGCTGTAAGCACGGAGTGACTCGGTCTAACTGTAACCGAAATTCTAAAAAAATTGAATTTTGATAAAAAGTTATACGTCAAAAGAATCATAATTTTATGATGATTCCAAACATATAAAAACTTGTTAAGTTTAATGTTACCCATCAAAAGCTACGAGCCTGAAAATTAGCAAGACTATCGAAAAAAGGGGGGGGGAACAAGCTCAAAATGTCTAGCGATCTTGACAAAAATTCTACCTTAACATTCAGCATAGCTAAGAACTCTAATCTGGAGGTTTCAATTTCCCGTCTACAAAAATGTAGTTTTTTTTTGCTAAAAAAAGATTAAATACGAGTGTCTATCTATTTTGTTTTCTTTTTTCAGAAGTGATCGTAACGACCCAATTGTCAAAGAAGATCGGGAGAGGGCTCACTCGGACGGAAATTGAAAGTTCCAGTGCCCTTTTTAAGGGACCAAAAAGATTGGAAGGCAACTAACCCCCTTCCGTGCCCTCCTTTCTCTCGATCAAAATTTTGAGATAACTATTTGGTTCCGCATAGTTAGAAAGTCCCAATTACTATGTCTTTAGAGATGAACATAACCCCTCTCAGCCCTGGCGAGAGGACTAAAAGATATGCAATTTGCACATAGTTTATGTATAGTATTTGTTATTGGGATATATACGGATATCTTTCGGAATAGGGGGGGGGGGGGAGATTTCGGAAGGATGGGGGATTTTCCACGGAAAAATTTTTTGGGGGGAGAAGTTTCCGGAGGAATTTTCCAGAATAACCGAGCTTGACATGACTAGCATGTAGGGTATTTTTCCAAAACCAGATTGTCTTCTATGCCGAACATATAAAACTTCAAATAGGGACACGTCCTTTTATTAGACTGTGAAAACAGATACAAAATTCTGGATATTTCGAAGGAATACACCAGTGGCTAAGAAAATCAACGATTAGACTTAATCGTAAATGCATGTTCCTAAATTTTGTGAAAGCAAAAATTATCGTAACTGACTGAACGATCAACCTGGGGTATTTTGTCGTAACTGTGTAGCCTCTATTACATACATTCGATAAGTAGAAGAGCAAAGAATTATTCGAATACGAATATGAATAATAGGAATAGTAAGTCAAGGAAAAGGCTGGCATTTGTTGAAGCACCTTCTATCGTGACATTTTGTAAACTGAGGGTTTGAAGTACAGGGTATTTTTTTCAGATTTTGGTTTACAGAAGACTGAAGGAAGTACTCCAGTATCTTCGAGAATTTATAGGAGTATTTTCAACCAAAATTACAATTTGGGCTTCCATAAGCCTAAGAAGGACTAATGTGAGAGATGCAAAGAGAAACGTGTTGCCTAAAAGCAAGACATTGATCTGCCAGAACCAAAATAGCAAATATTGAACGACATGGCAAAAAACGCGGGAATCGTATTTCTGAATTCAAACCAAATGAACAAAAATAATTATAATACTATTTGGCAATATCGTCCTTTACTTAGACAGATTGCACTGCCTATGATTAACAATTTTCTTATTTAAATTCTGATATGTACAATATAACTCAATAAAAACGATAAGATTCCAGGTGCCAATATTTAATTGGTGAAAACAGTAAATATACCAAACCATAAAATACTAAATCTACAATACAATAAACAATAAAATTTATGCAAATATATTACAGATTACAATACTAAAATTTATCGCCTATGTGGTAAAGCTTTCTAATTTAGTTAATTATTAATTTAAAAAAATATATATGACGCAAATATGAAGTTTTGAAATACCACTTTTTATTAAGATAAGGAACATATCCTGCTAGTTTTGTTTAACGGGAAATTGAGAAATTACCACTTCTTAGCGATTACGTGGGAAGGTGTGGTTGATAAAAAATGTATAAAAGCTACATTTTATCGGAAGGGGGAATCTTATACTAACTTTATGCCGGACTGACCTCTGGTCCGTTGTTTTTAGAAATACCTTGGATTTTGTCGGATCATTGTAAGTGTCTGTATCTTATTTATATATATTATGTTGTTTTTGAGACTTGTGGTCTCTTGTGGTCTAATTGGGACAGCCAGTCCCAGTAGACAGAATATATCCGATTATATTATATTTTAAAATGAATAAAAGTATTGTATTTTAGACAACCTTTCTACGATCTAATTTTAGCTTCTCGAACATACCCAGTCGGTACGCCTCATTAGTTTGGTCATAGCCTAAGGCACGCTACCAAAGTTTAATTACCTTAGGGCCAGAGTTTATCTCCCCTATAAAGGGAGAATAAAAGGCATCTACAACTACAACCACCAAATACCCAAAATAACACTTCACAACACCTATATCGCTCAAGAAATTTTTCATAAAGCCGAATATAATTTGCCGTCTTTTTATCTGCTGTTTTCATAAGCTCAGGTACAACTGCTTCTGTCAAATATCTCTTGTTCCTAATCTATTCAATTGACATTTCAATATGGTGAGCAACCATTAATCAGTCATCAGATCTCTCCTTATCCCAGTCCATCAGATCACAGCCCATGGCTGTAAACAATAATTTTACCTAAATCTTCAAATACATGAGGAACATCGCCAATTGTGTCATTAACTTCTTCCAAAATGGTCCTCAAAGCATAAACCAAATCAGGCTCCATCGACACTTCTTGAATCAGTTCTTGCTAATGGTTTTTACGAGGAATACAAGACTATGCTTAGTAGACTGCGGAATTTCATCAACAGTAGGCAAAGGGTCAGCCATTTCAACCATTTCTATCCTAACTTCATTTTCGGTTACATGCGATGGAAGGGTGATATCTTGAACAAATGCTGGATATGATGGTTGAAGTACCATCAATTCTGACTCCACTTGCTGATCCACACTGGACTCCACGCTTGACGGAACATACACAGGAGGAGAATCTTCCAGCCGTTTGGAGACGAATTTGCTGCATGAAGAAGTGACGATACACCCATGTCGGCATTGTAAGGCTGACCTCTGGTGAGTTTTGTTTATTTTTCACAGCCTTTGAATTTTTTTCAGTGTCTGATTGCTTTGGAGTAACAATATCAACTTTAAAGTCTTGCTCCATTTGAATTGCTTCTTCGAGGCTAAATCAGTTATACTCAAACCAGTAGCTGGCTTGATATCACTCCTCTTACTAGGAGGAGAATTCATATCTTCTCTTTTACTATACTTTCTAATTCCCCACCAAATTGATATTCCCAGTACATGCAACGGATGCACAATCATTAAAGTGTTTAGTGACACTATTCATTTTCAATCTTTGTGCACTGAACTTTCTTTTCAACTAATTGATATGACGTAGGGAATCGCGTTAATTTTATTTGCAGCCTCCCGGGAAGTCCCTATTCCCTTAACTTTTTCCTTACTACTCCTCCCAACCTCAACCAAGGACGACCTACGTTCCGTCTAGCCCTAGGGGGTTGGAATTAAAGGATAATCTTCGACCATATTTCATCCTTCTCTACAAATTGTGTCTATTTTGTTTTTTCGCTGGCTGGAAATATCCTCGTTTTCTTCTGCTTCCGTTTTTTCTCACCTTGTCATGCTTTACCAGTCTTGTCTTGGAAGTTATTAAATAAAAAAATAAAAAATTTCAACTGAAAGTAAGGAGCAACATTAAAACTTTAAACGAACAGAAATTATCCCGTATATGAGAGGCCGCCCCCACGTCAATACCTCACGCTTTACGCTAAAGTTCAAATTTTGTCCAAATTCTTTAAGAATGATTCCTGAATTACAAAGGCCGTTTAATTAGAATAAATTGCTCTTTTAAAAGTATTATAAAAAACTTTAGCGCAAAGAGCGAGGTATTGAAGAGGGGGCGACAACACTTATATATGTAATAATTTATGTTCGTTTTATGTTTTAATGTTTGCTTCTTAATTTCAGTTGAAAAATTTTAATTTTTTTTTATTTTAACTTAATAGCACTACCCCCCCCCCCCCAACTTTAGCCAAAAGAACATTTGACTTGAGTGAACATATTGTTACAAAGGACATTCTCAAGGTTATTAAGCGTGACCAAGGCCCGTATCCAGGATTTTTTTTTCGGGGAGTGTTTTACACAAGTTTTTTTTTCAGGGGGGGGGGAGTACAAAAAAACATATAAAAAATTTGTTTATAACCATTTTTGTTAAGTTTTTACGAGTCAAACATTTCGGGGGGGGGGGGGTTCAAATCCCCTAACCCCCTGAGTACGGCCTTGATTCTAACCATAATATTTTCTTAGCAAGATGGCGCGCTTCAAATGAGCACCTGCTGTGTCCTGTTTACAGCCTGATTTTGTAATCTCTGAATAGTGTGGCGATAAAGGATGGCTGGGAAAAATTGAACTAGTTTTATTTGAAAGCTTTTATTTCTCCTTCACAAATTCAATGTTTTCCGTCAATTATATCTTCTATGATGCCTCAAAATGTCAAAGGCCATGATGGATTTCTGATATTAATTTATGTTTTTATTGGGACTACCCTTGTTAGCGTAAAAGTCAATTGGGTGTTTCGACAATAAAAAAGTAAAAAAAAGCAGATAAAGTAAAATCGTCGAGCGAACCAGATAGACCAGATGGGAATCATTTACGATTCTTCAAAACAGTTTCACCATCCCTTTCGGAATCTGCTATACATTCATCAAAACGTACATAGTGGGAATTATATTTTTTCTTCCAATTTTTATCCGTTTTTTTTTTCAGGTATCAAATCGAGCTGACGAAAGGATTGTCGCAACAAGCTGTCGCAGATATGCTATACCTTGTTGAGGAATGAGGGAAAAACAAAGGCTTGATATTTTTAGACTATTCCTTCTCTGTTTTACATTTTTGTAAAAATATGTTTCATCCATCAAGTTGATTTTTGATTCCTTTTCTTAAGGACGTGAAGATCGGGAGTATATTTTCTTTTTCTTGATCTACAATCCCTGAAATTGTTCTTATATCAAGCAAATAAAAAGACAATCAATAGAAAAAAAACCTCAAAACAGAACTAGTAGAGGTGAAATGAGACAGAAATGGAAGATGTACCAAAAGGCAAATCAAAACCCCCCCAAATGATGAAAGTCACCAGTTATTTTTTCCGTAGGTAAAGAGAATGTGGGTTTCTGTCATATATAATATCATCTTCAAATTTTTAATCTAGCAATAAATTTTTCGGTTCAATTCAGTAGGACTCTGGCTAAATTCTGGTTGGCTCAATTCTACTTCAGTTGAAATCCATAAAAGGAATGGCAAAAGAAACGTATCATACTGAAAATCTAAATCTAAGATTTCTAAAATTAGAAATCTAAATACCGCAAAGTGTACGCACTTGTTTAGCATAGATAAGAGGTTGTAGTTGTAGCTAGACCCGGCGCCGCGCCGGCGGATCGACCGAACGCCGCTGACAAGAGGCTGGGTCAAACGCCACCGAAGTGTCGCAACGCCACCGGCGCCCCGCAGGCGTGCCGCCACTGGCAAAGGCGGCGGCGTTCGGTCGACTTTAAATTAATTTTGCAGTAATTCTTTATTGCGTCAACCGCAAAGTCGGAGCTTTTCCTTCTCGTGTGGTTTTAGTATTTCGATTTTCCTGATTAGAAATCAAGCAGGGCTCACACTATCCCCGAATTTCGAGTATTTCCCTGAAAATCTATGCGTCACCCCGAAAAAAAAAATTCGGT
>JAPEVW010000109.1:436123-450123 GCA_027921565.1 Artemia sinica | reverse complement strand
CAGAAATTAACATAAGTTGGGTGCAAAAAATCTCCTTTTCAATTGCAAATTTCTTTAAAAATTTGGAAAAAACCTATGTACGGATGATTTCCCATGAAACTATTGTAGTTTAGGTTCTCGTGAAACTATTGTAGTTTCTATAAAAATGACTGAATTAAAAAATCAAAATTAAATTGCATTTACTACTTTTCATTTCAACTAATGCAGTTTTCAAAGTTTTTTTTTTAGTGACATTAAAACTTAAAAAACGAATATTTTCATTCTAACTTAACTTGTAGGAAATAATCGAGTCAAACTCAAAACGAGCAGAAATTAACATAAGTTGGGATGCAAAAAAATCCCCGTATGTCTGCCCAATTTAATTTTCTTCATATGAATACTTTTCATTTTAAACTTAAAATACGCTAAATTCTTGATTTTCATTCTAACTTAACGTGTGGGAAATAATCGAGTCAAACTCAAAACGAGCAGAAATTAACATAAGTTGGGTGCAAAATCCTCTTTTCAATTGCGAATTTTCTTTAAAAATTTGGAAAAAAAAACCAATTTGGAAAAAAACCTATGTACGGATGATTTCCGTGAAACTATTGTAGTTTAGATTCTCATGAAACTATTGCAGTTTCTATAAAAATGTCTGAATTACAAAATTAAAATTAAATTGCATTTACTACTTTTCATTAAAAACTAATGCAATTTCTATAAAAAATTTGAAATTATTTCGTTTTAAACTATTGAAGTTTCTATAAAGTGGGGGTAAGTTAACATGTTACCAAATTCCACATTATTGCACAGAAAATATCAAAATCATAGGTTAGAAAAACACAGGCTATTTTTATTGCATTCAGCATACGCGATAGAATTGACTATGATACGAAAAGAGCGGAAACTATCTCTTAAAAAATAAAATTTGCTCACCAAGCTTAGCGAAATAAAATTCTTCATTTCGTGTTCCACTTCATGCTCGTTTAAACTATTGAAGTTTCTATAAAGTTAAGTTAACATGTTACCAAATTCTACATATTGCACAAAAAATATATCAAAATCATAGGTTAGAAAAAAACAAGGCTATTTTTTTTTCATTATTGCATTCGGCATACGCGATAGAATTGACTATGGTACGAAAAAGAACGGAAACTATCTCTTAAAAAATAAAATTTGCTCACCAAGCTTAGCGAAATAAATTCTTCTATTCGTGTTCTACTTCATGCTTCAAATTGTAAGAAGGAACTGAATATACATCATACCGTTTTAAGGGATTTTATACGTTATATTTTGGATCAAGCCTCTTCTTAACATTATTCTGCAATAACAAAATGCTTAATATCCTAAGTATATCCGAGTCAAATTTCACCTTAAAGTGCTTTTATATCTGATGAAATTATATTTAAGTCATATGATCAATTTAGTAAAGACATTCGATATCCTTAAAGAGGACAATGCTATTTGCGTACGAGCATTTGGTCGTTGAAATTTCTTAATGACTAAAGATTTTGTTTTTCTTCTAAAAGGATTAATATTCTCAAGGTTTAGCTTTTGACGGATAACAATAAACCTAAAGAAATTATGTATTTGAAATCAGCGTATAAAGCCATACATTTTCATGTATCTATAATTATAAAATTCTGTTTTTAGAGTTATGGTTACTTTCGGACGAGTTGCACTTTACTTGCCGCGTAAAAGTTGGGATTGAAAAGATTTTTACTCCAACTCGAAGCACAATTTGTGTCTCTTTGACCTGTTTGTGTTTCTTTAGGCTGTTGTGTCATTTTGATCTCGGTGTCTTTCTTTTGGATTCACTTTGATTTTAGTTGCATGGGGGGGGGTTCAGTTGCACGGAGGTTGAGTTAAATGGGGTTTGAGTTCACACGAGAGTAATGCTTTGTCGTGGTTTAGCTTGTCACAGTTACTCTATTTGGGCTGTTTGTGTTTTCTTTGGGTTATGTGTGTGTCTCTTTGGGCTCTGTGTCTCTTTGGGGTGTTTGAGTCTTTTTGATCTGTTTATGTTTCTTTGGGCTGTTTTGAGTCTTTTTGTTCTATGTTTGTGTCTCTTTGGGTGTTGTGTCTCTTTGGCCTGTTTCTGTTTCTTTGGGCTGTTTGTGTCATTTTGATCTCGGTGTCTTTCTTTTGGATGTTTGTGTCCTCCTAGGGACCCGTGTGGGCTGTTGTGTTTTTTGGGCTATTTGTGTCTCTTTGGGGTGTTTGTGTCATTTTGATCTGTGTGTATTTCTTTCTAATGTTTGTGTCTCTTAGGGACCACTTTATAGGGCGGGGGAAAAGCCATTCATACTATACCTTAAATGCATTCAGATATTTTTTCTTGATAAAAACATAGCCGTGATGGGTTGCATGGAGGGTTGAATTGCACGAGGGTTCAGTTAAAGGGGGTACAGTTACACGGGGGTCTCGGTTATACAGGGGTTCAGTTACAAGGGGGGCTTCAGTTGCACGGGGTTGAGTTAAATGGGGATTGAGTTCCACGAGAGTAGTGCTTTGTGTCGTGGTTTAGCTTGTCACAGTTACATTCTCTTGATCTTTCAAAGTTCACATTGATTTTAGTTATATGGGGGGGGTTCAGTTGCACGGGGGTTGAGTTAAATGGGGCTTGAGTTCCACGAGAGTAATGCTTTGTCGTGGTTTAGCTTGTCACAGTTACTCTCTTTGGGCTGTTTGTGTTTCTTTGGGTTGTGTGTGTGTCTCTTTGGGCTCTGTGTCTCTTTGGGGTGTTTGAGTCTTTTTTTGATCTGTTTATGTTTCTTTGGGCTGTTTGAGTCTTTTTGGTCTGTGTTTTTCTCATTGGGGGGGGTGTTTGTGCCTCTTTGGCCTGTTTCTGTTTCTTGGGCTGTTTGTGTCATTTTGATCTCGATGTCTTTCTTTGGATGTTTGTGTCTCCTAGGGACCGTGTGGGCTGTTGTGTTTCTTTGGACTATGTGTGTCTCTTTTGGGTGTTTGTGTCATTTTGATCTCTGTGTCTTTCTTTTGGATGTTTGTGTCTCTTAGGGACCACTTTATAGGGCGGGGGGAAAAAGCCATTCATACTATACCTTAAATGCATTCAGATATTTTCTTGATAAAACATAGCCGTGACTACATCAGATGGTTTTGTGGTGCAGTAGTTGTTACTAGTAGTAGTATTTTCGTGTTTTTTGCGAGCAATTCATACTATACCTTAAATGCATTCAGATATTTTCTTGATACACCACCACCAAGGTTAGGATAGGTTAGGTTACTTAAACATTTCTAGGTAGGCCCCCCCCCGGAGCCACGGGGATCGAAAGCCTACCACGGGTGGGACCCCCACCACCAATGTTAGGTTACCTAACATTTCTAGGTTAACTTAACATCAGGTTAAGTGGCGCGCCACTTAACTGATGTAAGTTACCTAGAAATGTTAGGTAACCTAACCTTGGTGGTGGGGGTCTTCCACCCGTGGTAGGCTTTCGGTCCCGTGGCTCCGGGGGGAGGGGCCTACCTAGAAATGTTAGGTAACCTAACCCTATCCTAGCCTTGGCGGTGTATCAAGAAAATATCTGAATGCATTTAAGGTATAGTATGAATTGCTTGCAAAAAACACGAAAATACTACTACTAGTAACAACTAACTGCACCACAAAACCATCTGATGTAGTCACGGCTATGTTTTATCAAGAAAATATCTGAATGCATTTAAGGTATAGTATGAATGGCTTGTCCCCCCGCCCTATAAAGTGGTCCCTAAGAGACACAAACATCCAAAAGAAAGACACACAGATCAAAATGACACAAACCACCCAAAGAGACACAACACATAGCCCAAAGAAACACAACAGCCCACACGGTCCCTAGGAGACACAAACATCCAAAAGAAAGACATCGAGATCAAAAATGACACAAACAGCCCAAAGAAACAGAAACAGGCCAAAAGAGACACAAACACCCCAAAGAGACAAACACAGACTCAAAAAGACTCAAACAGCCCAAAGAAACATAAACAGATCAAAAAGACTCAAACACACCCAAAGAGACACAAGGCCCAAAGAGACACACACACAACCCCAAAGAAACACAAACAGCCCAAAGAGAGTAACTGTGACAAGCTAAACCAAGACAAAGCATTACTTTCGTGGAACTCAAGCCCCATTTAACTCAAACCCCGTGCAACTGAAACCCCCCCCCCCATGTAACTAAAATCAATGTGAAACTTTGAAAGATCAAGAGAATGTAACTGTGACAAGCTAAACCTACGACAAGCACTACTCTCGTGAAACTCAATCCCCATTTAACTCAACCCCGTGCAACTGAACCCCCCTTGTAACTGAACCCCTGTATAACCGAAACCCCCGTGTAACTGTACCCCCTTTAACTGAACCCTCGTGCAACTCACCCTCATGCAACCCATCATGGCTAGTGTTTATCAAGAAAATATCTGAATGCATAAGGTATAACTTATGGTCCTAATGGCAAACCCCAGCATTACCCCCGCACTATATACAGTAACATGGCTTTTCCCCCCGCACTATAAATTGTAGTGGTCCCTAAGAGACAACAAACATTCAAAAGAAAGACACACAGATCAAAATGACACAAACACCCCAAAGAGACACACATTAGCCCAAAGAAACACAACAGCCCACACGGTCCCTAGGAGACACAAACATGTAAGGCGGTGGGAAGAAAGACACACGAGATCAAATGACACAAAACAGCCCAAAGAAACAGAAACAGGCCAAAGAGACACAAACACCCCAAGAAGACACAAACATAGACCAAAAGACTCAAACAGCCAAAGAAAACA
Organism: Artemia sinica; assembly: GCA_027921565.1. Taxonomy (NCBI): domain Eukaryota; kingdom Metazoa; phylum Arthropoda; class Branchiopoda; order Anostraca; family Artemiidae; genus Artemia; species Artemia sinica. Next base: position 445,353 of record JAPEVW010000109.1, on the reverse strand, counting down.
TAAAACAGATCAAAAAGACTCAAAACACCCCAAGAGACACAGAGCCCAAAGAGAGACACACACAACCCAAAGAAATACAAACAGCCCAAAGAGAGTAACTGTGACAAGCTAAACCACGACAAAGCATTACTCTCGTGGAACTCAAGCCCCATTAACTCAACCCCCGTGCAACTGAACGGTCCACCCCCCCCATGTAACTAAAATCAAAGTGAATCCAAAGAAAGACACCGAGATCAAAAATGACACAAACAGCCTAAAGAAACTCAAACAGGTCAAAGAGACACAAATTTAGCTTCGAGTTGGAGTAAAAATCTTTTTCAATCCCAACTTTTACCGGCAAGTAAAGTGCAACTCGTCCGAAAAAGTAACCATAATTCTAAAAACAGAATTTTAATAAATTATAGATACATGAAAATGAATGGCTTTATACGCTGATTTCAAGACATAAATTTCCTTAGGTTTATGTTATCCGTCAAAAAGCTAAAACCTTGAGAATATTAATCCTTTTAGAAGAAAAACAAAATCTTTAGTCATTAAGAAATTTCAACGACCAAATGCTCGTACGCAAATAGCATTGTCCTCTTTAAGGATAATCGAATGTCTTTACTAAATGATCATATGACTAAAATATTTCATCAGATATAAAAGCACTTTAAGGTGAAATTTGACTCGGATATACTTAGGATATTAAGCATTTGTTATTGCAGAATAATTAAGAAGAGGCTTGATCCAAAATATAACGTATAAAATCCCTTAAAAACGGTTAGTATGATGGATATTCAGTTCTTCTTACAATTTGAAGCATGAAGTAGAACACGAATAGAAGAATTTATTTCGCTAAGCTTGGTGAGCAAATTTTATTTTTTAAGAGATAGTTTCCGTTCTTTTCGTACCATAGTCATTCTATCGCGTATGCTGAATGCAAAAAAAATAGCCTGTGTTTTTCTACCTATGATTTGATATTTCTGTGCAATAATGTAGAATTTGGTAACATGTTAACTTAACTTTATAGAAACTTCAATAGTTTAAAAACGAGCATGAAGTGGAACACGAATAGAAGAATTATTTCGCTAGCTTGGTGAGCAAATTTTATTTTTTAAGAGATAGTTTCCGCTCTTTTCGTATCATAGTCAATTCTATCACGTATGCTGAATGCAATAAAAAATAGCCTGTGTTTTTCTAACCTATGATTTTGATACTTCTGTGCAATAATGTGGAATTTAGTAACATGTTACCTTAACTTTATAGAAACTTCAATAGTTTTAAACGAAATAATTTCAAATTTTTATAGAAATTGCATTAGTTTAAATGAAAAGTAGAAAATGCAATTTAATTTAATTTTGTAATTCAGATATTTTTATAGAAACTGCAATAGTTTCATGAGAATCTAAACTACAATAGTTTCACGGGAAATCATCCGTACATAGGTTTTTTCCAAACTGGTTTTTTTCCAAATTTTTAAAGAAAATTCGCAATTGAAAAGGGGATTTTGCACCCAACTTATGTTAATTTCTGCTCGTTTTGAGTTTGACTCGATTATTCCCTACAAGTTAAGTTATAATGAAAATCAAGAATTTAGCGTATTTTAAGTTTAAAATGAAAAAGTATTCATATGAAAGAAATTAAATTGGGCAGACATAGGGGATTTTTCACACCCCAACTTATGTTAATTTCTGCTCGTTTTGAGTTTGACTCGATTATTTCCTACAAGTTAAGTTAGAATGAAAATATTCGTTTTAAGTTTTAATGTCACTAAAAAAAAAAAAACTTTGAAAACTGCATTAGTTGAAATGAAAAGTAGTAAAATGCAATTTAATTTTGATTTTTTAATTCAGTCATTTTTATAGAACTACAATAGTTTCACGAGAACCTAAACTACAATAGTTTCACGGGAAATCATCCGTACATAGGTTTTTTCCAAATTTTAAAGAAACTTTGCAATTGAAAAGGGAGATTTTTTGCACCCAACTTATGTTAATTTCTGATCGTTTTAAAACTGTTTGTTTTTTTTTATTTAATTTAATTATGTAAACGATCAAAAGTCTTTCTCATCCTTAACTCGTTAGTCTTATTGTGAGGTTGGCTTTTTCCAAATTTTTAAATAAAATTTGCAATTGAAAAAGACATTTTTATAGAAACAGCAATAATTTCATGAGAACCTAAACTACAATAGTTTCACGGGAAATCATCCGTACATAGTTTTTTTTCCAAATTTTTAAAGAAAATTTGCAATTGAAAAGGGGATTTTTGCAGCCTACTTTATATTAATTTCTGCTCGTTTTGAGTTTGACTCGATTATTTCCTACAAGTTAAGTTAGAATGAAAATCAAGAATTTAGCGTATTTTAGTTTAAAATGAAAAAGTATTCATATGAAAGAAAATTAAATTGGGAAGACATAGGGGATTTGCTCGTTTTTGAGTTTGACTCGATTATTTCCTACAAGTTAAGTTAGAATGAAAATATTCGCAAGTTTTTTTTTATTTATTTATTTAATTATGTAAAAGATCAAAGTCTGTCTCATCCTTAACTCCTTACTCTTTATTGTGAAGTTGGCTTTTTCCAAATTTTTAAAGAAAAATTGCAATTAAAAAAAAAAGATTTCTCAACGCATTAAAAAAAAAACTTTCGTTTAACGAGCAGGGTGTTTTGAAAGGGGGGGGGGTCCCTCCCTTATATACAAAGTAGCTTCAATCTGTTATGAGTTTTAAACTTGCTCCTTACTTTAGTTGAAAAATCTTTATATTTGTTTAATTACATTTCATAAGACTGTAAAGAATTTTGAATGCAATACTTTTGGCAATGCAGAAAAAGATCAATATTTCAAAGATCTCTGTTTCCATTTCAGGAAATGAAAAATGACAGAAAGATGTTTCATTAGCCTCGCTGAAATACCTGGAATTCGGAGACAATTGAAGTCCTCTACAGTAGTGATAAACAAAACTAACAGAAAGTGAGTTAAAGTCCTGTGCTCTGCTGTCATCATGATCTTTACATCCTCGTTATGACGAATTGGACTTTCATTCCAAGTGTGAAATAAGCGAACCAAAGAAGGAAAAGCAAAGAGTAGAATATGGTTCTTTAAGTAATGCAAGTGATACACATTCCCCAAGTTTTCTAGCCTGAAAAAAGAAACAAAAACTTGTCAGACATACATTAAAGATAAGACAAACGTCATTCACACACAAATTAAAAACAAAAAACAACAAGTTCTTGTCAACATCTGGAAGAGTTTCGGAAATTCCACTTGATATGAAAGATGAAGCACTTATAGGAAAAGTAGAAAAAAAAACCGGAAAACCCAGCAAAAGCTGAAAAGAAAACTTAGAAACTCTGAGGCTACGGAAACGAAGTGGTCGGTTGAAAAAGGAAAGATAGGTGGTAATGAAGAAGACAGAAGCCCTGTAAAGAAGCTGAGGCTAAAAATAAGTTCCACTAGCCATACATCTTCAATGGTACATTCTAAAAACTGCATTCCAATATCGGATAAACCTCTTGAAATTCACTGATGCAATCAGAAGAAGAAGAGAGAAGGAGGAATGGCGCATGACCAGAAGAATATGGAGAATTAATAGTCTTTTGTTCACCGTTATAGATGAATAAACTAATTTAGCCGATGGAATGAAGTCCTATTCCTAGAAGTTAAGTTAGAATAAAAAGAATGAGGTATAATGTTTACCAGGATATTGAATAAGCACCATTTTTCACCCTACCCACAAAACTCAAGTCCTCCTAGCATTTTTTAAACTAAATACTTACCTCCATGTAGACCGTTATAGATGAATAAACTAATTTAGCCGATGGAATGAAGTCCTATTCCTAGAAGTTAAGTTGGAATAAAAAGAATGAGGTATAATGTTTACCAGGATATTGAATAAGTACCATTTTTCACCCTACCCACAAAACTCAAGTCCTCCTAGCATTTTTTAAACTAAATACTTACCTCCATTCTCCCCTCCCCAGATTTGTATTATACAGATCACATCGAAGAGGTAAAGCTAGGTCAAGTCGCAATGTCACTCATTTGGCTTTTGTGTGTGCCCCATTGTTTTTGTGTGGGTTCCATTGTAACTACATTTTGTTTAAATACTTATTTTTCATTTTCCAGATTCAAGATTTTCATTTAACACAAATGAATAGATAAGCTGAAGAATTTAAAACGAGCCATCATAGACCTACGATCGCAATGAATGGTACTTGTTATCAGAAATGGTTTGTGGTAGGGGACCTCAAAAACACTGTTCAAATGGAACTTGTGTATTATAACGACCACACAGTTTCATCTTCAAATCCTCTTCTAAAATCATCTTTAAATCATCTTTGAATTGTCTCTAAACTGTTTCACCGGAATAATTCCCTAAAATAATAATTGTTCTGAAAAGATATGATAATGCCTTAAAAGTATTATAATGGGGACTCAGGAGCTTTGGGGGCGCCGGGGGGGCCCTGTGAGAGCCCGGAGAACCTTTGAGGACCAGGGGTTCCCTCGGGGTATGAATGGGGGGATTGGAACCCCTTTGGGGTTGTGGTAGGGGGACCTCACATAACTGTTCAAATGGAACTTGTGTATTATAACGACCACAGAGTTTCATCTTCAAATCCTCTTCTAAAATCATCTTTTAAATCATCTTTTGAATTGTCTCTAACTGTTTCACCCCAAATAATTCCCTAAATATAATAATTTGTTCTGAAAAGATATGATAATGCCTTAAAAAGTATTATAATGGGGGCTCTGAGAGCCTTTGGGGCTCCGGGGGGCCCTTTGGGAGCCCGGAGAACCTTTCTTTAACTGAACTCTCATGCAACTCAACCCTCCATGCAACCCATCTCCCTCAAAAACACTTTTCAGTCATTTCTCGTTAAATTGACAATACGCTCCAAAACATCACTTGTGTATTATACAGTACATAATCATGGCATCTCCTCCAATTCGCAAATCCCATTACCCCTTTTTTTTTGCAAAGGTTAATCAAATATCTCCGATTGTAAAAAAGCATTAAAAAATTTTCCAATCACTAATTACCCTTTTTTGCAAATGCTAAACAAAAAAAAACACTGTCTGCTTTTCAAAAACTTGTCCGTTAAACTCGAAACAAGACGCGCTGGTTTTATAATACAGGTTTAATTAATTGCGTAAATCTCTTGGCAAAGATGTAATGACCTGTAGAATAGAATACCTACCAGAAAAACCTGTTTGGTACATAGGGCCCGTAGAAATGGAATCTCTTACACTACTTATATATATATATATATATTATATATATATATATATAATATATATATATATATATATATATATATATATATATATATATATATATATATATATATATATATATATATATTAGATATATATATATATATATTATATATATATATATATAGATATATATAATATATATATATATATATATATATATATATATATATAGATATATATATATATATAGATATATATATAGATATATATATATATATATATTATAGATATATATATATATATATATATATATAATATTATATATCTATATATATATAATATATATATATATAGATATATATATATATATATATATATATATATATATCTATATATATATATATATAGATATATATATATATATATATATATATATATATTATATATAGATATATATATATATATATATATATATATATATATATATATATATATATATATATATATATATATATATAATATATATATATATATATATATATATATATATATATATATATATATATATATAGTATATATATGTACTTCTCACCATTTTCATAATACTTTATTCCAAGAATATACTAGAATGAACATCAAATCCCATTTCATGTTTAACTTTTAAGCAGCAATTTCTTCAATAAAATTCCATTATAACACAGTAACATTATGCATAATACTAAATGCATTATCCTCTGGAATGCTAGCGGGTTGCAGTATCAAATGATTTTTAGATGTATGAACTGGGTTACTTTCACCAGAGATAAAAGATAAGATGGCGTATTTTACACTATGGAAAAGAAACACGAAATGGGATATTTTTTTAAGACGAGGGGGAAGCATTGAAAGAAATAGCCCAGGGTTTCTCTTTTTTTTCTTTTTCATTTAAATAACATGGCGTCAAACTCTAAATCAGAACCATGCACATTTAAAATGGACTTCATATTTCGAAGAGGCAATTTTATTGTTTTGTCAATTGTCAATTTGTGTTGTTGACGCCTTTATATGGGAAAAAGGACTAGGTGGTAGGTCTCATACTACATTTTAATACCGGTTTCTTTCAGACTAAGCGTGATTTAATACTAATGGAACATTCACATAAAAGTTTTAATTTGACGTTCAAATAAAGATGATTTTATAATCACCATAATCTAGTACCCAATTCCTAGACATAAATTTTTTTGTTGTACGCCTTTATATGGAAAAATAACTGGTGGTAGTTCTCATACTACATTTTAAGACCGGTTTTCTTTCAGACTAAGCATGGTTTAATACTAATGGAACATTCACATAAAAGTTTTATTTGACGTTCAAATAAAGATGATTTTTATAATCACCATAATCTAGTACCCAATTCTAGACATAATTTTTTTTGTTGTACGCCTTTATATGGAAAAATGACTGGGTGGTAGTTCTCATACTACATTTTAAGACCGGTTTCTTTCAGACTAAGCATATTTTAATACTAATGGAACATTCACATAAAAGTTTTAGTTTGAAGTTCAAATAAAGATGATTTTTATAATCACCATGATCTAGTACCCAATTCTAGACATCAATTTTGTTGTTGTATGCCTCTATATGGAAAAAACAACTGGGTGGTAGTTCTCATACTACATTTTAAGACCGGTTTCTTTCAGACTAAGCGTGGTTTATACTAATGGAACATTTAAATGAAAATTTTAATTTGATGTTCAACTAAAGAAGATTTTCATAATCACCATGATCTAGTACCCAATTCTAGACATCAATTTTGTCGTTGTACGCCTTTATATGGAAAAACGACTGGATGGTAGTTCTCATACTACATTTTACGACCGGTTTCTTTCAGAATAAGCGTGGTTTAATACTAATAAAACTTTTAAATGAAAGTTTTAATTTGACGTTCAACTAAAGAAGATTTTCATAATCACCATGATCTAGTACCCAATTCTAGACATCAATTTTGTTGTTGTACGCCTTTATATGGAAAAACGACTGGGTGATAGTTCTCATACTACATTTTAAGACCGGTTCTTTCAGAATAAGCGTGGTTTAATACTAATGGAACATTTAAATGAAAGTTTTAATTTGACTTTCAACTAAAGAAATTTTCATAATCACCATGATCTAGTACCTAATTCTAGACATCAATTTTGTTGTTGTACGCCTTTATATAGAAAAAACAACTGGGTGGTAGTTCTCATACTACATTTTAAGACCGATTTCTTTCAGACTAAGCGTGGTTTAACACTAATGGAACATTTAAATGAAAGTTTAATTTGAAGTTCAAATAAAGATGATTTTTCATAATCACCATGATCAAGTACCCAATTCTAGACATAAATTTTGTTGCTGTACGCCTTATATGGAAAAACGACTGGGTGGTAGTTCTCATACTACATTTTAAGACCAATTTCTTTCAGACTAAGCGTGGTTGAATACTAATGGAACATTCACATGAAAGTTTTAATTTGACGTATAAAGATGATTTTTATAATCACCATGATCTAGTACCCAATTCTAGACATCAATTTTGTTGTTGTACACCTTTTATGGAAAAACGATTGGGCGACAGTTCTCATACTACTTTTAAGACCGGTTTCTTTCAGACTAAGCGTGGTTTAATACTAATGGAACATTCACATGAAAGTTTTAATTTGACGTTCAAATAAAGATGATTTTTATAATCTAGACATCAATTTTGTTGTTGTACGCCTTTATATGGAAAAAAACGACTGGGTGGTAGGTCTCATACTGCCATTTTAAGACCGGTTTTCTTTCAGATTAAGCGTGGGTAATACTAATGGAACATTTAAATAAAAGTTTTAATTTGAAGTTCAAATAAAGATGATTTTTATAATCACCATGATCTAGTACCCAATTCTAGACATCAATTTTGTTGTTGTACGCCTTTATATGGAAAAACGACTGGGTGGTAATTCTCATACTACATTTTAAAACCGGTTTCTTTCATACTAAGAGTGGTTTAATACTAATGGTACATTTAAATGAAAGTTTTAATTTGACGTTAAAATAAAGATGATTTTTATAATCACCAGTATCTAGTACCCAATTCTAGACATCAATTTTGTTGTTGTACGCCTCTATATGGAAAAACAACTGGGTGGTAGTTCTCATGCTACATTTCAAGACCGGTTTCTTTCAGACTAAGCGTGGTTTAATACTAATGGAACATTTAAATGAAAGTTTTAATTTGACGTTCAACTAAAGAAGATTTTCATAATCACCATGATCTAGTACCCGATTCTAGACATCAATTTTGTTGTTGTACGCCTTTATATGGAAAAACAAACTGGGTGATAGTTCTCATACTACATTTAAGACCGGTTTCTTTCAGACTAAGCGTGGTTTAATACTAATGGAACATTCACATGAAAGTTTTAATTTGACGTTCAAATAAAGATGATTTTTATAATCTAGACATCAATTTTGTTGTGTACGCCTTTATATGGAAAAAACGACTGGGTGGTAATTCTCATACTACATTTTAAGACCGGTTTCTTTTCAGACTAAGAGTGGTTTAATACTAATGGAACATTTAAATGAAAGTTTTAATTTGACGTTCAAATAAAGATGATTTTTATAATCACCAGTATCTAGTACCCAATTCTAGACATCAATTTTGTTGCTGTACACCTTTATATGAGAAAACGACTAGGTGGTAGGTCTCATACTACATTTTAATACCGGTTCTTTCAGACTAATCGTGGTTTAATACTAATGGAACATTAACATGAAAGTTTTAATTTTTATGTTCAAATAAAGATGATTTTTATAATCACCATGATCTAGTACCCAATTCTAGACATCAATTTTTTTGTTTTACACCTTTATATGGAAAAACGATTTGGTGGTAGTTCTCATACTACATTTTAAGACCGGTTTCTTTCAGACTAAGCGTGGGTTTAATACTAATGGAACATTCACATAAAAGTTTTAATTTGAAGTTCAAATAAAAGATGATTTTTATAATCACCATGATCTAGTACC
>JAPEVW010000109.1:391123-431123 GCA_027921565.1 Artemia sinica | reverse complement strand
TAGAGCTTATTCTATTTAATACTTTCATAAAAATTTAATGGTAATCTATATAATCAAAGTATTGGAATTCCTATTGGGGGTAATTCTAGTCCATTTATAGCTGACATGTTTTTAAGCTATTTAGAATATGAATTTATGATTGATAAAAAGAACCCAAGTAATATAAAATATTTGCTTTCAAATAATAAAATATATTTAAATGACCTTCTGGTGATAAATTGTGCAGATTTTTTTTTGAGATTTCAATTAAGATATATCTATGGGAGTTAAAGCTGGAATCCAGCAATGGAAATGGCAATTATGACCATTTTTTAGATTTAGATGTGATGTTACACCTAGTATATACATTAGTTTTTAAAATTTATAACAAAAAGATGATTTTAATTTTGCAATAGCTAATTTCCCATTTCCTAAAAGTAGTATACATTCGAATATAACATATTCATCGTATTTTTCCCAACTATTTAGATATGTGAGAATTTGTACTAATTACATCGATTTTAAAAGTAGAAGTCAAATAATGAGCTATAAGTTAATCGTAAGAGGTTTTTTCCGCAAATTTTGGCAATATAAAAAGCTTATTTTTGCAATATCTACTTTTAAATAAGTATAATAAAATTTATCATTTTGAATGATTTTTTAGCTTGTTGAATATTTTTTCTCTTCCTTTATAATTTTGATTTTAAGGTTTGTTTCGACATATGCAGATGCTTATTAACGTAGGTTTGGAAATAAGTTCGTAGAATTAAAGCTTGAAAGTGAAATGTTTTTGGCTGACAGTTATGGTTATGCAATTAGGGGAGTTATAACGGCTGAAGGATATTCTTTCAGAGTTGAGATATTTGTAGTGTAATTCAGTGCTAGGTGAATGATGGTTAAGGAAGCTTGGAGAATTTCTTGGGTATATGTTTATATTTTTGGGTATAGTTTTGTTCATAGATATTCCACAGGTCACTACATAGGGATATGCCATAGATTATATGGCATGGCGCGCTCATTTTGCCTGGGTAATGAAATTTAAGCGCTAAAACCTATATAGGCAATGAGTTTTCATCTGAGGAGCCCTGATATGTGGTGATTACTTGGGGGATATTATATTTTGTAGACTTAAGGTGCTATGGCTTGGTTTTGGGACAATGACTTACACTTATTAATGCTGATTTTGCTCTATCTTGGAATAGATTTTCGGATTATCGAGTTGGATATACTGTTTTGTCCTAGGTGATTGATGGATGAGTAAGGTCTAGAGCTTGTTCAAGTGCTCATTTATCTCACTTACTAAATAAGGAAGAGATTTTTTTTTACCAAGTAAATTACCTGTAATACATTACATCATATTTTTTGTCCTGTTTGTTCTTGCGTTTCCTTTCATTTCATTTGTTACAAGTTTCCCAAAAACAAACTACTAAATCATTATCAACATGAATTAGCATTAGCTTTGTTATTCCTTAGAATAATAGTGTCGTCATGACCTTTTAATTTCGGCATACAACCGGAAGCCATCATGTATTCGGGAACTTGTTCCGTTGCCATAGTAATTGAAGGTAAGTCGGTGGGATTAATCTGTTCATGAGTAATTGATTCAGGTCATTATTTTTATCTTGACTCCGGTCAGTGGCATTGTCATTAACTTGGTTTGAAACTACTTTGACTTCACTTGACCTCTCGAATGAATTTGGAAAGACAAGATTAGCATTTCCTATTTTTTTTTTACATTCACTTGAATTACTTCATTATTTTTTGGGTTTGTCTTGCTTGGTTGAAGGGAAGAGGAAATTTTTGGGAAAATTATCAATATAAAAAATAAGGTGTAAGATATAATGGATGAAATGTACCTTAATGTCGCTTCTAGTCGCTCTTTTAATTCTAAATTGCCACAACCCAGACTCTGGTTTAAGACTTTCACGATTAGTAGAGCAAATTTCTGTCTGGCAAGTAAAGTCTTTAACACAGGGCTCTAAATACGTAATATTTTCACTGGCAGAACGTGAGTAGGGTTCGGACTGGACAGAAACCTCACATAAGCAGGTCTTTAGTTTTCCATTGGTGGCGTCAAGAGTAGAGGATCAGTCAGCACTAAGAACGGCAGCAACTAGGGAGCAGCCAGGGTGGTTTCAACCTGGTGAAAAAACTACTAAATTCTTTAAAACAATCACTAGATCAGCTCACAAATCATTAGATTATTGACTAGAAATCACTAGAATTATAATACTCTTTATCATTGTAATTAAAAATTGTTTTGTTCTTTATCATGTTCTATACAGGTGCACATATAGTAAGGGGGTAAAATTACCCCCCTAGGTCTGGAAAAATATGTTTAGATTGATGTTTTGTTATTTCTCAAGCCAAAATACTCTTGTAACTTTGAAAAACGTCTTTTCCATGTTTATGCAGAGAATAGAACACAATCATTGCTTCCTCCATGTATTTTCCCAAATTGGCACCCTTGGCTTATAACCCGATCACTGGAAATTTGTTATCGGTGTTAAAATTGAAGTATATACTTTTCCTTTTTTTTCTTGTCGATTCAAAACCCTAATTTCTTCTCCAAAAAACAAGCTAAACCTAAGGTATAGTTTTGTAACCTTTCAACTATACTAAGCCAAATGGCTTTCTTAAACTTTTGGTCGAGCAATTTTAGGGAAAAGATGGACGTGAGAGGGAGGCTAGTAGCCCTCTGATCTTTTTGATCAAATAAAAAGGGCACTAGAAATTTTGGCTTCCGTCAAATGAGCCCTCTCCCAATGTTCTGGGACTTTTGTTTTATACGATCACACCCTGGGAAAAAAATGACACGCATCCGCGATTTTTGTTCTGGCAAATAAAAAACAAATTTAAAGTATTAGCAGACAGGAGCTTGGAACCTTTACAGCAGGGTACTCTGTTACTCTGTTTCTCATGGTAGGATTTTGTTTAAAATTATTTTACTTTCAGAGGTTTTTTCCCCCTCTTAAGAATATCAAGCAAATTTTTGCAGGTTCGTAGCTTTTTATTGGTCACACTAAGCATAATAAATCTTATATATTTGGAATCAGCATAATAATTCGATGATATATAGATTGATATCAAAGTTCTGTTTTTTAGAGTTTCGGCTACTATTGAGCCGGGTCCCCCCATTCATATAGTTGGTTGCCTCCAATTATTTGATATGTTAGCACATGAGTCAAAAAATGTAACGAATAGGACGTTATCTGCACTTACTAGGTGTTTTAGTTACAAATAAAAGGATGTGAAGAATTACTGGAGTTTCAATCGATATGAGAATTAAAAAATAAAACCATTAAACAACTCTCGGTTTAGATACCCTCCCCCCCTTTTACTCTTAACCGGGCTCAGTCATCAAACTACAATCGATTCAACCTATCTAGTTATGTTACAAATATTATTACACAAAAAGGACTGAGTCCTATTTTCTTTTTCAATAATTTTTTCTTTCATTCAAAAAATTATTTATTTAATGTATTTCCATGACTCCGTTTCTGTTCTATTCTTAGATGTAGAGGACGTGTTTATATCCACTATCCACTCCACATCCAAAGTTTTACAAATGAAAATATAATTTTGAACTGATAGATTTTAGAGAGTAAAAAATCATAAATTTGAAGAAAAAAAAATTAGACCTCCCCGAATTTTAATATTCGAAAGTTGAAGCCCCGACGGCAACAGCAACAAAAGAAATTCGAAATCTGAAAACGTTGAATCTTAAGTGGAATTAAACTGATAAAAACTCCAAGGTAAGCAACTATAATTAATACTTTAGAGTTGACTAAGAAGGAAAATAACACATTAGATTTATAAAAATGTCTTTGACTCACAATTTGAGTTAATATTCCATGATTTAAATTCCACAATAACATATGGGTTTCCTTAGATTGCTCCTAGCTGAAATTTAAGGTAGGCTAATGAGTTTGTTGATCGCTGATAGAGCTCTCGCTGAGATCGCTGTTGAATGCTGATAGAGTATTCCTGAATATGCATTTTTTCAAATTTGAAATTACTTGTGCAAATTAATTTATGCTGCATGAAAGACATTCATTTGGGCTGGTTATTACAATTAAGTCATTGCAATTAGCTGAAATGAATGTAAGGCTGGTATTGGTTTAATTTGCTTTTGTTTTCAAAGACATTGGCTTATTTTTCAATTCACCAAGCATTCTCAATTAAATTAAATATTGATAGGCTAGCCTAGCTAAAGCTGTGTCAATTTTAATAGGCTATAGGCCTAATTAATGGTAAAGTTCTACCAAATCACATTATTGAGTTAGAAATAAAGTGAATACACCATTTGATGCCTTTTTTATGCTGATAACAAATATAATAATCATTTCTATTGGAAATGAATTCCAGCCCCCCCCCCTATTTATAACCTAACCTAACCCTTTATTGGCATATATAGGGGGGGGGGGGCTGAAATTCATTTCTGATAGAAATGATTATTATATTTGTAATCAGCATAAAAAAAGGCATTGAATAGTGTATTCACTTTTGTCCTAACTCAATAATATGATTTGGTAGAACTTTACCTAATTAACTTTGAACTTGGTAAATCTTTTGATGTTCATATTATTGACTTATGAATAAAGTAAACATACCACTTGATGCCTTATTTATGCTCTTTCCAAATATAATCATCATTTTTTTTGGAAATGAATTTTACCCCCACCCCTATATATACCAATTCAGGGTTTATATTTACACATTATGGGGGTGGGGGTAAATTTCATTTCTGATGTAAAAAAGAGACAAGTTTAAACCCCCCCCCTCCCTAATATGCAAATATAGTTGGATGGTGGAAAGTAATAGTATACTGCCAATGATGGAAGGAGAATCCATGATGAAGATATTAAACAATATAGGACCCAAAACACTTCCCTGAGGAAGTCCACTCAAAACATGCTTAGATGAAAAAAGAATGCAGTTACTAGAGCCATTAAAATAACTGAACACATTGAGATTGTAGATGAAGAAAAGAGATTGCAGATCAAGGATTGATAGCAGGGATTCCATTTCATGTAGCTTAACTACAAGTTGCTTGTGACAAACTTTGTCAAAACTGATGGATTCCTGGGGTATGTTTCTCTGCATTGGGTATGCAGGGTAAGTAAACAAATAGCTAGACGGCATAATAGTAAAATATTGTACTGGCACTTAACAAATTGAGAGGTAGTAGTCAATCCGGACTTGTCCCAGTTAAAGATAGGAATGGGGTGCGCCAATTAGCGATAAGACAAAAGCTAAAGCGAGATGGGCCGAACATTTGAGAATTTGCTTAACCGAGATAGAGTTGCAGGAAAAAATATAGAGGAAAATGAAAAAGTTTGTGATACTTGGATGTGAAGGAAGATTTGTTTTGTGAGGAGGAATTAGAAACAGTACTAAAAGGATTAAAGAATAATAATGGCTCCAGGTGCTGATAGGGTAGTAAATGAGTTTCTTAAATATGGTGGCTCTGAGGTTAGAAATAAGTTATTGGAGATTATGAATATGATTTGTTGAAAAAGGGGAAGTACCTAATGATTTTAGGAAAACCTTAATTTAAGCCACTATAAGAAAGGTGATAAAAGTGAGTGTGGGTAATTATCGAGGCATTAGTCTGGTCTCTGTAGGTAGCAAATTGCTTTAGTAATATGATACTTTTTGACTGAGAGATGCCGTAGACAAAGTTTTAAGAGAAGAGCAGTGCGGTTTTAGAAAAAGGTAGAGGATGTGTTGACCAAATTTTTCACTCTTAGGTAATAATTGAGAAGTGCCTAAGTTTTCAAACACCTTTGGTCCTTAGTTTTATAGATATGAGCAAGCGTTCGATTCTGTTGATAGAGGAGCTTTAGTAAAGGTTTTATCCTTGTATGGTATACCAGACAAATACATTAAAGTGATTAGTGCTATGTACGAGAAAACACTGCTGCGGTTAAGGTAAAATGAGGTTAGCAGCTGGTTTTGTATTAAATCAGGAGTTAAGCAGGGTTGTGTTCTAATATGGATTATTTTGATGGACTTTGTTTTAAGGAGGCACAGAAAGGCAATGGGAGACCACGGAATCAAATGGGAGGAAAAAGTCTCCTGGACTTGGATTATGCTGAATTTAAGCATCCTAGATGAAAGTGTGAGCAAATGATGAAGTTTTAGAGGTTTTTGCGAGTTTCAGGGGTGCTAGTATTGGTTTGAAATTAATGGTAGGAAGACCAAGTCACTAAGGCTAGGAATAAGTGAAGATGAAAAGGTGACAGTTGGGTAATGAAAAGATTGATCAGGTGGGCAGTTTCACTTACCTTGGTAGTATTATTAGTTAAAGATGGTGGGAGCAGTGAAGATGTTAAAAATAGAAATAGCCAAGGCTCAGGGTGTTTTTTTACACAGTTAAAAAAAGTCTGGAAGAATAGGAGATAAGTCTGCAAACCAAGATTAGAATCTTAGAAGGCTACAGTGATGACAGTGGTCAAATATGGCTCTGAAGCATGGACGCTCCGAAAAGCGGATTAAGATTTGCTAGATGTTTTCCCAGAGAAAATTGCTTAAGGATTGTTCTGGGTACCCGGCTGACTGACCGTATTTCAAACAATAGGCTATACGAAAAATGTGGTTCCAATAACACTTTCTAGGTCTATAATGAAAGATTGAGGTGGTTAGGGCATGTTGTTTCGGATGAAGGATGACAGATTGCCGAAGATTGTTCTTTTTCGGCAACCATCTAGGGCTAAACGGAAGCAGGTCGTCCCCGTCTGGGTTGGGAGGACGTCCCTTTAAAGGAAATGGGAACTTCGTGGGCGGGTGTAAAAAGGGAGGCTTTGAATAGATTGGGGTGGAGGAGGAGCGTGCGTAGCTGTGTTGGCCTCAGGCGGCTTGGTGCTGCGATGAGTTGTTAGTAGTAGTAGTTAGTAGTAGTGTCTGGAAATTAGCCACCAAAAAATATTGGGCAATTCCGGACGAGGTCAAATTCTGTACCTGAAGGAGTAAAAAATCTTAGCTTTGGGTTGGTGGTATAAGCACCCCAGAATCTATTGTTTCTTCCAAATTTCATGCGCGTATCTTCAGAAATAGCGGAGTTATTCAGCTTTGCAGTTGTGATTTTGTTTTTCTGAAAATCAAATCTTGTGTTTTTCAATGTGTCAAAACATTGATTCTCACGATAATTTGATAATAAAGTGATTATAGCACAACAAGCCAGCATTTAAATAGTCTTCTGAAGGACTGGGGGACCTGAAGGCCCTGGGCCCTCATCTCCTGCCAACTACAGAATCCATCTGCTAACTCCTTGAAATTTGTATATTAAAAATAAGGTAAAAATAATAAAAAAGACGACTTCAAATACTGATAAAAAGCAAGTTTTAAAAGCAAAAACCACAGAGGAACTAGGTGATCACTGCTTTTTTCCATAGCTTTTCTTCCTTTCCTTGTGGCATTTCACCATTTCGCGACTTATAGTGAAGGGTCCAGTGCCCTTCAAGTGAGGGGCCTCCCAAGATAAACTCTTCTTGCAACGTCTGTGATGTCATCGTTCTTGGGCCAGCTAAACTCGTAAACGTCTGCTGAGTCAAGCTTTAGGAACTTCATCTAACGCCCCCTTCATAAACAAATTCCACAATTCTGCCAAAATAATTGAGTTGTCGTAAACACAGCATAATAATGGTCAAGCTTTGTTTCGATCTTTTTCTTGCTAGGGCCAGGCTGATCAAGGTCATCAAGAACACACGTCTAAGAGAAATGTCATCATTGGTGTCAGCATACGGTATCTCGGACTCGCTTTCGGTTTCAGAAAGGGAAACTGGGGAGGTCACTTCTTGTGAGAAAGCTTCACCTTTTTGCTTTTGGCACCAGAGGTCTGGGTATATCACCGGGTTTCTTTTGCTTTGGTTTTTTCCTACACCCTTTTTCCTGTCTGCCTTTTCCTTTTCCTCCTGCTGCAATCTTAGTTGCTCTAAATACACCTTAGAAGTGATCACTTCAGCAGCTTTCTGAGTGATCTTTTTCTCCTTTGCCCTGGTTCACTTCTCGGCTCTCTTCTTACACTCTCTAACAGGAGCTCTTCAAAGGTCTTCTTCATTGGAGTTGGTGGTTTCTTCTCAGGGGAAGAAATGTTGATGTTGACGGTCAGATTGTAACTTTCTCTCTGGACTCTAACACTAATCCTATCGGCTGTTGACTTCTCTGCTGGTTTCTTTGCTTGTTCTCTTTCTTTTCTTCAAGAAAGGCATCGTAAGCCCTGAGTTTTTCTGTGGTCAAACTGCTCTCTGTTGATTTTTGCACAGTTGGCTCTCTCTGTACGCTAGGATCAAATCCAAGTTGATGCAAAGGCTTTCTGATTAGAACTGAATTGCTTGTTCCAAATTTCAATTATCGTCTTGACAAATCTGCTTTTCTGTTGCTTCTCTCCAACATTTTTCCTTGCCCATTTGGTTAGCCTTTGGTCATACGTGGTTTTGAAAGCCTTGAATACGCCAACATCTAAAGCTTGAAGCATGTGTGTCGTATGGGGTGGCAGCTTCAGAATCGTGATGTTTTCATTCATTGCAGCTGCACAAACTTGCAATGACAAATGAGAGCATGACTGTCAACAAGAAGCAGAACTGGATGTTTTAGCCCAACGCTAGGAATGAACTGGCCTTTGAAACCAGTTGTAAAACACG
This sequence comes from Artemia sinica, assembly GCA_027921565.1. Taxonomy (NCBI): domain Eukaryota; kingdom Metazoa; phylum Arthropoda; class Branchiopoda; order Anostraca; family Artemiidae; genus Artemia; species Artemia sinica. Next base: position 422,499 of record JAPEVW010000109.1, on the reverse strand, counting down.
TCAGCCGTCATCCAACCCCTTTCTGTGGCAGCATATGAAGTGTCAGGCAAAGCGTCATCGGAGTCCAAGTACCACACAGATTTGCCTTTGAATGTGATCAGGGGGGAAGAATTGCCCCTGCAGCGTTGATGCAACCAAGAATTGTTGTGTTTTCTCTCCCTGTTCCAGCAGTTTGGCGGAAACTTGGCGAGTTCTTTCTGTCCATGACTTTGGTTCTTGAAGGATCAGTACAAAAGCTGTCTTGTCCAGGTGTACATCAAGTGGGGCTTATCGAGGAGTTTCAAGTTCATTCAACGTTTCTGAGAGAAGATAAAAAAAATCCGTAGATCAAGAACGGATTTTCGGCTTTGTATCTTGAATTCTCTTGGTTTTCAGGCTTCTTGAGACAGGTTGTTTGTTGTTTAAAGTATTTCCACCAGTTCCCAACCTGGTTTGAAAGTAGTTTTCATATTACTTCACATATTCGCCTACAAGAGCAACTAATCGTTTCGGGAAAAACACTGTCCATGTCGGGATAGTCGGGACTTGTTCATGTTTTGATGCACTCGAGTGTCAAGACTTCTTCATCTAAATCCAGTTGTTAGGTCTACCTGCTCCTCACTTTCGACAAGTCGCAGTCAAATGGTCCAAAATCGTCGAGGAATCCTATACTTTGCTGCTGCGAGTCTGATTGTCAGCCAACCCATTTTCACCTCTGCTAACGCCTTGTCAGATCTTCTGGGCTGTACTGTGTCCTCGGCATCTGAAAGTTAAAGCAAGGGTAAGTAAAAGGTATAAGAAGAAAAGTTGTCGAGAATTAAAAAGGTATAAGAAGAGAAAGAAGGAAAGAAGAAAAGTATAAGAAGAAATAGTTGTTCGCACTGAAAGAAACCAAAACTAATTTGCAGATAATCAGCCCTAAAGAAAAATCTATTTTTCCTGAAAATAGTTCAGTAAACTCATGCTACATTGCTAGAAACTCGAGAATCTCTAATAGAACACAGTTCCAGGAGGCAGAGGTCAAAATTCGATGAAAAGAATTGATTGCATCACGTTTCCCCATGTCCCAAAAAATATACCCCTTGTGTCTGGAATTATGCCTCACCATCTGTCCGGAATTACCCTGTTTGGGGTCAGAAAATGGGAATTCCGGACACCTAACCTACGACTAAACCGTAGAGATAAAAAAGGTCTGTCACACTAATGCCCTAATTAAACCCTTTTGAATGGTTCAACAAAATTCCGTAAGCTACACCGTTCACCAGCAAATGCAAAAAAACTGAAACCATACCACACTTTTTCATCGAAGTTTCTCTGACCGACTCCGGTTCAAAACTGTATCCCCCACGTGCTGGCTGTTGTCAATCGATATGGGAGTCATAAACTAGAGTCCTGTTACCTCTGTGATTTATCAAAAGAAATTAATAGCAAGATAAAGGGGGGTGTCCAGAATTACCACTGTCTGGAATTACCCTGGTTCAAATACTGTGTTTTCACAGTAATTATTTCCATGAATCTCAAATGTCAAAATTTTTTTAGTTTTTTTTATAAAGGAAAACCAATAATTGGCAATAAGATTTTTTTGAGTTTACACTTTTCTGCCATTTTTTCCCTGCTGTGCAGTAAAACTTTAATAGATCATAAAATTTGAAAAATAAAAGGTAGAACTGAAAAGCAAAACTAGGAAGCATTCTGAAACCATTGCTGAAAGAACTGTGAAAGAGCCTATAAGAAGTTTTAGCAAAGAAGAAGTGGCTGAACATCCAACCGGGTATGCACTTGGTCACAGAAACATCAAGCAAATGATGACTTGTTATTATCATCAAAATCTGTAGTTGGCTGCCTTACTTGCTCTTTTTTCTTCTTTTTATGCTTTAAAACTATTTACACTATTTCATAACTAAAAAGAAAAGGATCTGGTATGTATCCAAATTTCAATCATTTGTATGATTTGACAGAAACAAGGAAGTTACCTTCAGTGGTCTATTTTGCACCCCCTACATTTTCAATTTTATTAACAAAATATATTATCCACTGTTTTATATTATCAAAAGTTTTCATAATATGTACAAGAAACTGATTTAACCTTAAAAAAATACCTAAACAATCATACAGAATAGTTGATAAAACAAAATTGTACTTTCCCATCATGTGATGGAAAAAATTGTTTTTGACAATAAGAGAAAAATTATGAATTCGAAAATATTTATTTTAGGTTTCTATTGCTGAATGATTTATTAATGTGTTTATTATTATTTAATATATACTTTATAATATAGAAAAACTGATACCCTTAAAAGTTCATGTCCAATTTATTACAATTAGTTGGGATTCTATGCTAGAGAGATTTTGCACTATGTGTGCAAACTACTTTACATACATAAACTGTTATGCGTACGTAAACGTGATGGAATCATGTCTGGATTTGTTGAGCTTCTAAAGATCCAGCTGACCATTTTGGACCACAAAAGGCTACAGCCCAGGGTTTATTTCAAAACTGACAAATTTTTGCTTCTAAATTCCACAGAATGTGTCTGCATTAAAAGTTTTGAGACAGTATAATCCTTAAGCAATTCTGTGTTTCAGTTATCTAACAACAAAAACTTCTTCTCTGATTAGTTCAATGAACCAAAATGTAATTATAAGGCTTTGCAGCTTTTCCATCAAAATCTGGTAAAAAAAAACTACTAAGTTTTGTTCAGGAATTTTACTTTAATAGCAAAAATGTAATTTGGTTATATGTAGCAGAAGCCTACAGTTCCCTTGCTTATTGGCATTTCGAGCTTCTAAAATTTAGCCTTCTACCTTTTGATGTCATTCAATTACCCTCTAATATCAATTTTTTTTTGGACTACCATGGTTCTGGGATTAAGCTTAATTACTGAAAGACAAGCATGGCAAAAAACTTGTTTTTTTTGTCTTTTGGGAAATTTTTTTATGAAATTGCGAAAAAACTTTGCTTAGGAATTTCACTAGCCTACAGTAGCTAAAATTGTAATTTGGCTAAAATGTTTTGAAATATGGTTGGTAATCACATTACAATGACTGGGCATGAGTCTCAAGCTTTCAGGTTAAATTAAGAGTCTCATGTGGTTCAAACAAAAACTAAATTGGACAATGTTGATTTAAGAATTGTTGTAATCTATGAAAGCAGATTGTTCAACATTCATGAAACAGAATTATTATCAAGCAAGAAATATTTATAAATTGAAATGGAATGTTTAGAGCTTTGAAAGACAAATGCATGCATAGAGTGCCTCTTTAATTTTTAATTGCAGAGTATTTTCTTTTAGAGTTTTACATTTAGGGCTTATAATGCCTGTGATTTGGAGTACTTATTTATGTGTTACATTCTATTTCAGTGAGTTTGTTGTCATTCAAGGATTTAGTCACTATTCCTGAAATGGAGCAAAAAGAATTTTGTTTAAAGTGGAACAGCTACCTGGATGTCTTTCATGGAGCTTTTTTATCTCTATTAAAGAGTGAACATTTCACAGATGTCACCCTATCATGTGACAGTCAAAGCATCAAATGTCACAAACTTATTCTCTCATGTTGTAGTTCCTACTTTGAAACCCTGCTTTTAGGGATCTCACACCCCCATCCTGTGATTATTTTAAAGGATGTGAAATTTAATGATCTGCTAGCTCTGGTGAAATTTATGTACACAGGTGAAGTGACTGTTCCACAAGCTCAAACTAGTCATTAGTAAAAGTGGCTGAAATGCTTAAAGTTAAAGGTCTTGGTTATCCTGATGAGACAGCTAACCATATACAGAAACCTAGATATCCCTCTCAGAACACTCAAATGACTCAACCAAGTATAAATGGAAGCACAATTGTTTTATACTCTGAAAACAGCTTGTTGGCCAAAGATTCTTCCTGCAATCCAGAATATCAGATTCTTCCAGAATATCCCATAGGAGATACCTCAAATGATAACGTGGTAAACTATGCTGCTGAAACTGGTTCCTTTGTGTATAAAAGAGATTTTGCTGCATGCAATTCACTTGTAAGTTTTTCTATTGAAGTTCACTTTATTCAAAGTCAAGTTACCAAAGTATGGTTATGTTTTTAATTGTGTTTTAATTTCAGAAGGAACTAGGCTGATGTCAAAAGGTTGATGAACATACTTTTGAACATACTAGGCTGATGAACATACTTGTGTAATACCCAGACACTAGAATCTTCTTTCCCACCTGAAAAATATATTTGGTTAGAAATTTATTATTATAACAGTCAAAAAGTGCAAGGTCTGATTTTATTCTTTGGTCTTACATTTCTTTTTTTTCAAACTCTGGTTCAGTTTATTTCAAAATGCCTATAGGCTATCTTAGTATTTCTTGATCTTTGCCAAAACCAATTAATTTTTTTTTCTAGAAGACTATGATAATGGAATTTAATAATATGTTAATCAAAGTCCTTAGACCACTGATTGAAATAGAAATGAATACTTAGATTTTGAGGAATGGTCTGAAATTTCATCTCTTTTTAAAAAAAAAAAGCCTGTAGATACTCCATGTTCATGTGAGTCTTTCCACCTTGACAAACTATACTAAACCACAGTTTAAAGTAAAAAAAAATCTTTCAGTTTTTTTTTCATATCAAGATAAACTGTTTTTGCTGGAAATTAGCTTGACAAACATTGCCTAACATGATCTATTTAAACTTTTTGAAGAAAACAAATAAATCAAAAACACTTGTTCAAAACAAATCCAAGATAAAACAAAGATAATATCTTAAACCACATTGGCCTGACATCACATAAAGAAAGAAAAACGATTAAAAATGGGGTTTTTATAGGCCAAATGAAGATACTGAAAAAAAAAAAAAGCGAATATTTCGAGAGGACAAAAACGCCTCTCCTCTTCAGCGCGAAACGAAACGATGTATCAATAAAAGCCAAAAATTAAAAGAATTAAAACTAACTATCTAACAACCATAAAAGCGAGTTATTCGCCAATATCCGCGATTTGCACAAAATCCAAAAAAAATATGAACTGCCATCGACGGATACTAGCAAACATCTGACAAAGGATAGGAAAAAATTCATTCACTCGAAAAACAAAACGAACCAGCAATTAAATAAGTTGGGTCATTTGTTCGGATTTTAATTAAGGCATTTCTTGCAGACTTGAGATGTTCATGTGTTTGATTAGATGACTGGGAAAGGGGTTCATTTATTTATTAAACTAAGTTTGCAAACTTAGTTTAATTTATTAAACTAAGGTTGCAGTTTTGATGCAGATTCAATGTATACCAATTGTGATCCTCAAAAGGCTGAACTGTTTTTGGAACAAAAACTTAATTCTAACCCATCTATATCAGAAAATTCTACTCTTTTGAATCAGACACTTCTTTCGCTTACAGCCCTTTGTAACAGAACTTCTTTTTACTTCCATTATAGAGGCATTTTTTATAGACAGAAATATGGGGTCTCCCATGGGTGCCCCCGTTTCTCCAATACAGGCTGATATTTTCATGGAAGACCTTGAAGAAAGGGCTATTTTGCAAAGTTCTTGTAAACCTGAATTTTGGGTTCGTTTTAAAGATGACATATTTTATTTATGGAGTATGGTGACGAGTCTCTAGGTTCTTTTCTTCACTTGCTCAACTCCTTGGATCCAAAACTGAAATTTACTCGGAATCAGAGATAGAGAGGCGTCTTCCTTTCTTAGATGTTCTGGTGCACCGAAATGATTCATGTTTCGAGTTTAGTGTCTATAGAAAACCCACACATAATGACCGTTACTTAAGTTATTCCTCCAATCATTCTCCTGCTGTGAAAAGAGGAGTTGTCACTTCTCTAGTTGATAGAGCATTGAAAGTTTGTTCAACACGTTTCTTGGATTTAGAGCTCAACCACCTTAGAGATATTTTATTTGGGAATGGTTATCCAATTAGTTTAATAGATTCTGTAATTGCAAAATGCATTAAAAAGATTATCAGATAGTTCCACAGAAAACACAAATCAAAGGGAAAATTCAGTTTATCTTGGTCTCCCATACATTAAAGGGATTTCAGACCACATTTCAAAAAATCTAAAGAAAAAGAACATTTACACTTATTATAGACCCAGAAAAACTATCAGGTCCCAAATTTATCAAGGTAAAGACCCTATCCCCGAATAGGTGAAAAACTCCGGTGTTTACAGAATTCCTTGTTCGTGTGGTCTTTGGTATATCGGAAGAACTGATCAGCGACTAACAGATAGATTAACTCAGCACTCTAGTTCAATTAATAATACACTTAAAAAGCGGAAAAAAAAACCAGAAAATTTTGACTCGGTCCTTTGCAGAGCACATTTTTGAAAAACCAGACCATACTATTTTGTTTAATCAAGCTAGTCTTATTTCGCATGATAAAGGTATTGTCCAGCACTAAAGAGAAGCTGTTGAAATTTATAAATACCAACATTTAGGTCTAGCTTTAAACAGAGATTCTGGTGATTTAAGAATAAACGAGTCATATTTCGGTTTTCTCAAAAGAGAAGCCGATACTTTAGTAATCCCTGAAATAAACCTTGAACCACTTTCCCAGTCATCTAATCAAACACGTGAACAACCCCTTGGTCTCAAAGGGTGTCTGCAAGAAATGCCATAATTAAAATCCGAAAATCAAATGACATAGTTTTCCAACTTATTTAATTGCTGGTTCGTTTTGTTTTTCGAGTGAATGAATTGTTTCCTTTCCTTTGTCAGTTGTTCGCTAGTATCCGTCGATGGCTTTTCATGTTTTTTTGGATTTTGTGCAAATCGCGGATATTGGCGAATAAATCGCTTTTATGGTTGTTAGGTAGTTGGTTTTAATTCTTTTAATTTTTGGCTTTTTATTGATACATCGTTTCGTTTCGCGCTGAAGAAGAGAGGCGTTTGTCCTCTCGAAATATTCGCTTTGTTTTTTCAGTATCTTCATTTGGCCTATAAAAACCCCATTTTTGCTCGTTTTTCTTTCTTTACAAGATAAAACAAAAACTCCCTTCTTCCTAGGTGCCTGATTTTGCAGTTTGGCAAACTTTGATAAGCTTACAATTTTAAGTTCTTTAGAAATTGTTTTCAGTTCAGGAATTTAGTATACGCTATAGTTCACAGAGATATGACCTTTTTCATAGTTCTGTTTGACATCTACCAGAGATCTTTCTACCACATAGGTTAAAATTTCAAAGAAACAGCCTTTTCAGATCACTATTCCCCATTGTTTATTTAAGATGGGAATAGGGCCTTATTTTTTTTGTTCTTTTTTACAAAAGCTCTTGGCCTTAATTTTTTTTAAGGCTTTTTATTTTCATACCCTTGAATATGCCAAAATAAGAATTTTGCTAACTTACCTATTCATTTCTTTGTGGTAGATATTTCTTGGTAAATTTGCTCAGACACAGATAGTCACCTCAACTATATTTCTAGAATAACTAGGCTATATTCATCCACAGTAAATGATCTGAAAAAAGATATTCATATTATACATTTCGTAATAAAACTACAGATCTATCAGAATGTGTCTGAATCTTCTGAAACAGATCAATTAAAATCAGTAGAAAAAAAAACAGTTCTCCCATGACGTTTGACAGTTCATCTATCAGTCCATAAAATATCTAATTTGGGTGATAGATTCAACTTTGCCCTTTTTTTATATTGATCCTTGGATAACATTCATTTTTATTTGGATTTTTTTTTCAGCAAGTCAAAGATGAATTTGCTGTAGGTATTGACAAAGGGGGGAACAATAGTTCTAGCCAGGTTGAAGATAATGGAGAACATGTTGATTATTACAGTAAAAAAGTGAGCATTTATTTTCCTTTATTATTTTCATAGTTTTTTTTTTTCAAAGCACAAGATTGTTCATAGGTTTTATTTTGAAACAGGTCTTTGTTCTTTTAGCTAATTGGTAGTTCTCTTTCTATCTTTAGATATGCAATAAGAATTGTTAAGGATGACTGTATCTGTTTATGTTGACAAAAAAATAAATGTCTTGTTAAAACAACAAAAATCAAGGAGGCACACGTTGCAGAGAGACAGCGAATATCGCATTATGTAGCCCAAGCTCCAACTAAGAAACGTGCAAAATTTCACCCCCTCCGACTTTATCTTCATGGGTAAAAGTGGGCTGGAAGTTTCGACCCTCCGAAAACAAGCCCCCCTTTCGCGTTGTCCGATTGGGCTGAAATTAGAGGGTTAAGCTTTCCTAGGGCCGGGAACTTATCCTCGAAATTTCAGCTCAATCCAATCACTCCTTCCCTGTTTTCCAAAAAACAAATATAGCCACACAATGTTCATTTCTCTTTTTTATTATCAGCCATGCCTACAGGCCACAAATGGCAACGGATCCGGGCGAATGAGGACTCATTCGAAGCGGAATTCGACCTGTTAGGGCCTTTTGATATTTTCAGACCAAAAAATTATCCCCCGAATTTACATTTACGAAAAACCTCGTTTTCCTATAAGAGCCCATGTTAATTTTTTCCACACAGCCCCCCTTTAACGTTGAAAAATTTAGAGGATAAGCTTTCCTGGGGCCTGGGAGCTTATCCTCAAAATTTCAGCTCAATCCGATCCTTCCTTCCGTATTTTCCAAAAACCAAATATCAAGTTTTGTGGGGGTTTGCTTGCGTCAAAAATAGATACGGGAGACTAAAATAATATTTCTGTAAGTGTCTTTGTGGTACAATGGTCGCTGTTCCTGACTGTCAGGTGGAAGATCCGGGTTCGATTCTCCATCAGAGCAAATTTTTTATGTATTGAATTTAAATTTTAAAAAGAAACTCAGTTTCTTTTTTAAATCCAATCTATTAAATCCTTCGGCTCAACGGGCGTCTCCATAAGAATATCACTGTCGGCCTTCAGGTTACAGGTAAGTCTCCACTGCTTTGATAACATGTCGTACAACCGCATGCTCGAAGAAAAGTTGAAAAAAGAAAATCTTACTGTGCATTTGATTTGATTATTCAGGAATTAAAAACATAACACAAGAATCTTCAAGAGCGGTGGGTTTTAGGAGGCGGCAGCCCCCCAAATTTAACTCCTGACACGATCAGCTAACAGTTAGTCAAGCAATAATAAGTAAAAACTGTACAAAAACGTGCAGAAATTATTTGAAAAAACTACGTTTTCTAAAGAGTTAAAGAGGCTGAGTCACAAGTTCGAACCTTAAAACGTACAGGGAGTAGGAGGTACAGTTGGGGGGCTGCCGCCCCCAAACCCTCGCTTCCGTATATAAAAGGGGCTGTGCCCTCCTCAACACCTCGCTCTTTACGCTAAAGTTTGACTTTCTCACAACTCTTTTTTTTTAAACAATAAAAACTTTAGCGTAAAGAGTGAGGGTGTTGAGGAGGGCACAACCCTTTTATATACGGAAGCGGGGGTTTGGGGGGCGGCAGCCCCCCAACTGTACCTCCTAATTCCCTGTACGTTTTAAGGTTCGAACTTGTGACTCAGCCTCTTTAACTCTTTAGAAAACGTAGTTTTTTTTCAAATAATCACAAATAGGGACTGTTCATCAAAATTAACCATCGGACTAAAACAATATCCAGTTTCTCAAATATTAGGCCTTTTTTCAAGTTTATTTGTTTTTGTTATCTTCTTTGTAAAAAGAACTTTATTCTACTTGCCAAAAAAGAAAAATGACGTTTTTTGTTTTAGAAAATAGTTATTTAGTGAAAAGGTATTCAGTTGTTGCTGCAAATAATCATGGTCACTGCCATAGCTGATTCTAGTGGGCTTTCCTACTTAGCAAAGTCCATATAATACAAACAATCTCAGTTGCCCAGGCGCCTGCAAATCCTGTGGTTATAAATAAACCTAAGTTTTCCAAAGGCCAGAACATAATTTGCACTTTACTGAATTTTTTTTTTAAGATTTTCACATTTATAACTTTAATAAATCAAATATCGTTAACATTTTAAGGAAGAAATATCACCATATGCACATTAAGCTGAAGATGCGCATTCATTGTAATTTTTCAATAAGCTTTCAGTAGCTTCTTTTTCTCATTTTGAAGCACCATGTAATGATTATTTTTTTGTTCTTCATAATTTGTAATACCAGAAGGGTTACTTTCGTGCAAGTTTAATGTTGATTTATTTTCGATTATCTTTAGAAGTTGAAGAAACATTCCCTAATTTCAGTGAAATCATTTCATCACCTAAACATAAAAATGTTCCTTTTTTTTGGTTTCATCTGGCGTATCTGACAGCTTAATCGTAAATTATAGTTTTTGAGCTTGAATAAACATTCGTGGGAATGAAAGTGAGTTTTCTAACAATTTTTTTTTACTAATTATTCAGTACAGAACCCATCTGACTTGCCCCAAAAACGTACTAGAAATATTTTTACTCTAAATGTGTATCGCAAGGGTACCATGTTGGGTAAATACAACAAAATTGGATAACCTAATAGGTCTTTCTAAAACTTAATGTAAAAAAACTTTCCGCAAATAAGTTTTTGAAAGAAAAATAAAGAGCTTCGCTAAGCCAAAAATGAGCAGAAGTAAATAATAATACATATAATAATAATAACCGTTGAATGACTTTCCAAGCATAAAACTACCACCGATCACCATCAATAAGAAAATGAAAGTCACAAGGAACAGAATTTACAGTAAATAATCTAGTCAAACTCAAAGCTAGCAAATATTAACATGAGTAGGGCCGACAACCGCCATGCCTTGTGAAGAATAGAATATAATTTGCACTATTGAAAAAAAATGACCTTGGATTATCAGTAATATGTCAGTTTTTAGTTTCATTTATTTATTGATGGTGGTTTGTGGTAGTTTTACGCTTGGAAGGTTATTTGAATTTATTTCTGATCATTTTTGGCTAAGCTGAGCTCTTTACTTTTCTTTGATAAAATTTTGTGGAAAAAAGTTTTTAAAATTAATTTCCGTTCGTTTTTAATTGAAATAGTTTTTTTTTTTTTCATTGAAATTATTTTTTTATCGTTTCATTTTTTTTATATAGGAATTAATAGTTTGGCTTGCTATTTATACGTGGGAAAAACTTTTTCAACAATTTGTATTATTGAATTATTGACTGATGTATTGTTGACACGAAAAAGTATTGTTTAATTTAAGTTCATTCCTCTTCAGGTTGACCTGAAAAATAAAACTTAATATCAGTCCCAAAACATTATATCTATGCTGTTTGACAACCTGGATACGCTTACACTCTTTTGATTTATTTAAATTGTAAGAACAGAAGTATTACTAGTAGTAGCACTGAAATTTTCAAATATATACCCCAGTCGTTTTTGATATATTACTTAAGTTCCTTGTTGGCTGCCGTACACATAGTGGCTTTTTATAAAGTGTTTAAGTAATATTTAGTTTTTGAGCATAATGGGCTAATTGCATAACTTTGGGGGGTTTGACATACCCAATAACTCTAGAGACATAGCTGCTAGACTGTTCTACTATGCTGAACAAAATGACTGCCTCAAAATTTTGATTGGATATGTTTGGGAAATGAATGGGCTTGGGAGGAAGGCTGTTTACCCTTCAATCTCTTTTTAATCTTAAAAAGGGTTCGCGTTATTTTAAATCCTGAATCGAATTATCTCCTTTAATAGCTTCAATGATATTTCTAGCTATTGTAGAGTGGTGCAGCCTATGATATTGCTTTTATGCCCTTTTGAAAACTTGCAAGCATATGTAATTTTTGTTTATTTGAAACTCCCTCTAAATGTTTCCTAAAAGCTTCATATTAATACCCTTAGCGTCATTAGTTACAGTAACTGTAGTGTGGTATTAAAAGCATATATAAAGTACCTTCTGGCTAGTTCAAAATCCACCACAACATGCCCTTACATGTCTAAATAAATAATATAAACTTTTCTTGAGTGTAAACTTTTCTTTTCTGAAAATCCGTAGGCTCATATTTTGTTTTGATTTAGTTTCAACATCCGCATCAATATTCCTTAAAAGCTTCCCCTCAATACTATTAGCTTCTGCAGTAGCAATAGATGTAGTAGTAAATACATTCTAAGACCACACTGGCTATACATGACAAATGAAACTCAGAGAGGAAAGAAAATAACAAAATAAAAAAAAAGGTGAAAAAACGAGGAAATTTGTCAGCCAGTGGCGAAACATGAAGAAGAAGAAATAAGCAAATATTATCAAAGAACAGAAGAAATATCAAAGAACTGATAGACTATCTGAAATACCCTTACTGTGTTTTTTTATCTGCCCTAGGATGATAAACTGCCCTACAACTCTTTTTTATGCAAATCTGAAAAAGTTATGCCATCTTCGCCTCTCACAGAGACTATCTGTCTTTGCTTTACTCTAATTAGGCTCTCAAGTCTTAGATCGCTTTGACGAAGCTGTGACTACTTACGACTGTGACTGCGACTACTTGGAACTGCAAGTGATGCTATATGCTGCTTAAGTTATTGCCATTGCTACTGCTATTATACGCCTAAATATACTGAACTAAATCAAAGGAGTTAAGTTAATCCTGGTTGTCAAAATTGTCTTTCATGCTGGGGATGGTGAATTTTGTAAACGACACTTTTGCATCAGGCTAAAGGTAATTATTACCTGGCTTCGTGCAGTAATTTGAATTTTTTTTCATGGGATGGTGAGGAAGGTATTAAACAAAATCAAAGAGACAACATGCATCCAGATTGTCAAAAGGACATTTCTGAACTCAGGAATGGCTAAGGGTATTTAGTTGAAGTTTTATGGGCATATTGAAGGGGATGATGAATTAAATAAAAAACACTGCGTGCATCCACGTTGACAAACAGACGTATCGGAATATCTCAGAAATGGGGTTAGTGTATTAGTTGAATTTTTGGGGAGGGTTAAGGGGGTATCATAACTAAATCCAAAGACACTATTTGCATCCGAGATTGTCTAGAGGGTGTGCTTGTGATATCTTAGGAGTGGGTTAGGGAATTAAGTTGAACTTCCAAGGTATTTGAAGGTGAATGTTGAGGGACAAAGTTAATTAGAATTTGTTTTTATTCAAGTTTATAACATAACGGGAGTTCACAAAACACACAGCTACTTGTTTTTCATCAAATTGTTTCTTGCTAACTATTTAGTGACATAACAGTCGATAGGACTGTTCCTCTTCTGTGTTATAACCTGGTAGTTTTGGGAATGTGATTTTTTTTCTCTTTTTAATGAAAGCAATTAAATTGACATTAATAATTACAGTGTAGAGATTGCTAAAATATGTGTGGTTATGGGTTTGAAATTCAAGTCTATCCAAACTCTAAAGACTTGTCCATATATCCATGTTGTTTTTTTTCTTTTTTAAGCTCATTGGGAATCAGATTTTGGAAAGGACAGACAGAATGGCTAACGCAAGCTTAAATTTCTCAGGTTAGTCTTTCATTGTTTAATTAAAGCTAAGCAATGTGGTCTGTTTGTTCTTCCCTTTTTTGATTAGAATATAAGAAATAAGAATAATGATTCTTGTTTGAACCCAATAAGTATTTATTAAACATTTTTTTTTTTTTTTTTTTTTTTTTTTTTTTTTTTACCAATTTTATTTTAACGATCTTTTTACTTAAACCTTCTCTCACTAGGTTCCCGAAGGAATTCTGTTCCCGTTACTCAATCACTGACCCCAAGAATTTGTTCTAGAGTTTATCGTAAACAGAGCTATTAGAATACAAACCATCATATTGCAACAGCAAAAGTGTTAATAACTAACCAATTCCCCTTCCTAATTAAACCTATTCCCCTTCAAGGCATGGGGCTTATGGAATCTGTTATAGAAACTTACTGGTTGAATTACTATGAAATTACAATTAGACAGAGAGTTTTATTATGAATCGTTGATAGGCTCCAAGTTGGGCCATGGCTTCTGACCCCCTATCTTTCTTCTAACTGTGTACATAATGCTTGCTAATCATTGATAATCAACTGCTTTCATACATTCAGTGACAATTTGAAACTTCTAGACATTCAGGTTTCAAGTCATTATGGGCAACTGACAGTGAGTAAAGTTTCACTATAGATTAGTCAGTAAAACATCGCCACAGACCAAATTCCTATAACCTTCAATTGTCATTACAAGCCAAATTCTAAGAAATGAATTTTATATAAAAATGCTTCAAAAGCTCATGATTTGGAGTTTTTTTCTAACTTTATAAAATTCATTAATTTTAACTAAGCCGACCAGAAATTACTAGGATAAATATATTTCAAAAAAGGCCGAGAGATCTGGCTGAGTTCCACCACTAATTTGGACAGTCTTAAGAATCAAGAAATTGTTTTTGGGTGTTTATATGCCATGGAAAATTACAACAGTTGGTAAATAAATTTGTGAATTTTACTAGAGATAATTGGTAAATGTCCTGTTACCAATACCAAGAAAACTGGTTATATTTCTTGCATTGTAAAAGTCTATTGATGTGCCTCTCTCACATAGAATAGCATATCTTTTATTAAATTGAAACAGATCAACTGAATTTTTCAAATGTAACCACACTGAAAGTAATACGTCTGTAATATCTTTTAATGTTTAAAGAATTTTTTTCGATTTTTATTATTATTAATTTTTTTCTCAATTTTGAAGCACCATGTAATAATTATTGTGTCGTGTCTATAATTCAGTTTTTTAAGTTTATAATACCAGAAGCGTTTCTTTCGTGAAGTTATTTATGTTAATTTGTTTGCAATTTTCTTTAGAAGCTGAAGAAATATTCCCAGATTTCAGTGAAGATATTTATGGAAAGAAATACTCTATTTTATCACCCAAACATGAAGATACTCCTTTGATGGTTTCTCCTGGTGTATCTGAACAACTGAATCGAAATTTCAGGCCATTTGAACTTGAATCAAATATTTGCAAGAAAGAAAGTGAGTTTTCTGACATCTATATTTTTTTTTTCTTTTTGTTCAGTCCAAAACTATCTGACCTGCCTCGATAACGTACTGGAAAATGGTAGAAATTTCTTATGTCCACTCTAAATATATGTCACTAGAGAGCCATGTTGAACATTTTCTTGACAGAGAAGTGCATGATTAGGCACCAAAGACGTCAAAATGAATACACGTTTCCCCCTCACACCACCTTAGTTCTATTCATTCCTAAAAAATTGTGAATTTCTACAATTAAAATTTTAGTTGTTATCGTATTTTTATAATCATTTTGATCGTATGAATTATTATCTGCTTAATTACCACAATGAATCGAAAAGGGAGACGTGCGGATTGTCCTTCTTTCACAGAAATTAAAACAAAACATTTTACCACCCATTTTACACGCATCAATTGATTCAAGTTTTTCAATAATTAATTGGGCTTTAGACCCTTTGTTATTGAACAAAGGCTGCAAGAAACCCAAAGCTATTGAATCATGCCTTCAGAACCCCTTTGTTTAGTTATGCTGAAAACATGAATTTGAAGTAGAATACTTGGTGGCTACTGTAAGTAATATATTTACGAATAGTTTTACTCCTGATCTTGATAATATAAAGAGAATATTAGTATAATAAGGAGTAGGTCTAAATACATTCCGCAATGGTGCATCATCAATAGGACAATGCTCTTTCTTTCATATTAATCAGAAAGAACTCTCACTGAAAGTTACTATGAGTAACTGAATGAGTAACTATGAGGTAACTAAAAGTTACCTCATAGTTACCTCATACCTCATAAATAGCTACCTCATACCTCATAAATCTTATTGCTATTAATTTTTACCATTAAGTTAAATCGAGTAATGGTTACTATTTCCCTAATCAATTTCAAAAGGTGGTTCTTCCTCACTTGACAGTTTTTTTTTGTTTTGTTTTTTCAAAATGGTTTATAAGTTTTCGGTTGCTATGAGCTACAGTTCCTTCTTTACTAGGTGGTGACTTACGTCACAGCGTAAAGGGCTCTAGGCCCTTTGTTATAAGAATCCTTATCTATTAAACAGATATAGAACAGTGAGAAATATGTCGAAATCAAGTAAAAAGAGTAATGTTTTACAAATTTGAAGAAAAAAACAACAATCTAATTATATGTCAATAGTGAACTTAAAAGGTAAATGCAACAACCTAGAATACCCTATTGGTTTTTCTAAAAGTATTTCGTTGTATGTAAGTCATTGGACTAACAATTTGAAGTGTTGAATCTTGAAGAACTTTAATGGTAAAGATATTAATGCATAGCTTAGATTTTTAGCTTTTTTATGATATGTTTATTTCTTTTCAGTCCTTAATCTGAAGCAAGTTGTTAGGGTTATATTCTTGTAAAGTTTTAATCATTAAGTCTCATTTTATGCTGTTTTTATCCAGTTTACTGGTGATTAATGGCAGTTCCTGTCTTGCTACAGCAATCAGGAAAGCTACACTTTCTAGATCTATATGATGTATTTTTTCGCACATTTTCTACTGTTTTTTCATGCATGCTTGTGTAATAGATGATTTTTAAACCTTAATGTAACATTTAATATTCATTTTAGTGCCATGTTTTCGAAAATGTGACTTGAAACTAAAGAATAACACGATAATTATGCTATTGTGTACTTTAAATATTTCAGAAAATTACCATTTTACATGAAACGTAGTGGTTGGCGTCTGTAAAGGATTAGCAGCAAGGAGGGATTGAATTCATGACAGAATTTCTTAATTCAACTGAAATTGATGATTTGCCTCCGTATGACTTAAAACTAAACCTTAATTTAAAATTTAATATTATTTAATTCTATGTTTTCATCTTATTTCAACTTAGAAGAAAACAATTTTGAAGGGTTCAAAATAGTTCACACCGTATTTTTATAGTGTGGGACTATTTTGTTCTTGTTACTTTAACGGCTGTTCTTCTCAATTCTTATTTCTAGCGCTGAAAAAATTGTATATACGCCAGGTATATACCTGTTCAGGTCTTGACAAAAAACCTTTGATGTTAGTTTTTCATTTTTTTCATGGATTCTACGTCTGAAAATTTAATTCATATTTTTCAGTATTATTTTAAGCCTTATTTAGGATTTTATTCTAAATTTAAGAAGTGGGCTTACCAATCTTTAAAACTTTATAGACTAAATCAGGATTTAGTGGAGGTAAGAGGTGGGAATTAAAATGCATTAGCATTTTTTGGAAAAAAATTAAAATTCGCTTCCCAATAAAAGATATATCATTTATAGTGAAGCTACATACAAAATTTGACGAACTTGGATACAAATAGTACATTTTGATTTACTTCAATATCCTTTAAAACATGCGATGAAAGTTCCAACGTAATACTCCTAGCTTTCCCTGGAATATTGCATACACGTGTGTTTGACATTATTATTTTACATACGACCAATTGATTTGGTTTTCACATAACACACATTTTTTCTAAAAGTTTCATCTTAGTACTCTGTTTTTGTTCCTGCCATTCGATGCCATTTTGAGATCCTAAATAACCTTAATCTCTTGATTTAGTTTAATAGTAGTGGCAGTCACTGTAATAGTTGTAGCTGTTGTTGTCACTGGTCCAAGTTTTTGCATTCATAGTCACAGTAGCAGTAATAGCCTAAGTAGTAACTGGAGTAATTGTGCTGGAAGTTTCAACTTAATACCTCAAATCGTTCCCAAGATGTTGCTGATATGCCCTTTTAATCATCTGCATGTCCATAGTTTGTTTTGTTTTAGTTCCATATCCCTTTCAGCATGCCCTAAAAAATAGCTGCTCTTGAGGACAATGCTCTTTCTTTCATATTAATCAGAAAGACATATATATATATATATATATATATATATATATATATATATATATATATATATATATATATATATATATATATATATATATATATATATATTATATATATATATATATATATATATATGTGGAGTATATTATATATATATATATATATATATATATATATATATATATATATATATATAATATATATATATATATATATATATATATATATATATATAGGATATATATATATATATATATATATATATATATATATATATATATATATATATATATATATATATATATATATATTATATATATATATATATATATATATATATATATATATATATATATATATATATATATAATATATATATATATATATATATAGATATATATATATAGATATATATATATATATATATATATATATATATATACTATATATATATATATATATATATATATATATATATATATATATATATATATATATATCTATATATATATATATATATATATATAATATATATATATATATATATATATATATATATAATATATATATATATTATATATATATATATATATATATATATATATATATATATATGTCGGATGCAAATACTATAGCTGTCCTTTAACAACATTTGATGCACATACTATATTTTGCTTTAGTTCGTCATACCCAGCCACATGGCCTGCAAGTTTCAATTTAATACTCTGAACTCTTCCTGATATATTGTATATATGCCTTTTCGGCAATGTGGGTTTGCAACGTGTCTTTTGATTTATGTTTTCATCCCCACAACTTTATCTGAAATATTCAATTTAATACTTTATTCTGTTACTGAACTACCATATGTTTTATTTAGACAACCTGGATGGATATAAACTCTTTTTATTTATTTCAGCTGTAGTACCAGCTGTAGTTATTAAAGCTCTGAAAGTTTCAAATTAATTTAGTAAACCATTGATGAAAACCATTGCTGCATTTTCATAGGTTTTTAACATACCCTGATTTTTTTAAATTACTACCCTTAGCTGTTACTGAGATATCGTGGATGCTCATTTTTTACGAGAATTGACAGAAATCGTTTTCTTTTGGTTTAGTTTAACCAAAGTTTTTACGAAATACCTTTAGCTTTACCTTGGATATTGTGCCGTCACCCTTTTGATCTAGTTGGATCTAGAATGTTTCGCTTTAGTTCCATAGCAGTGATGTAATACGGTAGTTGTTTTTAGCCCTGACAGTTTCAATTCAATGCCATATTCTGTTGCGGAAGTTTCGCTGATACGCCCTTTTGACAACCTCCATGCACATACTATTTCTTTATTATTTTAATTTTTCTTTAAAATTTTCACCTTGATAACCATAGCTTTTTTCAAGACCGAGGGTTCAATATATATATATTCATATATATATATATATATATATATATATATATATATATATATATATATATATATATATATATATAATATATATATATCTATATATATATATATATATATATATATATATATATATATATATATATATAATATATATATATATATATATATATATATATATATATATATATATATATATATATATATATATATATATATATATATATATATATATATATATATATATATATATATATATATATATATATATATATATAAACCCTGGGCAATTTGCCTTGCTTACAACGCTTGGCACAAAGGCCCCGGTGTTCAATGATTTTTGGCAGAATGGCTATATAAAAGATTTTTGCTTAGATATTTTTTAGGGGAAGGCAGCTGAAGGGGTGTGTGGGAAAGGTGGCTGGTTGACCTGTCCTTTTTGACTCTCTCAAAAAGGACACTAAACTTCATTTTCTATTTGAATGAGCCACCTCACAAGTTTGAACGGCAACTTCTTCCATACAAAGTGGTCGGGGAAAGAAAAAAGCAAATGCAAATAACGCATAGATCCTGCGAAACACACAGCTCTTTTGAGCTGCTTATTAATTATCAACTCTCGTGACAAACAGATAAATGTAGTCGGATTTGTTTAATTAGCTCTTCTGATGAATTTTTGTCTGTCGATTTTATTTGTTTTGTTTTAGAAATTGAAGATTCTTTACCTAGTGACAATGATGGGATCTTGGCCATTCCAAAACCTTGTTTGTTTCCGAAATGTGAAGATGTTCCTTTTGGAAATTTTCCTGGCTTTTCAGGACCTTGTAAACTTCAATCTGACACACAAGAATACGGCGCCACATCTTTTGACAGTCAAGGTATATCTCAAATTTATTTTTTTTTGTTAGAATCAAATATATTGTATAATTGGCTATAGAAAAGATAATGGTCTGGAATCCCGTAAATGGATAATTTTTGATGCCTTAACTGGATGGTGGAATTAAATTTACGCTGGAATTTCTTAATTCAATTGAAATTTCTTTAGTTTACGCCTCATGACTTAAAACTAGAGTAATGAATGTATATATACTCCCTTTATACGAGCAACTATGTATTTGTTTATGTATTTATGTATGCATAATTTTCCTTGAAAGCGATTTTTGAATGAATTCGAATAGATAAAGCATGAGGCATGACAAATGTTGATGTAATGATGCACGAAATGAAGCGCAAACGAGATGAGCGGCTAGAATGCATGCAATAACAAGCATCACAACGAATCCCAAATGAATATAATGGTGAAAGAAATATGCGGTTAAAATATATGTGACAGGGATGATCACATCGAATTGTAAATGAAATATGCGGTTAGAAGAGGACCAACAGTGAGAATTACAACGAGTCTGAGAAGAAAACAATTTAAAAAAATGGATGATTTTTTGATGCATTAACTGGAAGTTGGAATTGAGTTCTTCCCAGAACTTCTTAGATTTTGCTAATAAATTATTAGAAAAAACTAGATTCAAGCCTCTCGTTTTGCTATTTTACTTTATATTTTTTTTTTTATTCTGTTTCCTGCATTGATTTTTTTGTGAGCATCTTTACTGCGGAATATCTTATTAAGAATATTTTAGTACATTGTTTTAGGTATTGTCTATCCCCTTTGTTTATTTTGTTTTAGGAACTGGAGATGCTTCAACAGGTATTGCCAATGCGTTCTTGGAAGCTAAAAATTTTAACGGTCGCTTTGCAATGGAAAAAGTGCGGAAAAGACTATGAGTGCAATATATGCAATAAAAGATTTCACTGGCATTGGCAATTGGAAAGACATCATAGAATTTATACAGGAAAAAAATCATTTAAATGTGATGTGTGCCAGAAGAGTTTTCATCAATCAAGCAATTTGAAGACACATCAAAAACTGCATACAGGTGAGAAACCGTTTAAAATGTGATGTGTGCAAAAAGTGTTTTTCTCAATCGTGCAATTTGAATCAGCACCGAAGAGTGCATACGGGTGAGAAACCGTATAAATGTGATTTATGTCAGAAGAGCTTTTCTCAGCTGAGCAATTTGAATGTGCACCATATTGTTCATACAGGTGAGAAATTATTTAAATGTGATTTTGGTGAGAAGAGCTTTTCTAAACCAAACTCTTTGAAGAGACATCAAAGACTGCATACAGGTGAGAAATAAATAAATGTGATTTATGTGAGAAGAGCTTTTCTAATACAGGCTCTTTAATTTGGCATCAAAAGTGCATACTGGTGAGAAACTGTTCAAATGTGATGTGTGCGAAAAGTGTTTTTCTCAATTAAACAATTTGAATGAGCACAAAAAAGTGCATAAAAAAGCATTTTCATGAGGTCGAATCTGAAACTGTCATCTCACAACCCATTCCAGGTGAAAGCCCGCTATCTTCTAGTTTACAATAAAACTTATGACAGAATAGAATTTTTTCTAGCCAAAAGAATAATTAATGAAGAATTATATATACTCCAATGATTTAAAACGTAATAAATTTACGCAATTTATTGCTTGAATATATCCACGATTTATAATTCTGTACATCAGTTGCTTTCTTTTTTGTTTAGGTTATATAGAAGTGCTGTTATTGATGTTATAAGTAAAGATCGCCATCTAATTATCTAGGGTTAATCTTAAGATGAAATTTAGTCTTATTGAACTATTTAGTCTTTGAACTTCAGAGAGGGCTCACTTGATTGGAAATTGAAAGTTCTAGCTCACTTTTTAAGAGTCAAAAGATATCCGAGGGCAACTAGCTCCCCCCCCCCACATACCCTTTTCCCCCAAGCACATCCATTTTTTTTTAAATAGCCATTTCATTAAAAATAGTTCAAGGGTCAGATAAGAAAAACTCCTGTGTCGACGCATCTCCCCAGGGCCCGGAGGCAGGCGTTGTAAGTAAAGCTCTAGGGGCATATATAGTTCTTATGGAAGGGATGCTCGTACAAAGTTCGGAAAGGGCTCATTTGATTGGAAATTTTAAGTTCTCGTTCACTTTTTAAGAGTCAAAAGAGATCAGAGGGCAACTAGCCCCCCCCCCCCCCCCACGCCCTGTTTTTCCCCAAACCCACCCAATACAAATTTTGAGATTGCCATTTTTTTCACAATAGCTCAAAGGTCAGATAACAAAACTCCGGTGTCGAAACAACCCCCCCCCCCCAGGGCAGTAATTGAAAATATACTTCCGACTGATTTTTCTGGGTCATTTAATGTTTTTGATCATCTAATTCTTATCAGCAACTCGAGTTCCCAGTCTATTAATAATATTGCTAAAGCATTTGTTCCAAGTTGTCTTTATTTAAATAATGATAAGTGCAAGTACCCTACTGTAGGCTCATTGCCCCCTTTCTTTCGTTTCGTGTGCAAATCGTTTTGTTTCTTCTCTGTTGTACATTTAGGGTTTTCGGCACCAATACTGTTACCAATGAACTATCTTTACACTCTTGGTTGGTTTCTGACTCCAGGATAAAGATTCGGGCTGGTAACTCAGAGCGTTTGAAACAAAGGAAGATTTAATCGCTAAAATTTATGCGAATTAGTTTCAGCTTTCTACGATCGTTTAGTTCTCTCGATTTTTCAGCAATAGTGTTTTTTTTCAAACAATAGAGATTTGACCTTTTTTAATGTTTTTTTAAAATCGTGACAGAAGATTTCCATCAGATTCCTAATGGACAGGTAAACTGAATATTCCTTTAGGTGGTTGCAACATTGTGCTATCAATTACCGTCCTATGTTCTTATGCATTTTCAAGCTTGTTTTTTATGTTCAAGTAAGATTTTTTTTTTTCATGCAATAAATTGTAATATTTTGAAACAGTATTTCATATGATTTGTTTCAGTTCAGAAGACTTAAATAATTAGCCTTTTTAAATCGGTTGAGCTATTTGAATGAGCCTCGTCAAGATAAACTGGTAAAGTTTTTCCTAATCAGCCTTATGTGCTGGTACCCCTCCAGAAGACATAGGCTGGCCGTATTGTCAATATGATCTTATTCCTATAAATAAAAACCTGATTCCATATCATCATGTCGTGAAAACTATTTTTTCAAAACAAATTTCGAAAATTTACCCTAATTAGAGTCAAATTTATACAAAATCTGTCCATGGTAAGAGAGGTGGAGCAGCTTCATGCATTCCATCCCTGGACCTTAATCTTTATATTCTCCTTCCATTGGGATCCTCTACTTTGTCTACTGAACTGTGTACCATCCACCTTGCCCTAGATATTTTATAGATTATTGTTTAGAGTCTGAAAGTATTCTCTCTTTAACTGACTCCCAATCTGCAATACATTTGCTCCAAATTTTAAACAGAATATTTGATGATAAGGGCACACTTCTTGTGTGCAATCACACAAGAAGTGTGATTTTGTATCTTGACCAAGCCCCCTCCCCTCCTTTGTCATAGATTAAAATTTTGTTTAGTGTCATATCGGGAAAATCTAAATATTGGTTATTGCAAGGTCTAAGAATTTAGGGTACTTGTGCATAATATGGTACCCATAAAAGAAGTCAAGTTTGGTTAATGCTAATATAAAAAAGGATGAATATATAGTAATTTAAAACAAATTTGGGCTATATATTTGCACATTAAGGGGGGGGGGGATAAAGCATAGCATATATTAAATGCGTAACCTAACCTAGGTACCTCCCCCCCCTAAACCAAAAAATACAACAGTTTCAAATATTGTGAACGCAATGAAAACCCCGCTTTGCATTCCATTTCTCTATTGCAAATACCCGTTTTGCGGGTTTCTTATCTGGTTTCCTTAATACGGTTATAGCGGTGGGTACCAGATAGTGCACAAATACCGAATTTAGCTACAGAAATAGGGTAGGCCTACCATAGAGGCAGGCAAATGAAAAAAAAATATTTGTTTGTGGTTTGAGGACTTCTTTATTCGAGTTTTGTATTTTATGTTTCAGCAATGGTAGCATAGGGGCTAGATCAAAATTATATATGGAAGCTTTATTACCCTATATTCTGGACGGAAGAAGACCATATAATATGGCAATCCGAGAGCCATTTCTAAACGAGTTGACGGGTAAATAAAACTGCATACATGGCTTCAAAGATAATGTATTTCGGAATTAGTGTTTATATACTGCATACACTAAAAAAAAAAGTCTCAAATACTGAAAACGATTGCATTTATGCATATGTATGTTATTACTATATACTGGAAATAAATTTACGCTTTTTAGCTGTCCTTGTCATTAAAATTATCCTGTCTAGATTATGCTAAAAAAGTGGTAGGAGTTTCTTCAAAACTAACAAAAATTTTCATCTATTTTGAAGGTCAGTCTGGGCCAAAAGATAAAAAGGAAAGCCCCATCTTTATGAATTTTCTAACCCCTTCATGCATAGAACGATGCGCGATTTCGTAAGGAGTACAATTGCTTCTGTCACGAAAGAAGAAAATACCACCCCAGGACTTAGTCAGGCTCTAAAAGTAATTGTGGTGCTTACAAGTACCGCAAATTATCAAAATCTGCGAGCTATTTGTTAACGGATCGAAGGCAGTGGCGTATTTGCTATAGGACAGGAGGGGCAACTGGTCCCTCTAGACCCAATTTTGCCCCCCCCCCAGACCTCAGTTTGCCCGCCCAGCTGAAATTTAGTTTCTGCAAAAAATCTTGTTACTAAGATAAGCCTGCAAAATTCAAGTATCCAGAGAAACAGACAGTTTTCTATAGTATATTTTTGTATTTATGGTAATGTATGGATCATTTCTCTGTTTTCACTGTCATTTTCATTTGATTTGGGAAAATTGGCTCCAATTTTGCCCCCCCCCCACCCAGGATTTTGAAAAAAATAAGCCACTGATTGAGGGGCAAATAAAATTGATTGCATGACTTCTAAGCAAGACAGTATCTGTTTGTGTTTTTTTTTTTTGGGGGGGGGGGACAAAAAAAACATCAAAAATTTGTTTATATGTATTTTGGTTGAGTTTTATCAAGTCTGACAAAAACTCCAGAGGGGCTAAACCACCTCTCAATACGGCCTTGCTTCTGAGAAAATATTTTATTTTTTAACAAGTAGGGCAAACCCAATAAAAAATCAAGTTTCGAATTAGGTTTTCAACGAAAGTTTATTTTAGCTACTCAAGTATTGATTGTGTCAGCTAATTCCCTCCTCAGACGGTTCCCCCTCAGAAAAATCCACCCCGCGTATAAAATTTTCCTTAGTCAAAATAACCTCATTTCTTAAAATATTTATTTATATAAAACCACCTTTGACTCATTCTTTTTATTTTCCTCCGTCAAGGTACAAGGCATTTTGCATAGAAACACTTGCTCCAATTTATTCATTTGACAACTTCAACCAATTCTTAGTCCCTTCTTACTAGTCAAACCACACATTCTTGATGACAACTAGTCATCTGTAAGAGTTTGCATAAATGTTAGATTCCTGCTAAAATGTTACAAATTCTTGCCACCTGATTAAGTAATCTCTATGCTTTTAATTTTCTGGAAAAAAAAATTCAGAATCCCAGAAATTAATCAGCGAAGTAACGACCCTTAACAGAGAGACATGAAAACACTGCCTTAATAAATGTAAGGTACGTCCTTCCTTTTAAACCCGTTCATTTCCAAATCCACCTATTATCCAAGTTGAATTGTATGCTTTTTGTGCGTGGACACCGGTCGCCCCTTTTAGCTGAATCAAACTGAGTATCGTTTTTATCTTTGTGGGAAAGGGTTTTTGATAATGTGGAAGGTGTCAATGACAATGTTATAGTTACAGCAATAAAAAGTTATAATTACAATGTGCTAAATATATTCATTTTTCTGTATATTTTAAATGATACACTATTTTCTTTTGGATTTTTAATGGACAGTAGCCATTGGGTGGCTTGAAAAAAGTCAACGTGTTTTGGGATGATACATCAATCAATAGTTTACAAGCAAAATTAGTTTTAAATAGTTTTTCAGTTCATGCTGACTTTCCATAGAAAAAAATGTGTATTTGTATGTGTCTTCAAAGCAGTTTTGAGAGAAGCTAAGCTACCCCTGGGCATAGATCAGGCAAAAGATTACTAGCAAGATTAGTATTAAATAGTCTTTCAGTTCATGCTGACTTCCCATAGAAAAAAAAATGTGTACTTTTGTGTGTCTTTAAAGTTTTTTTGAGAGAAGCTAGGCTACCCCTGGGGATAGATCAGTCAAAAGTTTACGAGCAAAATTAGTATTAAATAGTTTTTCAGTTCATGCTGACTTCCCATAGAAGAAAAAATGTGTATTTTTTTGTGTGTCTTCAAAGCATATTTGAGAGAAGCTAAGCTACCCCTGGGCATAGATCAGTCTAAAGTTTACAAGCAAGATTAGTGTTATATAGTTTTTTTCAGTTCATGCTGACTTCCCATATAAAAAAAATACTGCGTATTTTTGTGCATTTAAAGTATTTTTAGAGAAGCTAAGCTACCCCTTGGCCATAGATCAGTAAAAGTTTTACAAGCAAGTTTAGTATTTTAATAGTTTTTTCAGCTCATGCTGACTTTCCATATAAAAAAAATCTGTGTATTTCTGTGTGTCTTTAAAGCATTTTTGAGAGAAGCTAAGCTACCCCTGGGCATAGATCAGGCAAATGCTTATTAGCAAGATTAGTATTAAATAGTCTTTCAGTTCATGCTGACTTCCCATAGAAAAAAAAGTGTATTTTTGTGTGTCTTTAAAGCATTTTCGAAATAAGCTAAGCTACATCTGGGCATAGATTAAATATGTAGTAGATTAAGTACGTAGGTAGCAGATTAAATACTACCCCTGGGCATAGTAAAAAAAAGCAACGAGACTAAATGGTTGTTTTATATTGTCACCCTTGTGTTTCCTTTTTTCTCAGCTATTAAATAGCACTGTATTTCTGAAACTCCTAGAAATTGTGTTATATTGAAACACAATGTACACCACTATAACCGCCTTTTCAAAAACCCTATAAAAGGAATTTACTGTCCTTTGGCTTAACAAGTGAAATCCAATGGCTTGAAAAATAATGAAAATGGCTGAGTTGTTTAATTGCTCTTCTTAAAGGAAAGTGCCACATATAGTGCCTTTTTGTCATTAACAAAAAATAGTTTTTAGAAAATTTTTAAATGTTGTTGCAGCGGTAGCTACAACCTAGTAAATTGTGGTTGCTGTGGTCGCAGCTAATTAAAAAAATGAGACAATTAAGGGTTCTACTGGAAAGTAGCATAAACTACTAGATTTAAAAAAAAACTGTGTTTAATTCAAAATTTATTTTTAATTTAACTGCAATTGCAAGAATATCCTATCTGTAAGAGCTCAACAAAACCATATCGCAATTTCTTTTTTTTTTTTTTTTAAGAATTCAAAAAAGGGAAGAATTATAAAGGACTTGGTTCTTTCAAGTGACTTCTAAATTTTTGTAGTAAAATGAACTTGTTTGACGATAAAGATGATAACTCTGGTACAGAAAATAAACAAAAATCGGAAGGGAACAAGATATTATAGCTGACAGTGCTACTATGATTAGCAAAAACAGCAGTGATGACCCAAGTGCTAAGAAGTCTGAGAATCGTATTCAAACTATGAGTAAAAAGTGACTACAAATTTGGATTTTTATTAGGTGAAAAAGGGGAAGGTAAATGAAGAAACTTGAGTGCAAGAAGCTGGCACTAGTGTCAGTGCTGTCAAAGATACTGTCAGTGACCTTTCCAGGTGAAGGCCAGACATGAATTTATTGTTGCTGTTCTAGCCGCAGTCTCTAATACTTCCAACGACGAGGTAGCATGTGAAGCAAAAGGCCTACTTGACAAAATCAACTGTGCCCTTTTTGTCTCAACTTTTCACACTATGGAAAAGAGTTAGTCATTGTAAATTGTTTATCAGAGCAACTTCAATCCAAAAGTTTGCTGATTTATCAGGAAATTAGGCACTCCCACAGATGTCTGGGACATACGAGAATCTCCAAAGCTGAATCTTAACTTTAAGCGAAAATCTATCAGAATTTGGGTTTATACGATATCCTGGAAAAAAATCTCCACAATCTAAAACCAGTGCTCGAAGCAAGAGATGTCAAGCCATTTCCATTCGTCTAAGAAACTTTCTGTCAACCTCAACAACCGGCAAACACAATATCAGCCATCTAGTTCTATCAGACTCCGGTAAACTACTGTACTTCGAGATAATAGACCGTTTTCATGAGTGAGATGGATCAACCTCTTATGTAAAATATGCCTCTGCTCGACGCTTTTTCTGACTTCGACCCCTCAAGTTCCGATTTTTTCAAATTTTCGAAAGTGTAGTGTCAGAGTTTAGTGTTATCATGGGATTCTCGGTGTCGATGACTTTGTCATAGAATCCCAGCTATTTCTTGCAAAACTGCATTTGTCAAAAGTGATGTTTTCAAAAATGGATATTTTCCAAGCTATCGAAACTATATCCGATCCCCCAATTGCCGAATCTGCAGTGCTAAAACTTGTGAAGCTAGTTGCTACTTTGCCTGTGACGACTGTCATCAATGAAAGATTCTTCTCGGCATTAAGGGGTATAAAGGGTTATCAACGATGGATGACGTGGAATGACAGACTTAGTGATCTGATGATCTTGGCCGTTGAATAAGAGGAGGTAAAGAAACCTGGTTCGGATAGATTAATCGACGATTTCTCCAAGAAGTGAAGTCGCCGCTACTTTTTAGGTATTTTTGCTCGATGTTGTTCTGTTTTTTCATCTTCATAAAAAACACACACCCCCCTCCCCTATACTTTCGGGAATCATTGCCACTAGATAGAAGTGTCCAACATATTCATTTGACCTGTTTCAAGCCGCCACTTCTGCAGTTGTGCACATATAATAAACACAAACATATTCGTTTAGCATTGATGACTCTTCAGAAGCAGTGTTTTTAAACTATTTGTTTTATCTTTGTTTTTTTTTATTTATTACCTTTAGAATTATCTTCGTTTGTTTTTCACCTGTCTTTTACGTCTTTCAAGTGAAAGGTTTTCCAATTTCTGACATTGGGCGTAAATCTTGGAACGCCACCTTTCCCACAGAAGCTCCCCCATGCAAGGCACAGTTCCTGCAATGCTCGATACGGCTCCACTAGGCTTGACATACACTGTCTGGTATATGAGATTTCTAAAAGCTGACACCCTTCGCTTTAAAAGCACTCTATACTTTGTTACAAAATTAGTTAATTTTGAAAAATAAAATGCTGGTTCCATTTTACCTTAATAATATGAAATTACTGACACTTTAATTTTTTCGCTCATTAACGCAAAGAAACGATTATTCTCAATGACTATCCCCCCCCCCCTTTATGAAATGTCTTAAACGCTAATATCTATAGTTAATTTTCTGATTTGCCTTCCTATTCATGAAAATATTTATTTCTAGGCATGGAAAACTGCTTTCTTACCCATACTCTTACATAAAAAGTAAGTTACATGTGGCAAATCAAATACTTTTCATATTCTTAAGAAAATATGGAATATCAACAATCCGCCCAAAGCCCTTGAGCAGTTTCTGACTGAAGATTTCCTCTAGCAGTTATTGCCTTCATTTGTTAAATCTTATTACTTAACGAGTACGTATATTCCGACTCCGTCTGAGCTAAATCTTTGGCAAACTATTCTTTCTGTCGAAACATAGTCTAGTGGTAATTCATTACGATGGGCCTTGTCAAAAGGCAAATTCAAACCTCACTTATTCCTTTTTCCATGGCCTATTATTTCACTATTTCTTTCGTTTGATCACGCTATCAACAATCTATGATATTTCTCTTCAAATCGTTGTTTATCTTTGAACTTGGTCGCGTGTAGAAATGAGATAACCTTAATAAAAGGAATTAAGTCCTTACCAAATCAGAGTAAAACCAAAAGCGGCTTTGAATTTCTCTGAGAGACTTTAATGCTCTAATCATCCACAGGCGTGGGTCCTCAAAGGGGAAGATAAGGCTCTTCATAAAATTGGGGCCAAGAATGCCAAAACCCAAAAGGGGAGTTCAAAATGCTTTAACAGACTACTCAGCTCAAAACACAAAAAAGGTGGTTGCTGAAGATAGCTATTATAGATACTTACCAAAGATCCTCTTCCTGCTATCTTAAACTTGACATATGGAAAACCCTTATTTTCCTAAGATTTGTGTCTTATATTCATTTGGTTCTTAGCTTTGATTCGTTACTGACTGTTTTTATTCCGTCTGTTCATGAAAATTCTAGCCAACCCCTAACTTTCTGTTAAATTAGTAGTTATGTCTGTATGTCGGTGCTTGTTCTTAAACATGTAATGTTGCAACACCTTACAACATTCAAATTTAGTCTTTTAGCAAACTGGGCTAAATTGGGTCTTCCGTCAGTTTATTAGGGTTCAAATGTTTTGTGACATTTAATACTTGTTATTATCTGAAACAAAGGGATGTCAATGCAGTTTACAGCTTGTCATTATTACGGTCGATATCCAAAGCGAAATTATTTTTAAGCTAAGCTATTTGAACAGCCGGTTTGAATTTAATGTCTACTGAATTAAATTTATTGGCCTAACCTAAGAGGATTTCAACTTTACATAAATTGAGTTACTCAAAGGAAGTAAATTTAATGAGCATAATAATACGGCATTCTTACACGGGTAAAAAAATTAAAGTGAAGAGCAGAGACATTTGCGGTTAGGAGACCTGTAACAAAGACGATCAATAAACATAAAAAATAAAAGTGAAGAACAAAGACACTTGCGGTTAGAAGGCAAGTGACAGCGAGAATCAGAACAAGTCAAAAACGAAAATGAAGAACAAAGCAACTTTTGGTTAGAAGACCTGTGCCAACGAGGGTCAAATATGAATTAAAACGAAAACGAAGAACAAAGAATTGTGCGGTTTGAGAACATGCCACAGAGAGTATCAGAATGAGTCCAAGATGAAAGTGAAAATCATTTAAAATCAGGTAAGAGGAATTTTCTTTTATTAAACCTGGTATCACTTTCTGTGGGGCGAAAATTGCTAGATAAAATGTATAGTTTATGCAGGAATAGCATCGACCTTACTGCCTTTTGGACAAACAACACACAAGACATTTGGCTTTAAAGTTCCACTTTCATCTTATTCTATTTCAAGCATTATTTCACGGTTCAATATGGCAATGCTGAACGAAACGTGATACGGCTCTAAAGGGTTCATAATTTTGAAACAACAAGCAGACAATTTATAGAAATATGATTGGAAAAAAATCTGCCTGTTTCAATTGGTTAATTGAAAACTTATGCAGACATTACTTATTGATGGGAGGAACGGGAAAAAATCGGGAATAAAAATGTTAAATAAATATATCTTCCATTTCTAGTTTATGCAGTTTTTGGTAGGAGTTGGCACCAAATAAAAAAAACAAAAAAA